>NW_010729118.1:1302970-1463123 GCF_000365185.1 Nelumbo nucifera | reverse complement strand
CGCCTTCCTGTCTTCTCTTACCTTTAGTATATTCTTACCTCTGGCTCTACCACCCTCAAGTAATAGTTTCTTCGCTTCGATGTCAAGTTCAGTTTTCCATCTGTTCACCGTCTGAAAAACTTTTCCACTTCCTCTCTCCATCCTTAACCCGCAGGTTTAGATGGTTCAATTTCTTACCTGCCACCTGGATAGATGAATGGTTTCATTTTTTTCAGAAGCAATCGCTCTTGCTGACCAAGAAGCAATTTGAGGAGGAAAGCAAAGAATCAAGCCTTGTTTATGCCCTAATAGTGAAAGAAGTGAATAAACCAGCACATGCCCCTATCTCAGAGGTGCCTAAACCCCTCACCTCAACCGTTGGCTCATCTTTATAATTTTGATCCTGGCCCAGTCTTTTTAAATGTTTAGTATTGATTCCTGACTGCAGGACTGGGCCAAACCAAATGACAACCCACCTGATTGCTGTTCCAAGCTACCTCCACCTGTCCCCTCCTTTGGACACTTGTTCAAATTCAAAAATTCTTCTGACAACTTTTCTCTACCTTTGGACGTTACTACCCAAGCAAAGGTCCTAACCCAATCCTCTGTTTTTCCATTTAAAGTGGAAGACTGGGGTACTGCTTTCCTATCACTAGCTTTTACAGTTTCCTTCCCAGTGTTAACTCGAACTTGGTGGCCATGTCAACATCTTCTTCCCCATTCTCCACCATCTAGTTTCTGTAGATGTTGCAATCCATACCCTGTGTTCTACATTATCTGAAGTTAATTCCAAAGACCTTGGGATAAGCTTTGGCTTTGCTCCAGCCACATTAATTTGCACAGCACTCAGGTTTGAAGCATCAAAGGAAATCATCTCACCACACCACAGCTTCGCAACTTTCCTGAACACCTCCATCTTCCATAGATGGAAAGGCAACCCAATAATTTTCAGATAGAGAAGTTCTGTGGGTTCTACCAACTGTTCATTGCATAAAGGTGTCCATTTCTCCAAAACCATCACACCTTGCTCTGTTACAGCCGATACAGTAGCAAAATCCAGAGGAATCCCCTGAAAATACACTACAGCTTTGTGGTCATCAAAGGGAGAAATCTGCATCTCTGTAGTCTTCAATATCTATTGGACTTCTTCACTTAGCCTCTCCCAATCTTTTACTTTCTTGTTTACCGAGAGGACAAGTTTAAACTGCCAATCCTCTTTAGGTTTGTTCACCCACAATTTCATCAAACCTAGTCCAGCTTCAATCTGCAATTTACTTCCCGTCCCTATCTCCTCTTCTTCTGGGATCTCCCTGAATACTTTCCCCGACTGCCCTTCAGATTGTTCCTTAATTTTTTGACCACCTTTTAGAGCACCTTCTCTGTCATTAGTTACCACCATAAACTCCTGAATTGCTTCTGCTAACTGGCCCCATCCCAAGGCCTCCCTTCCTTCAGGGAAACAGGTAAACCTGCTTCAACCCCTCACCAAAATGTTCCTGCACTCCCAAAAACCTCCCGTACTTGTTTTCTTTTCTTTCAGCTATGTACTCCCTGTTCTGTTCCATTAGACAACATCTCCATTCCCTTGTTTTTTCTGTTATTTTAGCTCCACCGAGAACTCCTTGGAACCATGGTACCTCCCTTCTTTCAAGAAGCAAAGAAGCTTTCCTCGATTCTACAATCTTCAGAGAGAGTCCATTTCTAGTCCAGATTTCTTCCAAGACAAGTCTTCGCTTCCACCTTCAAAATTTTCTTCCATCTTTTAGCTCGCAGGAACTGACCTTCCATCTCCAAAACCCAATTTGTTCAAATTAACCCCTTGACAAAACAAGATTGTATCACTTACAAACTGCAAATGTGTGATCTCTTCTCCCCTCTCCACCCTTGCACCAAATGTCTCAAATCTACCCTTGTAATAAAGTCTACTAAGAACATCTGCCATAAGAGAATGGGGAGAGAGGTCCCCTTGCCTAATCCCATGCCTGGCAAGTAAAAAATCCACGACTGTGACATTGGCTTGGACTGAGTACCCATATGTATTCAAACAACCCCAAATCCAATTGCACCATCTCTCTCCAAATCTAAAATTATTTAAGACATCTACTAGGAAAGTCCAATGGTCCCACTTGCAAATTCAACATCTTTTTCTTAACTTTTTCATTTCTTCAACACATTCCTTTGCAATCAGAATTTGATCAATAATTTGTCTATTTTGCACAAAAGCCCCCTAATTCATAGAAATAATGGATGGAAGAACTTTCTTAATTCTTGTTGACAAAACCTTGGCTATTGTTTTATATATAGACTATTCACCAAGCTTATGGGTCTAAAATCTTTAGGATGAATCACCCCTTTCTGTTTTGGGATCAGGGCAAAGAAGGTGACAATCAATCCTGGATTAATCACTCCCCTCTCAAAAAAATTCACTAAACACCACCATCAAATCATCCTGTAAGATATCTCAACAATCTTGATGAAAGGCCATTGTGAATCATTTTGGACCTAGAGCTTTGTCTTTTTTTTTTTTTTTTGGTAATTGATGATGCACTTTATTGTTGTTGATGTTGTTTTACTTTGATGCAGCTTTTCTTAGGTATTATTATCTGCATGATATCACTACACATGTATTTTGCCCCTTCCAACATGCTTGTAGATTTGCCTTTGACTGTGAAGGCATTACCACAAAGTCTTGATGAAATTTCTGTCAATAGAACTACTGATTCCTGATGTAAGGTACCATACTTACCAACGTAACTAATTTGTATCAGTATTTACTGAAAGTTATGTAGCATTTCTCTCACTAGATAAAATTTGATACAGAGAATAATATATGAGATGTGGCAGCTAAGATGGCAATGGGTCCTTCAATGGAGCCATGCCATATAGATGCCAATCTTCGAGAATTCAGTTTCATCCTGGGGATGAGCCCTGTCTGATATCCAGGCCTAACCAGTGAAATTTTCTGAAATCCTTAGATAACTGGTCAAGACGATGATACAACAAGGATGTTTGAGAGCTTGGTAATTTGGTTGAGATTTAAATTTATCAACAAGGTGCCTCATTCTCCCCTTCAAGTTTTCCTTGCAGCATTATTTCTCGGATGTCACTGGTGCAGACTGGCAGAATCATCGTTGATTTGAAAACATCACTATAGGAGAAAGACATGTCAACAGCTGTTAAGCTGTGAAATGTCATTATTACCTACATTTATATATCCTCTTCAATCTATAATGTCCAACTAATTTGACTAATCTATGATATCTCTTGTCCCGTCCAATTATAGACCTCACTCTTGACCTAACCATATGATTTTTTTTTCTTTCGAATTCACAGACAAATTTTCCAGTGATTGTGTAATTTCAAATGGTTAGAATCTTTTGGTTATGTTACTTCCAGGCTAAGGTGATTGATTTCATTTTATTTTTTATTTTTTATTTTTTTTTTTATCAGTGTTGGCTTCGTTTTATTTCACTTTGCTGTGGTGGGTGAGGGGAGTAAGCGCACAAGTTCATTTGTCTGAAAAAGATAATTGCCGGTTGTTAATAAAACATTTATGAGTGTTGTGCAATATGAGTGTTTTTTTGTTTTCATTTGTTTTTTAAATTGTCGTACCGGCAAAAACAAGTCAGATTTTCTTTTCTTTTTTTTTTTTTGAACAAAATGATGGTTTAAAGAAAAAAAAAACGAAGTTTGTAATACAGATAATAGATATTATATGATATATGGAACGTGATTTATTAAATAACCAGATAAAAACATTCTTTTAGACCAAAAGGTCCAAAACCAAAAATTCAAGGTGCCAGCTGGTATAGTTCTGGTTTCAAGCAGGTTTTTTTTTTTTTTTTGGTAACACAGGTTTCTGGCTGGTTATGGATTATCTCTAGTTGTCTAGCCCCATTGAACAAAAAAGAAGAAAAACAGAAATTCAACATCATTTTTTTTTTTTCATTTTGAAAACGAAACGTGCATACAATCAAGAACACGCTTTCTGTGTTTTTGCTTTAAGAATCAATTTGTTTTTAAACCAGATTTTTTTAGTTTGATTTTAGAACTCATGGCAAGAAAGAGGGATTCACATTCAAGAAAAAGCCCTTGATGTGAAGTCGGGATCTACTGCAGGCAAAAGCTCTGCACACATAGCATTCAGCCACACATGGGACTTTGGGAGTATCTCTTGTACATGTTCCCGATATTCATGCAAGCTTGCAGAAAATCTGTGACCATGCCACTTTTCTTGGAAGTGGATCCATTCTGGCTACTGATACGAGTTTATTAAGATTTTGTTGAAAATTAAGTCTTTTATTTGGGACTAATTCAGGGTATGTTTGGTGCCGATGCCATTGCCTAGGTAATATCTTTTTCTTGGATTTCAGGAGAGCGATTAATTCTGCACAAAATCCAAAAAACATTATTATATCGGTGTGTATCCTTATTTTAAGACAGGCGCCAATAGGTGTCGTGTAGGAAAAAATGCTTCTCCCCACAATAAACATCCAAAATGACATAAATCGAGACAAAATTGACCGTTTTTTCCAGAAAAAAAAAAATGTCATCTAAATAAAAAGTTATTATTCATTGCAAAAAAAAAAACTAATGGCTCTGAACTGACAGCATTTTTTAAAAAAATGACAAAAAAAATAACACTAAACACCACCTTTTGGTTGATAAGGTCTCCAGCTAATCATTAGGAAGACTTGGGATTGAATCCCGTCTGCACCTAAATTTCGGGGATTATGAGTTGGGGGATGGACTACCTCCCGTTTGTATAGCCCTTCAGAAGATATATATAAAGCTCATTCCATCATTGATAAACTTGCTGGGTATCTCAGTTTCCACACGTAAAGATAACAAACAATTCAAATTACTTTTATTTTACTCAAAAAAGTACTACTATATCTTTAAAATAATTGAGCATGTCTAGGATCCGCCCATGACAGGTTCTTAACTCTTTACATTACCAAATACCAAAGAATGAAACATTATTCAGATTATTACAAAAAAAAAGAAAAAAAAAAACATAATTCAGGTTGAGGAAGTACAGGTTATTACCAAAAATACTTTAATTTTACCCACACTTGCTACCAGGGTTTTTAAAATCGGGTCGGACAGAGAATCGTTATGTGGTCTAGTTTTTGGGTTGAATGGTCCGAATGGACGGCCCATTCTGACAAGAATATTAAAACAAAAAACAAAAAAAGGCTCAAAATCATTCCCAAGTCAAAAAGTTTGACAGTTCAACTGCCTAGATCAGCAGTTGATTGATCAAATCAATGATTTTTGGCCAAATAGAAGTTTTAAGATAAAACTAAAGTGACTGATTCTCGGTTTTTTCGATCCCTCTAATCCGGTCTGATTTTGAAAACATTGCTTGCAACAACAGTATAGCCTGACACAGTGTAGTAGCAAAGTTAAACTCGTTATCATTTGTTCCACTGCATGGTAAACAGGCCATTGTGTTCGGCAGCTAATCTGATCTCTAGGTTTCCACGTGGATGCATATTTATTCTAATTTATTTCACTCACCACATGGCTGGTTCACAAGTTGTATAAAAAAACAAATGATGGTGGCTCAATTGTGGGGTGGGAGGTATGGAGACGGACCACAGTTGTGTAAGGTATATAAAACCAGATAAATATAAGCCATATTTCATGCTGATGTCTGATCCTAAATTCTCTTAATTAATTAAAGCAAAATTTCCTTATTAGTAACTTGTACTTTGGGCTTAGTACCACTTTGGTTTTTGAGCTTTAAATCGTAACAATTTGATATCTAAAGTTCTAAGTTTCCAAAATATGCTAATTCAGTGTCTGTCGTTAATTAGTCATTAAGTGACATGTAAAAAAACACAAATGTCATTTAGGTGTCATTTAATTTTTTTATCAACCATCTAAATGTCCTCAAAACTAAAACATTGTTCATCATCTTCTTCCTCGAGAAGATGAAAGAGGTACAAGTATTAATTTTGCAAGGGAATGGTAATGATCCAGCTCCCACAAAAGAACATTAGTCAAAAGAAAACGAAATGGCGGTAAAGCTTTACATAACTTAGCTCAATCATTTTTTTTATTCTTTGGGCATGCTAAGTGGGTCAAAGATTAGTTGTTAGTGACTTAGTGTGTCGTTAATCATTTCTTTGGATATCCAACTAACGAATGTGACAAGTGTTGAAACCCCAATGGGTTTGGTTCTTCATCATTGCTTTGTTTCAACCTTAATACCTAAGGAAGAAAATGATGAACGGTATTTTGAAGACTAATTTTGACATTTTCAAAATTTTAAATTACACAAGTTATCAAGTGATACACATAACTGATGACTGATTAACGATATATACTAGATTGACACATTCTAAAAGTTCAGATACAAAATTATCACATTATAAGGTTCAAGGACCAAAATAGCACTAGGCCCAATGTACGAAGTACCAATCAGGAATTTTCTCTTAATAAAATTGACAATGTGGCCTGAATCTCTCAATCTTTACAAAGCATATACACAATCTCGAGTTTTTACTTTAAATTATTTATTTACAATCATATAAAACTTGTAAGTATTGTTATAATCGTATCTTGATTTTTCATCTATATCTATGCATATCTAAAGTGTACCTCTATACGATTTTTAAAATTGTTTTTCTGACACATCTAACGTTTCAGATACTTTGAACCTTGGTAGCACCTTGAACTTCCCATATGAATATATTATTTGGACCCAGATGTATATGTCCAGGTTTTACAACGGAATGTACCCAAGAAGATGCAGAATATTACTTACAACGAAATTATGGATTGGTATGAGGATAATGATGAAGAAAAATCTCCATATTTTTAGAGTTAGAGCTACATCACTGTAAATTGTGGTGGCCAGCAGTGGCAACTTGCCTAGTTGAGTACAGTGACCACTGCAGAAAATGTACTAATCCAGGAAGAAGTGGGTTTCCAATGAACCAGGTAATGCACTGAGTCCAATCGAAGATTCTATCCCTTCATTGGATATGTACCAAATTGTCCTTCACTCTAGATCCATCCCAATCTCCACCAGGTTTTAAACATTGATGCATTCAATATGCATGAACATACGTATCAGGTGTTTCGCGTGATCAAAAACCTTATTTTTCTTCTCATATTTTCACCGGGAAGTCATTTTTGTGTTATTTAACCATAAGGAAAAAGAGTTTTCAAAAATACCTGAATATAGGCTTATCATCGAGAGGGATACGGTACATATTGTATCATAACTTTGAGCCTTGCTATCATATCAAGCACATTTAGAAGCTGAACCCCTTGGAGCACCTTGTTCAATTCTCTGTGAAAGACTGGTTCATAAATAAATGAAGAGTTGTAAGATTGGATTGTTTTTTGTGCTCCAGGTATTAACAGGATCCTGATTAGGGTTGCAAGTCCAATTGTTCTACTTGAAGAATTTTAGCTACATCTGGCTGGGTTACTGGTGTGTTTATGTTGTGATTATAGTGCCTTGTGCCTCTAGATTGTTTTTTCAGTTGTATCTCTCTAGATTGTTCTTTTTCCACAAGTGCAAACCCTCAAATAAATCAACGAGTTCATCAAATACACCATATATCTAATCATTTCAGCTATATTAAAATGTGAAAAAACTTGTTTGTACGGGTGTCAAATGGGCAAGTTTGAATATATCCACCAACCTGTTAATGATCCACCAAATTAAAATTTCAAATTAGATGGGCTTTCAATCCAAACCCACCTTGTTCCAACCCACTCAACCATTAATTTTGAAGAGAGAGAGGTTTCGGCCTTTTGGGCTATTAATCAAAGTTCACTCTGTTCCTTTTCAAATTGACATCTTGAATAAGCACAAATTACTCAAAACATCTAGGACTACTACAAGCAGAAAATGGGCATAATCCTTTTCTTGATCCATGGATAGCCAACAAAAAAACTCTTGATTTCCACTGAAACCTTTGCTGCTGTAAGATGTGCTGCTTTATTTGCCTTATGGTTTACACAGGACAGCTTTACAGTTTATACTTGACCATTGCATAGCTTGATCGCATCTTGAGCAAAGAAGCAAGCCTTTTTTAAGCAATAAATAACAACGTTTTAAAAAACGACCCGGAAACGGAACCGTTTTGAGCACCGGTTTTTGGGTTAATGGTCCAACCGTTTGGTTTGAACAGATGGTCTGTTCTGACAATAAAATTAAAATAAAAAATAAAAAATAAAAAAATGGTCAAAACTCGTTGAATGGATCAACGGTTCGATCACCCAGGTCAATGGTTTGTTGACTTTTTCAACGGTTTTTTATCAGATTCCGAGTTTGGGGTAAAAAGGAACCGCTTGCCTGGACGGTTCCCAAGCCGAACGGTCCAACTGTCTAGGTCAACGGCGGTTCGAAAACGTTGATAAATAAAGCTCCCTTTGATAACAAGTCAATAGCTAGCTTGCAATCTCCTAAATTAGCTTTGACCAACCTGCAATAGATGAAGCCTAGGGGTGTCCATGAAAAACCGAAAAACCAAACCACAAAATGTGGTTAACCGAACCGACCAGTATATATATTTATATGTATATATTTAATATATGTCACATGCTATATATAAATATATATTCATTATATATATATATATATACTTATATTATATTTATAATTATCTATTTATAAATATATTATATATTTTTAAAATATTTATAATATATTATATATAATTTTTTATTTATAATATAATATTATACATATATTTATATAATACATATTATAAATATAAAAAACCGAAGAACCGAACAATTCAAAAACCGAAACTAACAGACCGGTTAACCAATGGTACCGGTTCGGTTTCAGTTTGAAGAAATGGAAAAACTGGTACCACCAATTCAGTTTGCAAAAATTGCCCATGATTCAATTAACTGAACCGTGAACACCCTTATTGAAGCCTCTAAAACTCTGAAAGATGGTTGCAATTCGACTTGTTCATGGACCGGGCTCGGGTTTGACTTTTATCAAAATTTTAATGAGCCCGGCCCAAAACCCAAGCCTGAGACAGTATAAAGTTGGGCCCATAAACAGGTCTAGTTGCAATGGATATCCGAGTGGCACCAATCAATTTTTGTTTTGGGTTGATAAGATTAGTTTGTCAAGGACTTGATAGAAGTCCAACAGTCTGTCCTCGTTGTTCGTTGTTTTCATCATATTTAGAACTTCTGCACTCTGGAAAAGAAAGATGAAACAGGTAGGACGTAGGACGGTAAGAGTAGGATTACCGATTAGCTTCCACTTCCAGATTGTATATATTCTTCATATCAATGGCTAGAAAGCAAACAAGAGGTTACATCACATGATCAGGAATTAGAGTTTGGGATCACCTTCATTTGCCACATGTTGCTAATTAGGTTCAAAATATCAATACACCTGATACATCGGTAAAGGCATGTCCATAGTTTTTATTTTCAAATCTAGTTTAGAGGGGCCAGCCTAAGGTCCGTCCACCCCTGAAGCAGTCAAAACCCCGATACACCCTATGTAGAAGCATATCGGGAAGTTCCTGATATGATACGTATTGACCGATATGGCCGATACGTATTGATACTTTGAACTTTGATAAATAAAGATTAGAATATCGATACACACTTATCCCCATATCTCGTAATGATCATGGGATTGGAGAAAGGTTCAAAATTTTGATATATATTGGGCCGTATCGACCGATACATATTATATTGGGGGCTTCCCGATATGCCTCTCCATAGAGTGTTTTGGGATTTTGACCAGTTCAACGGGTGGACCGGCCCCTCTGAACCAGATTTGAAAAAAAAATTAACAAAAAAACTACTGATACTACTCGATACACCTCTACCGACGTATCAGGCATATAGATATTTTGAACCTTGGGTTGGAGAAGACAATTGAGATCTATTAAATGTTTCAAAAAAACTATGTATTAATATATCCAAACATATCAGGATAAGGTTGAAGAAAGGAAAGACCACCCTCATATCCATGCTGATGCTCCAGAATGGTTTTAAAAACTATTTTTTAGTTTTTAAAAATCATCTTATTTACCAGCTCAACTCAATGTTTTAAAAATTAGACTGGACATAGAACTGTTTGGCCACCGGTTCCCGTGACAAACAATCCAACTGTCCAGTTTGAATGGATGGCCTGTTCTGACTTAAAAAGTAAATAATATATAAAATGGACAAAATAGTTATTCGGGTCAACAGTTTGACTGTGCGGACCAACAGATCCACTAACCAATTCAACAGTTTTTTGCCCAGAAACGATTTTAAGGTGAAACAAAACCAGCTGCCTGGATGGGTCAAGTCCGGTTTTCAAAACCATGGCTAAAGTATACTATTTTCAGAATCAAATAAGAGTTGTTTACTATGAAAACCGGGGAAAAACATAGTTGATATCATGTTTAAGCTCAGTTCGCTGAACCAAAAAGCCTATTGCTTTTTCTTCTAGTGAAAGGCCGAAGTTATGGAAAGTTTGGGGACACGTGACAAGTTTGACAAACAAACAATTAAGCTGGGAGACATCAGTTTTTAACTGTCTAATTCCATTCCACATGAGCTCGGATCTCCTACCTGCAAACTGTTTCCACATCTATACCCACCGAACACTATATGCATGCATTGGGAATATCTTCTTTGTAATTCATGGGGAGATATTCCTAGTACAAGACGTATTGTCTTTGTTGATATGGATGCGGGAACAGTTTATAGATAGAAGATTCATTTTACACAGCCTGAGCAAGTAGCAACCATTTTATGTACCCAATTAAAGGATCTTTAAAATAAATAGAAGAATTAAAGGGTTACCTGCATCAAGCACAATGAATGATAAGATTGGTTCAGAATTACGTTTTGTTCTGAGAGGTAAGATTGGTTCAAAACCATAAAGCACAATCACAAAAACTAACATTCAACTGATATCAATTTGTCCAAAAGAAATTAAAAAACAAAAAAAAAACAAAAATATTTCCCACTTGGTGATCAGAGAATAGTACAAAAATATTAAAATAACATTTGCAGACCAAGACAGGAAAGCTTGAATAATATTGATAGAAGATTGCCATAAGAAGTGAACCATACAGGTGAGGGAAATGATGAGAAAGTAGCTGAAGAATTGTTCTGGCATAAATTTTGAACTGCAAATGACAAATCAACAGTTAGGAAAGTCCAACTAATACAACCATTTGTAGAGTCATAGCATTTATAATTTTTATTTAATCAGTGCAAAATTATACACCAGTTGGTGAAAGGCAAAAGAAGCCCCATAATATTACATTAGTGACGAGCAAAACTCAAAGTCTAGTGTACTTGACAATACAGCACAAAAAAGGAACTCAAGAGAGAACCAGCCCTATAAATCAAGAACCTATGCCTCTTCATAGAGATTGAGCACCTCTAATGGGTTAGAAGAAGTGTTTTAAAAGGCATAGGAGGCATACGCCTAGAGGCGTGCCTCCAGGCAAAGTGCCCCCAAAACACCCAAAGGCACATGTCAAAGGCATTGGCACCTTTGAGGTGTATGCTTCATATGCCTTTTTCATGAGTGCTGGTGCCTCACACACATCTCATATAAAAAGACAAAAAAGAAAAAAAAAAGGAAAGAAAAAAAAAAGAAAAGGGAAGGAAAAATGAGATCCTCCTTCCACTTCATCCTTTTTCTTCCTCCTCATTCCCCTCCTTGTGTTTGGAAAGCTTATGCCTCTTACCTTCTGAACTACGCCTCATGCCTCTAGGTAGTGGAGAATGCCTCTCTTACACCTCCATGTTTTAAAACATTGGTTAGAACCATAATTTCAGTCAGATAATCTCATCAGATGTAGTTACAGAAAAAACAAATAAACAAGTAAACAATTGCAAACAATGCACAGATTAAAACAAGACTTTTTTATTTTTAGCCAAAGCAGCATTGGCCTGGAACACTTTAGTACTCTATTTCAAGAATCGTAAATAAATTACTCCCTTAAAAAATCTATGCACCTAATTTTATACATTTATCACTAATAACAATCAATACAAAAAAAGGAGGAAAATAAAGGAACTTACTTTGGCACATAAACTGCTTTATCCTATTATTCTCTTAATTATTGTCCTCACTATCACTTTGTGATAATTCTTACTCTTTCCCATACACATTCATCTACATCATCACCGTCATCTTCAGTTTCATCCAATTGGTGATCATTTGATATTGTTTTAATCTTGGTCTTTGAAGCCTTGTCAATCTGTTAAACAGGAAAAAGGGTAGTATAATCAACAACCTCAAACTGAAAATATTTAAACTTAATAAAGAGAAAAGGTTAACCTGTGCTGATATAAGCTGCCAACAGCCAGACAACTGTAACAATAGGTTGAACAGCTTTTCCTTTGCATTCTGTCATCTGGAAAAAGGAAAGCATGATCTAAGCACAACCATCATTGCGTGCTTATTAAATGAGAAACTGTTTTAATTAAACTGCAAAGATATATTTTAAAAGAAAATGGAAGTCAAATATTAGGAAATCACACCAGGGAACCTATTTCTCATAATAAAGATTGAAAAGCTCCAGATAACAAGCAAGATAACAATTCTAACAGAAAAGGCAACTGAATAGCTATATTAAATTTCATGGCCAATAAGATTGTGAACCAGATAAAAGTAGAGAATGTCATTTGGCAGAATGAAACAAGACTGTAATATAAGCATTGGATCAAAATCCTATAAGAAGCTTACAAGTCCAATGCCATAGTTTCTAGTTCAGGGTTTTACTTTAATGTTTCAATACTCAAGTAGATTCCTGATTTGTTTTCTGGAATTGTATAAGACCTACTCAGTAATTGGTAGGGTATAAGTAGGAGTTGGAAAGGAAAGTTGCATGAACCCTATTGGACTTCTTATTGTTAGGTAGTAGGATCATGTACAGTCTATGCAACTTTGTGTACATCATTGGCTAATAGGACTCCAACTTCCAAGGGATTAAACAGAGGTAAGTCCATTATTTCTATTAGGACTGTGCAAGTCAGCCTCAATCTTCTTTGAATATTAATTATTTCCAAATCTAGTACACTTTCCGTAATTTCTTTTAGAGATCCACACTTTTTTATCAATAACATAAACTTTTATTGAAATTAAGAGAGAACAAATACAAGTAAAGGGAGGGGTAAACTCTCTTAACCCTCCCCAAAAACAAGTTCAGGTTACAACAAATCCCAAAATAAAATTATCCTTCTAAGTGCATCAGCAAAAGAATTAGCACTCCTCTTCACCCATTGCAGCTTTATCTCCATTTTTTATTTTTCTGATCAATAACAGAAGTTTTCAGTAATGAGAAATACTCAATTACAAAAGTGTGTGGAGGTAAACTCTTTCAACTCCCCCTACTTATTTAGCAAGTTCATCTACAAATGAATTGGCACATCTTTTGACCCATTGCACTCTCACCTCCATACCCTGAGTTAGCCACGTGAAGTGCCTTCATTCATTAATGTATGCTCACAATCCATCACTTCCATCCCTAACCAATTTATTACCACCTTAGAATCTCCCTCAATGATCAGCTTGCTAACACTTAGTTCCGTAGCTCTTTTCACACCTTCCATCAAAGCCATAATGCACGCAACGAGTCCCCCACCCCAATTGGGCCTGAGAACAATGCTAATGATAGAACCTTTATTCGTCCTTAAAAACTCATCTAATCCCTGATGGACCAGGGTTACCTTCACTGCTTCCATCAAAGTTTAGCATGACAAATCTGCACAAGGTGGAGACCATAGAGGCTGAGCAACACTTTTGCTTGAAGCAGATGCTGTCATTTCCTTCCAATTGTTTAGCAATGTCTCTGTATGGCTGTCCTTGAATATCTCCACTGTTTTTACCCAGTGCACCACCCTAGAAGTGATCACTTCTATGATTGCCTCTTTACTTCTCTCTTTTTTGGCAAAAATTCTTTGGTTTCTTTCCACCCAAACTGTCCAACAAACCGCTGCCCTTATGCATCTCTACAATATTCTTCCCCTCTTTTTCGTCCAGCAATCAGCAAAAGAATCAAAGAGACTTTGTAGACTTGGTGGGGGAGTCCACCTACAGCCAAACAAAGAAAGAAACCAATCCCAAATAGAAGAAGCAAATAGGCAGGAAATAAATAAGTGGTAACAAGATTCACCACTGGAAGAAGGATGTGAAAGTGCTTTGAAGGAGGCACAAGTAAACGATCCAAAAGAAGAGAGGGTCCAAATTCAAGAGTCCAACTTAGAGGGATCCAACAGAACCTTTTGGAGAATTTGGATCAAAGCAAGACATTATCCACATCTGAGTGTCTCTGAAGCCCAATTTAGTTCAGGCCCTAGAGAAGAAGAGGATAGAAAGGTGGAAATAGGCTCATTTTTGTAACTAAAAAGAGAATATATAACAAAGGAAACTGGTCTTTAAGTGGTGAATTCCCCACCCACACATGTTCCAAAAATCTTACCCGATCCCCAGAACACAGGTTCTAACAAAGGGTAGAAAGTGAGGATGGATGCTTATAATCAATCACCTTTGTCAACAGTTTGTCCTTATCCTTCAGTAATCTCCACAACCATTTCCCTAACAGCACCGAATTCCTCTTCTAAATGTTCCCAAACCCTAATCCATCAGACTCTTTATATCCCCAGCTCTTGGGTCAGCCACTTAAACTTCTTTTCTGTCATTGGAAAATTTCCAGCAGATCCATTCTTTCTTTATTTTCTAGACCTTTCTTTGCTCCTTCCATTTTTCTTAAAGAAAGATCTGAAATAGTTTATCCCATCCAAGCCCGAACCGCCTTATTACTCCTTAATTCTTAGATTTAAGAATCACCAATTGCAACCATCAATCATCAGTACTTAATTCTCCAGTCATTCAACCAAATTATTGTTTGCTAACAAAAACATGCCAATGTACACAAACACATAATCCTATTTCCAAAATGTGATCTAAACCTATGATTGTTTCCTTGGAAATAAATCCCGAGTATTTATCTTTTATTATCCCTAAACCCAGAACCCAATATCCACATTTAGAAAAACAAATTTACGAGCTGGACCTTGAATGAGAGACCCAAGCTATGTCAGTGGATGAGATGGAGCCACAGCTCAAATCAGGAATTATCAAACTCTAGATCTTGAACCTAAAAGTGTACAGCTGACCAGGTCCAGAGTTTTGGTAACTGGCATAGTTAGTTACAGCTATCCTTTGAGGAGAAAGGATAGTGACAAACAAGTTCAAACTAAATTGGTTGAGTAAATAGAAATGGATGACTAAAGCAACTTATAAGTTTATTTGGGGCTTCTTCAATTAATAAATAAAGGTTTTGGATGGAACTGAACATAAAATTTAAGGTTTTCGATAAGCACACTATAGATATTTCAAGAAAGAAATACAGAAAAACAAATTCAGAGATGAATTTTATAATTCTAAAAGAAAATCAACTGAGTTTAGAGGTTGAGGGACATAGCTTGGATAAAATAAATGGAGTTGAACCACCCCAATCATATATAGAGGTTGACGGGCATAACTTGGATAAAATAAATGGAGTTGAACCACCTCAATCATCTCCAACTATCAGATCCACACCAAGAATAGATGAGACCCAAGAAGAGTTATACCATTTAAGAACTAGCAAACATTATAACTTGACTGCATCAAGAGAGTTGCTCTCCCATTTCAGCCGAAGCAATGGACATTTTACCGCTATCTTTTGCCGGAGCCCAGAGGGACCTCAGGTAGAATTGGGGAAGTAATGCTGTGTTTGGTTTGAAGGAAAAAGTAGGAAAAGGTAAAGAAATCTATACAAAGATTGTAAATGCTTTCCTATATTTCCCTTTATTTTCTTATCTTTTCCTTCAAGCTAAACATAACATAAACACAGGGTATAGGCTAAAATATAAGTGGGATGTAAGTAAAAATTGTGAGGATTTTAAAGCCAATAGGGGTGCCATGCTACCCTGGCCTGTCAGTAAAACACAAATCAACCATGTGGGTCCTATATTAATAAGAAAATTTAAAATAAGCAATTAACACCTATTTAAAACTAATTGCTGAATTGAGTAGGTAATTGTGCAAAAATGAGAAAAGAACTTGGAGCTTCTAAATAAGCGGAATTTAAAAATTATAAAATTAAAAAATAAAATAAAATAGTAATATAAAAAAGTACAGAGTGTCTAATAATTTCATCAAATTGATATAGTCAATAAATAAAATATATTAAGAAAATCATAAAATACAATAAAATATCATATAATCGTGCCCTATCTTACTTCATTTTCATTCTTTGAAAAAGCTCTGTTTCAGTAGTCATATACCGCCAATATATATGTTTATTCCATCGATAAGCATCTATGTTGGCAGTTTTAAAGACGTAGGACAGTGGTTTATAATTGCTGGTGATGTGTCGATTTTTGGGTGATGGCCAATTTTTGGTGCTAAGTACCTCGTCATTTGGTCTCCTTTCAAGTGGCCAATGACTTAGGCCGAAGTGGAGAACTTTGGCTGCCGAGCTTAGTCGAGCTAGGCAGGCTAGGTGGCGAGTTGACTATAGTGTCAAGCTGCCTATGAGGTGCCGAGCTAACCAGATGGCGAGTTGCCTGTGAGGTGCCGGGCTGACCAGGTGTCGAGCTGCCTGTGAGGTGCCGAGCTGACCAGGTGCCGAGCAGCCTGGCAGCGAGCTGACTATAAGGTGTCGAGCTGCCTGGTGAAGAGCTGGATTGATGAGCTTCGTTGCTCTTTAGAGACCTGCAAGGAACCAAATGTCAGAGGACCCGGGGTGGCTAACCCGGCGAGGTCACTCCAATGCTTAAGTCAGTACTCTCATAGTAGACTGCGAGCTAAAAATCACAAAGTATGAGAGCTAGAATTTGCTTACTTGCTTACTTGCCATTGGGGTTGGTGCCTTTATATAGGCATTGTTTGGAGTGGGCTTCACACACCATATCCGAGATTTCTGCGAGGTCGTCTAAGTGGTTCGAGATTCCTGGAGGTAACCGCCATGCACGTTGACCACCCTCCGGATCGTTCGGCACGTGGGCCAACTTCCAAGGATTGTGGGAGTGTTTGGATATGCATGCCGAATTTGTCGCCAAGCACGTCTCCCAGGACGCCAGGTCACACCAATGCTAGGCTGCCAACTCGTGCCTGTGCCAGGCCGCCAGGTCGCGCAAGGGCCAGGTCGCACCTGTGCCGGGCCGTGCCTGTGCCAAGCCGCCAGGTGGGACACCATCAACTTGGCTAAGGCAAGTTGTTGCCAAAGTGGTTCCGGGTGTCACCTAGTTATTCTGAGGTGCCATGTGTCACAATATCATTGGAGGGCCAAATCCACCCTCATCATTTTCCCCCCCACTCCCGAGCCGAAAGTAACTCAGTGAAGGGAGTAGATTTCTCCTTTTGGCCCGGAATGAATAATTCGATGAGCTCGTAAGCGTCGATTCAATTCCTTAGGCTCTGGGAGTGACTCACGGTCTGCTCCTTGATTTTGCCCATGCCGAAGAGGCGACTGGGTCTTATATGGTGAGGAGGTCTTCGCTAGTTCGGTATTTTGGCCCTTAGGCTCTAGGAGCGACTCATAGTCCACTCTCCTTGATCTTTCCCATGCCGAAGAGACGACTGGGTCTTATGTGGTATTTTAGCCCTTAGGCTTTGGGAGCGACTCGTAGTCCACTCTCCTTGATCTTTGATTTTTCCCATGCTGAAGAGGCAACTATCTCTTATGTGCTCATGCCGAGGAGGCGACTGAGACATATGTGCCCATGCCGAGGAGCCGACTAAGACTTATCGGAGTGTCGAGGTCTTTTATCAGATCCCAGTTTGCGCCTGGGCCAGGCCACCAGGTCGGCACCCGTGCCAGGCCACCAGGTCAGTGCCTAGGCCAGGCTGCCAGGTCAGCGCATGTGCTAGGCTACCAGGCCGCACATGGGCCAGGCAACCAGGCCGCACCTGGGCCGCCAGGTCAGCGCCTTAGAGCTACGACTGCGTTGCATCAGCCTCGTTAGTGACGTCGGTTACCCACTCCTACAAGAAGCTACTAGGAGCTCGACTTACGGGGGCAGCACTATTGACTTTAGGTCACCAGCTCGCACGGGAGCCTTGGAAGGCTCGACCAGCAAGGGCATCCATGCAGTCTGTTGGCCGCTTACTCCCGTGGAAGCCACGAAGAGCTCATCTTTGTAGAGGGTACCTCGTGAAGAAGAGTGATGAGGCTTTATCTGAGTTGAAATAAAGTTGGTAGAGCTGCTTAGTCTGTTGGTCGTCAACTTCCTGCATAGTCTTTGAGTTCATAAAAAATGGAAACTAGAAAGTGAGAGTTTTTAGTTTCTAAAAGGTGAGAACTTAGTTTTTCGGAAGAAGAGGACTTAGCCTTTCGGAGGATGAAAACTTAGCTTTTTGTAGCGTTTCCCACAGATGGCGCCAATTGATGTGTTGATTTTTGGGTGATGGCCAATTTTTAGTGCGAAGTACCTCGTCATTTGGTCTGCTTCCAAGTGGCCGATGACTCAGGCCGAAGTGGAGAACTTTGGCTGTCGAGTTGAGTCGAGCTGGGCAGGCTAGGTGGCGAGCTGACTATAGTGTCGAGCTGCCTATGAGGGGCCGAGCTAACCAGGTGGCGAGCTGCCTGTGAGGTGCCGGACTGACCAGGTGCTGAGCTGCTTGTGAGGTGTCGGGCTGACCAGGTGCCGAGTAGACCTGTTCATGGGCCGGTCCGGGCTGGGCTCGGGCCGGGCTTTGATTCTTTATTAACAGAAAACTGTTAGGCCTGAGCCCGAGCCCGGCCCGACCAATGGGCCTATAACTTGGGCCCGAGCCCGGCCCTGATAAAAAGCCCGAAGCCCGAGCCCGAAGCCCGACCTAATAAAAGAAATTCAAAATTTTCCCTATTCAAATGGACATTTTTTATTTTAATTTAGATGTTTTTTTCCCCTATTTAAATGAACAATGAGCCTACAAGTGAATCAATGACCTTCTCAAATCAAAAAATTTATTCAAATAGACATCACATAGGGTTTTTACTTAGGTTTAACTATAGATCGGGCCGGGCTATTTTGGCAAAGCCCGAGCCCGGCTCGAATTTTATGCAGGCCGAGCTTTTTGGCCCGAGTTTAAGCCCGCGGGCCAAAAAGCCTGTTCAAGCCCGTCCGGGGGTCGGGTCGGGCCGGGCCGGCCCATGAACAGGTCTAGTGCCGAGCTGCCTGTGAGGTGTCAAGCGGCCTAGGTGTCGAGCTGCCTGTGAGGTGCCAGACTAACCAGGTGCCAAGTTGCCTGTTAGGTGTCAAGCTGACCAGGTGCCGAGCAGCCTGGCGGCGAGCTGACTATGAGGTGTCAAGCTGCCTGGTGACGAGCTAGATTGATGAGCTTCGTTGCTCTTTAAAGACCTGCAAGGAACCAAATGTCAAAGGACCCAGGGTGGGTAAACCGGCGAGGTCGCTTCGATACTTAAGTCAATACTCTCATAGTAGACTGCGAGCTAAAAATCACAAAGTATGAGAGCTAGAATTTGCTTACTTGCTTACTTACCATTGGGGTTGGTGCCTTTATATAGGCATTGTTTGGCGTGGGCTTCACGCACCATATCCGAGATTTCTGCGAGGTCGTCTAAGTGGTTCGAGATTCCTGGAGGTAACCACCATGCACGTTGACCACCCTCCAGATCGTTCGACACGTGGGCCAACTTCTAAGGATTGTGGGAGTGTTTGGATATGCATGCCGAATTTGTCGCCGAACATGTCTCCCAGGCCGCCAGGTTACGCCAGTGCCAGGCTGCCAGGTCGTGCCAGGTCATGCCTGGGCCAAGCTGCTAGGTCACGCCAGTGCCAGGCTGCCAACTCATGCCTGTGCCAGGCCACCAGGTCGTGCATGTGCCAGGTTGCACCTGTGCTAGGCCGCGCCTGTGCCAGGCCGCTAGGTGGGACACCATCAACTTGGCTAAGGCAAGTTGTTGCCAAAGTGGTTTCGGGTGTCACATAGTTGTTCTGAGGTGTCATGTGTCACAATATCATTGGAGGGCCAAATCCGCCCTCATTAGCTGGCACATAGCTTCTCTAAAGAATGAAAATGGGAAACATGGGGCACAATTATTTTCCATGCCACAGGTTATCTCAATTTTTGGGTCATGGGCTGATTTTTCATTTTGAAAAAATAATGCTCATGGCAAGGCTTTTAATGATACCTGAAAATCCGAGGCCAATCCAACATCCAATTTGATTATCTCATATTCAAATGATGTATTTATGTAATCAGATTGGATTTAGATGTTATAATATACATCTAATTAATAATCAAATCATATTCGAATTTGACCTCATCTGATCCAATTAAAATCCAATTATTTTAAAATATTTATTGATTTTAATATATAAATTTTATATAATTATATATAAAATTATAAAAATATATTCTATATATTATATTATACATGAATTTAAATACATAATAACTTTAGTATGTTATATTTATATTAATTTATTATATATAAAAGTTGAAAAGTAATTGAATTTTTATTTTTTTGGTATTTTAAAAAATTAAAACAAAGTCGAATTAAATCCAAATCCGATCCAAGTCCATTACGCTTGGAATTTGAATATGAGGTCTTCAAATCTGATCGAATTTTGGATGCATGTTTTCATTGGCAGAATGAGGGACTAGAACAGTGAACCAGAATGGCCTTAACTTCACCGCTCTAGACATGTCTTGATGAAGCTTGACTCTGGATTTCCCAACCAAGGTCTCCCAAGAGAAAGGAATATCCATTCCTTCAATCAAAGTTGATAGTACACATCATCAAAACAACCATACAAAGATACTATAATGGAAAATTGATTATCCAGGTTCTATTGTATTCTTGGCTTCTTGAGCCACACTAACATTCCAAGATTTTTCTCTGATTATTTTAAGGGTCCATTTGGTTCACAGTTGAAATCAAAATCAAAATCCCTTGGAATTAGAATTGAAATGGTTTATTCCCCTGTTTGGTTCAGATAGGAGTCAGAATTAGAATTGGAATAAGTTAGAATGGCATTTCATTCCCAAGCAAAGTTCAAAATATCGATACGCCCGATACGCCGATAGGGGCATATCGGGCGAATCGATACACATTTTGGTCCCTTTTTTTTATTTTTTTCGCAATTAGTTCAGGGGGCTGGTTTAGGTCTCCTCTAACCCCTGAACCGGTCAGACCTCCGATACACCCACTGTAGGGGCGTATTGGAGGGGTCCCAGAATGATACGTATTGACCGATATGGGCCAATACATGTCAATACTTTGAGCCTTATTCCCAAGGGAAGGGGAGGGAATGACCATTCCCTCAAATGGGAGAATGTCATCCCAGCAAGAATGGGAATGAGATTCTGATTCTTCCCAACCAAACAATTGGAATCGGAATGGCCCCTATTCCTCTAAACCAAACGGGCCCCAAGTTTTCTATCACTATATATGATCATCAATCATATCATAAGTATGAACAGATTTTTAAAATTCTATTAACTTGTTCTGTTGAACCAAATTTTGCTGTAGAGATGGTCACTTTTAAGTAAATGACCATCAACAGGGCAAGGGCCAAGGGGGCTATTTTGGTGACAATTTGAGGTATTGGGCTTTTGATTTTCATTATTATCACATTAGTTACCGTCGTGTTTGTGGGCCTAGAATTACTGATGAAGCCCAAATTACAATTCTCTTTGGTGCAGCCCCAGCCCTAAATTGAGCTCGGTGAACTTGGAGCCCAATTTCCTGATACAACTTTTCTGATGATAAATCATAATTTGTTTCAATAACTCATTTTGCTTTCAGCTGATCTCAAGAAATAGATCTAGTCATATTGTTCTTTATTTTGATACCTTTTGAGAACTGAGATTGATCTCAATGCCACTTGATTTTGCAATTTCATATTGGGCTAAGAATCACGGTATACACAGAATTGTCTTGTATTGCATGTGTTTGTGGTGGATCAATCATCGATAGATCACCATTCGGTAAGTATATCAGCTATTTGATTTGTATGCGCAGATGTCACATAATAGTATAGCCCCTGTTTTTTTTCCCGAAGGACAATAAATAAAGTGACCATCCGACAAATGCTGATTTTGGGCCCAGCCCATTGCCGTGGTGGTCATGACATTTTGTAACGTAAACCACAAGAAGAAAGGTAATATACCACGCGACATCACTAGCATTAATAGAATTTCATTTCATCCTTGGCAAGTTAACAAGAAGCTCACGTTTCTGTACAAGCAGAGATTAGGAGAAGATTTGAGCCGAGCTGAGTCTAATATCTGGTTATTCAAATTTGGTTTGTTAAAAATCTGAGTTTCGATTTAAGTCAGAGACTTGAGTGTAAGTTCCGCTTGATTCAAAAGTTTATATGTTCGAGTTTGGCTTGAACTCGAATGTAAGGTAAATTATCTATAAAAAATAAAAATATTATATATAATATTTATTAGGTTTAAACTTGAGTTGATTAGTAAATGAATCTATATATTAAATTTGAGTTTGACTCAAAATTATCGAACCAAATCCATCTTTTCACAAACCATACTTAAATAGTTCATAAAATGCTTAATTATTTTTCCACTTGTAGAAAAGAAAATTAGGGCTCATCAAATCTCGATTTCCCAACTCCTGAATCCACATGGCTCTCTTTTCTGTAACAGTTGAAGTTATCGAAGATCAGAATCATTGTGGACATTAAGAGAGATTCAATACGACAACCCAAAGCGTACGTTAGTTCATCTCTCATTCGTCTTCCTGTAGAGCAAGAATAACCCATAATTTAATTTCATAGTGACTTGTACGAGTAATCTTTCATCCATTCAACCTTGTTTGACAACAAGTGGTACATAATCATGGCATGATAAGTCCAATATGTTAAAATCTCATTTTAGCTTTTACCCAATAAAAAATTCTCATTTTAGCTAGTACCTAAATATATCAGAGAGGTCCTGGGTTTAAAACCAGATGGCTGGGATTGTTGTGAGGATGACGTGAGAACAAAATCCCAATCTCTTACAACACACCACACTTTTTGTTGGCACTAGGGGTGTTCGTTGTTAGGTTCAAACCACAAAATAGAACCAAACCAAATTTGTGGTTCGGTTTGATTTATATGTGAAAATGGTTTGATTCATTGTAAACCAAAATTATATATACATATAATATAAATCTATAATTATATATATAATTATAATATCTAAACTGAATCTATAAAATTATAAATGTATAATAAACTTTTATTTTGTAATAAATAATAAAATAAAAGTTTTAATTTTTAAGTTTTGGGGGTGCTATTTAGCTTTTTAATTAGGTTAAGCCCAATAAATTCAAAGAATGGTCCAAAGTTCTTCAAACCATAATAAAATGGTTTGGTTTGATTTAGAAATTTGTCAAAATTTAATTTACTGATTTGGTCTGAGCTTTTCTCTAAATCACATGCACTAAACCGGACCGTGAACACCCTAATCGGCATCATGGTAAAGAATCCGCCCTATATCGTGATGAAAGCAAAGCCAAAGGTGTGTGCTGTGTTGAATCTCTGGGACCTCACCAGAAGACCAAAGGCCCATTCCTTTGATGGTGAACCTTTCTAAGGCAAGAGGTAATCCAGCTAGCTGTTTGGGATCAAATCCGAATCCATTGTAAGCATTTTGGGCGACTGGGCTCTTGATAAGTCCTCCAAATAGAAGCTGTCAAACAATTTTCTCAGCTTTTTTTTTGGGTTTCTCTCAGTAACACAAATAGCACAGGAACAGAATGGATCATACCTGTTTTGAGTCCAGATCTCCTGTCAACAAAATACACTACTGCATGCCGGATCTGTTCACAACAAAAGAATTTCCAACACACTCCAATATAATCTGTGTTCCCATATCATATGCATGATGATGATGATGATGATGGGTCTCAGTTTCATAGTGAGATGTGCAGACATAGATCATGTTGAAATCTTATTATTGTAAACAGATTCCAACTGGTTCCAATACCCTACTAACATGATCTGGCACCGCACATCTCATACATAGCGAGTTCCAGTTTCACGGTGAGAGTGCGGTGTCAAATAATATGGATAGAGTGTTGGAACGTGTTTTGTTGGTAAGAAATCCCAACAAAAATTTAATTAATTACAATTCAAAATTTAATTAATAGTAAACTAATTTGCTTATGATGAAATAAAAATTAGACATAATGCATATAACATATAATTAAGGGAAATGCCAACACTCGAGATCATTTCAACCTTGTACCGATAAATAATTAAACTATAGCAGAAAAGCAGAGAAAATTTATACAAGTAGCAAATTCCAGATCATGTTAACTCCTAACAAAGCTAATGTGTGATACGTACATATATATTCTATTACAAACTGGAACTCCTTCCACCTTAGGCTGCGTTTGATTTGATAGACGATAAGAAAGAAACAGAAAGTGGAGGGAAAGTTATTAAGAAACTTCTCCTCAAATTTCTATTTCACTCTTAATTAAGCTAATTAAACATAATCTTACCGCACTAATAATTTTGTCTATATATGCAACTATCATCTTCATCACCTATATATATTAGCTATCTAGCTATCTCGTTTCCATTCAATTCTCCACACCACAACACACGTACTAGCAGCTCTAATGAGACCAGAGGAAAGCTCCCATGGCAAACTTTCTCTTTTGATCGATGTCGCCGTTAACCGGCAGTCCATACTCGGTGAGCAGGCAATCGAGCTTCCACTCAGGCATAGTTTCGTAGTCGGCTTTAGTGTACCTGGGATAATGAAGCGGCATCTGAAAATACCCGCAACGCTCCTTCTGGGGCTGTCCATTTGGTTCGTTGCCCATTACATTTGAAGGCGCCCGAGCAACCGATTCCATTCTACCTCCACTCTTCTCCGGCCGGCGTCTCCGCTTCTATCTATATATGACGACTCTGTCTGTCGTCTCTGTTTCTCTCAGTACTCTCGTGTATTTATATATGTATATAGACTACTGAGTTAGCTAATTCTCTATTTCCACGGCAAGTCTTGCCACAATTTGCCTTTTTATAGAGATGGGCAGGCGAAAGGGGCCAAAAGTTGGAATTTCCTGGAACAGACACAGTCACTGAATGCAATTTATTACTCTGAAAACACAGCGTTGATGGCCAGCTTTCGTGCAAGAGAAATATCTTACGACAGTCCTTTATTTTCTGACAATGACTTATATCATCCTCAATAAGTAAGAAAACGACTTGCATGCCCCTCCCCTCCACCAGTTGTTACAACTAAGGATCTGTTTGGGAGGCATGAAACTTTAGTTGAACCGCTTTGCATAGCTAGGAGCGTACATTGACTGTCAAGAATTTCGGTGGCTATGGAAGGAAGAAACGCTTTTGTAAATTTGGTTTGTAGTTACGCCAAACCTGCCGGCTATTTACGGCTAGCTGCTTAGCTGCTGTTGAGTGACCTTTGTCTCTCCTTTAAAAAGGAGGAACTGTTTTTTCGATGTTAGGCAGAGTTTGGTGGGGTTTAAAATAAGCGCTTTTGTCATTTATTGCGTTTTATAAATCAAAATTACCCCAAAGAGCACTTGATAGAAAAATAGTACATTAGCAAAAACAATCTCTAGGGAGCTTTTTGCTTTTTGTTGTCACGGGGTGATACAATGGGTTGTTGGGTTAGAGGTTTTGCAAGATGTTTCTTAAGGTTTCTAGTCAATTTTGCATGTTTTTGGGGTATTCTAGAGCGTTATATGGTGTGTTGGAGTGTTCTCCATGTGTCTAGAAGGGTCTAGATGTTTGTGGAACTCTCTAGAACCATGTGGAACAATCCGGGTTTGTGTGGAACAACCTAGAGGGGTTGAGAGCAATCCAAACTTCCTCTAGAGTTTTCTTGGATCTTATGGAAAAGGCATTCCCTAGAAGAGTGTAGAAGGTAAAATGTTTTAGAGGTGCTTCTAAATAATGCCAAATGTACATAGTTCTAAAGAAATCATTTAAGGATGTGGAAGTGCCTATAAAAAGAGACCCCTCGTTCATTTGCATTTAACCAAGCAATCAAGTGTTGCATTTCTCTCTTGAGCAATACAAAGAGTTCTTTTGTGTTCTCCATCTCTCTTTCCTTGTGTGCTATATGCCTTTATTACTTAAGTGTGTGCTTTAGTGTGAGGGACGAGTTGGTAAGTTATTTGGTCTTAGGAACCAGAAGAGTGCTCTAAGTAGGGAAGGTTGACTTGTGGAGTGACGGATTATTACCCAAATGCTACACGAGATGCTAGAAGAATCTAGGTTCATGATATTATGCTTTTAAGAAATGCTTAGTATGAATTTTCTTCTCGTTTTTGTTCATTTAAACTTAAACTTAAGGAAATACCAAAGTTACCCTTTGTCGAGGAAAAACCCTCACCCCATCTTTTCCCCTTCTTCCTTTCTATTATCAATTCTCTCAACCTACAACGGTGACAAGTTAGAACTAAGTATGATATTCCACTCAATTTTCTTCTTTTTTTATTGTATGTTATTGAATCAAAGGTGATTCTGACCATTTCATCTCATACTCTTCATTTTCTTCTCAGTCCTTGTATTCTTGAATAAAAAACATTTAGTATTAGTTTTTGTGAATATGATGTATGAATCCTCCTTTTTTTAATTTTATTCAAGAAATATGAATGTTATAAATGATGGAGAGTAAGATTGTTTTTATTTAGCCAAGGTTTTTGAAACCAAACTCGACAAGGAACCGTTTTGGGATTAGGTTCTTGGGTCGAACGTCCGATTGTTCAAATTGAACGACAACCTATTATGAACAAAATAAAAAAAAATAATTACAAAAGTAAAAAAAAGCCAAAAACTGTTGTCCGGGTTAATGGTTCAATCGCCCGGATTAGCGGTTTGTTGACCAAACCAACGATTTTTGGCCAAAAAGTAGTTCTGGGCTGAATTTCCTAGTTCAATCGTCTAGTCCGATCCAGTTTTGAAAACATTGATCTTAGCAAAAACCCATTTTGAACCAAGCAATTTTATAAAAAAAAGTTATTATTTTCATTAAAAAAATCAGTCCCAAAAAGCACTTTACTAAGTGATTTTTAATGCTTTTTCAATAAGCCCTTATAAAAAAAGTGCTTCTAAAAAAGTTCTTTTAGGTTGTGTTTGGTTCGAAGGAAAAAGCAGGGAAAGGAAGGAAAATGTAGGAAAACCTTTATAAACCTTGTATAGGTTCCCTATGTCTCCCTTCCTTTCCCTACTTTTTTCATTCAAACCAAACATAGCAATCCTACCAAACACAGTCCTAAAGCCATTTCATCTGAAAGTTCAATTTTATAGAATGGAACATGGGCCACGTAGCCTTCTCATCCATGGTGTGAGACTGCTTTAATTAAATTCTACCTTTTGGAAAGAGTGAAAATACAAAATTTTGTCATTTTCATGAACAATGCATATTTGTATTTGCACCAAACATATTTGTAGTTGCACTCTTCCCAAAATGAGCCTTAAGTTTATTTAGAATTAAATAGGCTGAACTAGTAATTCCCACTTTATATAAAAGAAAATGGAGGTGGGATGGATGTTATTTATTAAGAAGTGAGGTAGAAAGCAATGATGTGGTCCCAACTTTATAATAAAATAATTGAAATAGGAAGAAATGGGAGTTCGGATCTGCTGATCGCAATACATATTTGGCCATGCTCTCCCAGCTATACATATGGAACATCAGTTGTGTTGTATTCACCGATATTGTAACGTGTGTGACTGGATGAGCATGACCAGCAATGTAATGTGCTAGATATATTCGAATTCAGAAAATGGTACAAATTTTGCATTAATTTTTGAAATGAAAAGTTGGCATTCTAGTCTCAGTTTGGAAGGAGTATAAATATAAATACATACAAAATGTAAGGTATTGCACTCTACCTATTTGTATTTATACTCCTTCCAAACTGAGCCTGAGCCTCAAGGTACATATTTTCATATCAGCCACATGGGATTTGCTCTTCAGGTTGACAGCACATACTGTGTATTGGAACATCTCCCATGTAGAACACACAATCAAGAATTCAAATATTGATACACCCAATACGCAAATATGGATTGGGAAAGAGGGCTGAAATGGTTTAGCCTTTTAAAAAAATTGTGTATTTGATATGGAAAATGTCCTATCAATATTTTAATCCATACATACAAACATGTTCTAATCGTACATGGATGATTATGTATGGTTCCTCTCTTACCACGACTGACCCAGATATGACCACGTACATGGAAGATTAGCCATGTATGATTTTTTTTAATACACTCAATCAAAGGTGAATGTGGTTTATTGTTGGATTTTAATTAATTTTAAATTCGTGCCTTAGTTCAAATTTGAAGTTGTTCTTAATTGGGAAAACAACGTTTCAAAACCACAATCAGGTATTCTTATTAATCACATCCCCACCTTGTTCCCACTAACACAGTCCCCACCCCCATTCCCTTATGCGGCTTTATATGGGGAGGCCGAGTACTTGGTGGAGATGGGAAAAATTGTCATCCCTACCCCCCAAGTTGTGTAGTTTCATAGAGTAATAAGTTTTAAGCAAGATTCAAAGTATTGATACGTATTGGCCAATACATATCGTTCCAGGACCTCTCTGATACGCCCCTATAGTAGATGTATCGGGGGTTTAACCGGTTCAAGGGGTGGAGGAGCCCTAAACCGGTTTTAGGAAAAAAAAAGTATCGATTCACCCAATATGCCCCTACCGACATATCGATATTTTGAACCTTGGTTTTAAGCCTAATAAGTCTTAACATCTTTTTCCCATGCATCGTTTGAAGGCCCACTAATTTTCTATGTGGAAGCGAGTGTCTCACTGAGATGAAAGTTATTGGTATACAAAAAAGAGAGGTATAGTATTCCAACAAGCGGATCAACCTGAACTGTTGGGCCTATTATTTTGCTCTAAAATATGACATCTGAAAGTGCAATAATTACATTAAGAGGTATATTGGTATTACTGAAATTTTCTTGCCTATGAATTCTAAAAATTATCAAATATCTATTTTGACCCACATATATGAGAGTTTATTTGTCTTTTTGGGGGTATCATTGAAAAAGAAAAAGTTGTATGATTCTACTTTAAGAAATAAGAAATATGAGGAAACATGCAACCGCTTTCTCTTAAAGTTAAAATATTCCTCTTAAGAGATAAGAGCCAAGAGGAGCCGAACATGTCCTTAATTAAGATATCAGTGACCCACTTTTATAACTACAATTTAACATTGTCAAGCCTTGATCCTTGTTATTAAAGTTACCCAAAACAACAATTCTTGGTATTCATATATGTGGAAAAAGATGGAATTTTTTAAAGAAAAATCTTTTATGTTCGTTCAATCACTTTTTTTTTATTTGTTAGAAAAAAAAAACTCCACCAAAATGCATTAAACATTTATGGGTCTATTTAGTTCTCAGAAATAGGGGTCTGGAATTAAAATCAGAATGACACATGCCGTTTGGTTGGGTGGAATTGAAATCAGATTTTCATTCCTAATGGCCGGATGGCATTCCACCCCTATGGGAGTGAGAATGCCATTCCAGCTTATCAAAGAGCCTCTCTCTTCCTCCATCTTTAACAGCATCCCAATCCAACGGCTGACAAAGATGAAAATCCCATTTTGATTTTAATTTTAATTTCCATCTAAACCAAACAGGCAGGGGGAATAGGGCATTTGGATTCCGATTATGGCAGATTACAATTCTAAACAGACCCTAAATGTACAAGATGTACCATTCGAGATATGAAAATTCCTTTGTCATTAAAAATATATTTTCAAAATTATAGGTATCTGAAATTTTTATCCAATGGGTAACTATAAAATCCCAATCTTCAGATATGGTTAACAAACAACAAGCAAGGCCACCTCACAGTAACAGGACAGCCAGGTCGCAAATTGAATGACTTGTACAAATTTCTCTCCTCAAGAAATTCTTGAAGCTGAAGGGTGTGTTGTTGAAGGAACGAAAAAGATTGCTAACCAACTTAATTGATGAATATTACAACAGACACGGAGAGACCTCAAGATTTCCAGAAATATTATATATACGTGTATGTCTCCCTCAACTCAATACCTTCTCATGGTTCTCAGCCACCCATTCCCATGAGAAATGAATGACACGTATTCGCTCCAACAATCAATCGTTTTAAAGAGTAATCAATGTGCGCGTGAACAATGCATCGTGGTGCCCATGCCGCCGTCGCTAAAACAACTAGTGATCGATGTTGCTCTGTGCTTCATGAAGCAGAGTGCAACATAAACAATAAAGTAAACAATGATCAAAACTATAAGGCCACGCATAAATGGTTTTCACGTTGTCGACGTCATTGTTGAGAAGTCCATGCGTCCATGCCGTTGGAGCAGAGCCTTTTTGTATTTTTCTTCGTATAGCCGCTTTGATTCTCTCCGTGTTGTTCTCTGTTTTTTTTTTTTTTTTTCAAGCAAGACTATCGTTCTTCATTCAAGAAGGACGTTCTTTTTTTTTTCCCGTTTTCTTCTGTGTTGGTGGTGCATTCGGCATGCCGTTTTTTTCTTCTATTTTCATTGGGCCTCGGTTGCATTGTGGTTTTCTTATGCTAATACTCTCTCCTGTTGTTCTGTCTCAAGGGTCTGTTGGTGCTAGTTGGTGGTGAGTTTGGTGGATTCTCTACTTCGGTGTTTTTCCCGGCTTGGCTATGCTGCGGCAGGGAATAACATCACTGATGGTGCGGTCTCTGCCATCTTTGGGTGTTTGGTGGCAGTACGATAGTGGCCCTAGGTGTTAAATCGCTGCTCTGCTACTCACTCTTTTCTTTTCGCTTCTCTAATCTCATTCACCTCTTGCTTCTCCATCTTGTTTCTCTAATCTCTTTCCCTCTCCCTTATCTAACTTTTAATGTTTCTTCACATGGTGTAGTTGGATCAAGCAGTGGTTGGGTTGGCGTTCTTCTATGGGTTTTGTCTCTGTTTTCCTGTGGGGGGTTAATTAGTGGTGATGATGAGCTGAACTTTTCCTCCCTGCTCTTTTTTTTATTTTTCTTTCTTTCTCTTTTCCTTCTCCCATTTCTTCTTCTTCTTCTCTCTTTAGCCGCCCTTTCTCCCATTTCTTCTTTGTTTTCTCTTTTTTCTTCACTCTTCTTTTTTTATTTTTCTTCTTTTTATTCTTTCTTTCTTCTTCTTAAATGATGATTTGGTTGCTTGGTCGACAAAGTTATTGTGGGTTTTGGCCCATAAAAGTGTCAATTGGACTACATTTGGTCCAACGATCCAGTCCAATGTCAGTCCACTTACAAATGGACTGATCCAATCCAGTCCAAATCCAATACAAATCAAATCCAATCCACTCCATTAAAATATGAATGGATTGGATTGGATCTAATCCAAATTGAATGAAATATCAAAAATCATATAAAAAAATATTGAAATGAAGAAAATCTGAATATTACAAAATATACCCTTTTGGCATAGAAAAAGTACTTTTTGTAAAAGTGCTTTTATAAAAGTACATTGATAGAAGTGCTTTTATAAAATTACTTTTATAAAAGTACTTTCGTAGAAGTACTTTTTTTAAAAGCGTTTTTGTAAAAGTGCTTTTAATGCGTTCGTAGAAGTGCTTTTGTAAAAGTGCTTTCGTAAAAGTTCTTTCATAAAATTATTTCCATAAAAGTACTTTTGTAAAAGTGCTTTCATAAAAGTACTTTTGTAAAAATGCTTTCGTAAAAGTATTTTTGAAAAAGTGCTTTCGTAAAAGTACTTTTCATAAAATTACTTTTACAAAAGCGCTTTCGCAAAAGTACTTTCATAAAATTACTTTTACAAAACACTAAAAATGAAAAAAAAAACAAGAAATTGAAAATTGAAAAAGACCTTTGCAAAAGCACTTTTGTAAAAGTAATTTTGCGAAAGCACTTTTGTAAAAGTAATTTTATGAAAAGTACTTTTATGAAAGCACTTTTACAAAAATACATTTACAAAAGCATTTTTACAAAAGTACTTTTATGAAAGCACTTTTAAAGAAGTTGTTTTAATAAAAGCACTTTTACAAAAGCACTTCTATAAAAGTACTTTTACATGAAAGCACATTTATGGAAATACTTTTATGAAAGTACTTTTATAAAAGCACTTTTATGAAATCACTTTTACAAAAGCACTTCTACGAAAGCATTTTTACGAAAGCACTTTTACGAAAGTACTTTTATAAAAGGACTATACAAAAGCACTTATGCGAAAGTACTTTTACAAAAGCACTTCTATCAATGTACTTTTATGAAAGCACTTTTACAAAAAGTACTTTTTCTATGCCAAAAGGGTATATTTTGAAAATTTCAGATTTTCTTCATTTTAATATTTTTTATATATTCTGTTTTTTATATGATTTTTGATATTTCATTCAGTTTCGATTAGATCCAATCTAGTCCATTTACATTTTAATGGATTGGATTTGTATTGGATTTGGACTGGATTAGGTCCAGTCCATTTGTAAGTGGACTCACATTGGGCTGGATCGAGTTGGACCAAGGTAGTGTTTGAGAACACTTATAAGAAGTATTAAGAAGTACTTCTCTTAAGAACTGGGACCACACATTAAGTGGTTTTGTGTGTTTGGTAAAAAAGTGGGGAAGAAATACATCTTTAAAAATGTGACTTCAAGTTGACTTTTTTAAGTGCTTCTTGAAAAAGTACTTTTCCAAAAAAATGGGACGAACCGGTCCCTAATAATTTTTTGTAATGCCTAAAATACCCCCGCATGAGGGTTATACCTCCTCCTCCATTCATTTCTACATCAAACCCAGGTAGCAACACACTAGTTGTAGGTTCACCGGCGACGATCGGCGGTGAGGAAAAGTGACTAGCGGACCTATATGGTTGACGAAGCCGACCATGCCGTGGCCAAAGAAGATTCAAGATGAGTCAAATCTCTCTATTGAGAGATCTACAATAAGGCTTTGGGCCTTTGGGTTACAAGATGCCCTTTTTATGGATGGGTTTCTCTTCGAAGGGTGAATCCATTAATAAATCAGTAGAAATGGCGAGTTTTGGCAATCAAAATCCCCCCGAAGAAACTCCATCTGCATCAACATCATTTACCTTTTTTGTCTACACTTCAAAGCATCAACAAGGTATGGTTCTCTTTATGCGATAGGAGATGGGGCTCCACTACCAACATCAGAAATTGGGAAAATGGATAGGGACAACAATGGGTTTCTAGATTTTGGTGAAGCCATTGTCTTCTTTTACACCTCAACACCAAGATTAGTAATTTGTGGTGGGTGCGGAATATTGATAAAGGAAATTTCTTTACATGCATGGAATGCTTTTGTGACAAAAGCCTAGATGGCTATAATCTTTGTTGCGACTGTTACGCTTCCGAGAAATGTCGCCATGGAAGCCACAAAAAATTTGTCGATAACTTTACAACACTACAACTCTTGAGAAATAAAATAAAAAGAAAAACTCTACCGAGGTAAGCCCAAAATATTTTAGCCTATTTATGTTCTGGTTTGTTAATTAATGCTTGGTCTTTGTAATGCTTTCATGTTTGCTTCATTTTTCTTACGGTTGCAGAGCAATGCGCTCGGAAAAAGGGTAGCTGTAGTTGCTACAAAATCTGTTGTCCGTCATGTTGTAATTCATACTACAATTTATGGTTCTAGGTTTGAGCACAAGGAGTTGGACCTTATAAGATATCAATTGGAAGCAATGGAATCCTCCCAAGCATGAAGTTGGAGGCAAATAAGATGCTATGATATCAAACGGACTAGCTGGGGATAAAGCTAGAAGACAACTGAAGAAGGAGAGGGAGTCAAGAGAGACTCGGGAGGCGGAAATGGGAATCCGAGAATTTTGTGAAAGTTGTTAATCGGAAGAGTCTTTCTGATGTCCAATCTACAATTCCGACTTTATCCGAGGAAGAAAATGAGAGAGAGAGAGGGAGAGATCTGAATAATCTATAATGGAGGGTAAAATTATCATCTGTGTCGGTATAAACACTTATGGAAAAAGTAGCTTATCAAACATCACCACTAGAATAAGTGATTAAAACATAATAAGTGATTTGACAAATACTTAATCATCGTGAGGGCCCAAATCCAATCCAATTGACACCTCTATGGGCCAAAACCCCGGATAACTTTGTCGACCAAGCTACCAAATCAGCCTTTAAGAAGAAGAATTTAAGAAGAAGAAATGGGAGAAACGGCGGCTAAAGAGAGAAGAAGAAGAAGAAGAAGAAATGGGAGAAGGAAAAGATAAAGAAAGAAAATTAAATAAAGAGAAGGGAGGACGAGTTCAGCTCATCATCACCACTAATTAACCCCCCACCAGAGACAAAACCCATAGAAGAACGCCAACCCAACCTCTGCTTGATCCAACTAAAAGTTAGATAAGGGAGAGGGAAAGAGATTAGAGAAACAAGATGGAGAAGCAAGAGATGAATGAAATTAGAGAAGCGAGGAGAAAAGAGTGAGGAGCAGAGAAGCGATTTAACACCTAGGGCCACTATCGTACTGCCACCAAACACCCAAAGACGGCAGAGACCACACCATCAACGATGTTGTTCCCTGCCGCAGCATAGCCGAGCCAGAAAAAACACCGAATTAGAGAACCAACCAAACTCACCACCAACCAGCATCAACAGACCCTCGAGACAGAACAGGAGAAAAAAAACGGCATGCCGAATGCACCAACACAGAAGAAAACGGGAAAAAAAAAAGAGAACGTCCTCCTTAAATGAAGAACAACACCAACAGCTTTAAAAACCAAAAAAAAAAACAAAAACAAAAATGCTTAGATCAACCAAAGAACAACACAGAGAGAATCAGAGCGGCCATATGAAGAAAAATACATAAAAGCTCTACTCTAACGGAAGATAGGTGACGATATGTGAGAGAGAGAGATTGATGGGTTCATGGGGTACTCGTTGGGTTCAACCTAGAGCCTAGAGCTTAGAGCCTAGATTGATGAATGATATTCTACTAGATGGGTTCAGCCTAAAGCCTATATAAAGCTTAGAGCCTATTCAGCCTAAAGCCTTTGTCTTTCAGACTATATAAGCCTTTGTCCACTGTCCATCGGGCTGTCCCTTAGGCTATCATCGGCCTATTGTCCATCAAACTATTCATATTTTAGTGCTATGCTTAGCCTTTGCCCATCGAACTATTCTCCACCATCCACCGTCCATCGGGCAATTCAATCCACAGGCTATTGTCCATCAGATTATTCTCAAACTCTCTCATGCGAATTCATCTCACACAATGCGGGTTCTCGAACTTTCTCACACGAATTCTTCTCTCTCCACACGCAAAGATTCCATTTCCTCAACGCAGAGGGATCGAAAGATTCTATTTCCTAAACACAGCGCTCGTTTCGTACCCCATTTTACTTATAGTATATAAATAAGGTTTATATTATTTTTTATTTTTGATTTTTTTTATTTTTCCTATAATAATATAATTATATATGTATTTGAATGATGAGTGTTTATTAACTAAACGCTTGTACTTGATTCATTTGCAAAACTAAAAAAACAATAATGAACCAGATTATTGGCACTTAAATACCATTAATCACCACATTAGTAAAATAGTAAATAAGCGCTAAACTAAAATAAAACTTCCTCTAATGATAAACACGCACATAAATCAATGCCTGCTTTTAAATTCAAATAATGGGAAAATACTGAAATGGCGTATATGTGACAATGTTTATTCAATAAACGCTAAACTAAAACAAAACCTATTACTTTCTCTCTCTCTCCGTCATCTAAGGCTAATCTTCCTAACGTTAACCCCTTGGAGGGTGGCGATGAAGGCCTTGCACATCAACCCCTTGGACGAGCCGTGCAACATCATTACAGCTTAGAAACCTTCAACGTGGTCATTGGGGTCTGTGGCTTCACCATGCTTCTTGAATTGCAGAGGCCACCAGCCAGCCAACGGGAGTTGTTCTACGATCTCTTGAATATAGACTGATTCTTTCATAAGCTAGCTACTGAGATCTGTGGGCTGGGCCGTTGGAGGAGCTGCACTTCTATCAAGTTGGCTATGTTCCAGCTCGGCCAGGCATTCTTTGAGTTCTTTGATTTATGAATCTCTATTGGTTGGGTCTGCGCATGTAGACCTTTTTCCTTTCGGCAGCACCATGGGCTAATCTTTAACCGCGCTAGATTTGGTGGTAGAGATTAGCTGCTATGGTGGACGTTGGCCGAGCCAATGTTTTGCTAGAACCCAAGCAGATTGGTGCGATTTTCTGTTGTCGTCGTGTGCATGGGACCACACTAGAGAGTATGGTCTTCTTGATGACTATCTTTCTTGATTAGACCAAACCTTGTGCTTGTTTTAGTGGCGCTTTTTGGGGTCCTCAGGGCGAGGATCAGCTGTGGTAAGCACTTGGACGGTAGGGGGAATGGTCTATGGGGCTTGTGCTAGCTGTCCCAGTGTTTGTATCATTGGAAGAATCTAGTCGACCTTCTTTTGCATTGCTTGGAATTGTGCGGGATCAACCATGGCTTGTTGTTGGGACTCTCGAGATAGAGAGTTGCGGTGAGAACGAGATTCCTGAGATGGGGGTCGGGCTGCAAAGCGATCAGATGTGTTTCTTGGCATGATTCTTGACTGTGCGAAAAAAAACATGGGAATGACTTTTCGTACGCTCCCCACAAACCGCTCCAATCTAATTTTGTCCGATCCGAGGTGTTCCAAATCAAGAACGCAGTTAGATAGTCCTGCCAACTGATGAAGCCGAGGTTGAATGATGAAGCTACACACCAAGAAAGAGGATCATAGGCCCGAGGAGTTGTTTCTCGGGTAGGCACTCCGACGCTCAAGTCAGTAATGAAAGAGATGGGTGGTCGGAGCGAGTAGTTGAGGATAATGCTAGTTTGAGTAGAAGTAGAATAACAGTATGGAAATCTGAAGAGTCCCAAGTCCCTTACCTTTAGAGGGGGTTACCTATTTTTAGCTGAAGATCTATGTCCTATTCGAACAATGCTTCTAATGTTATCGAGATTAGGTTATCCGCTGAGGTCTTCAGGATAAGCCCTCTTCCCCGATGGAGTTGTCCTCCTTATTAGTACTAGACTCCTTCTTAGTTGCACTTATCCATCCTACATGGTGCCAACGTAGCCAAAGAGATAAGATGGCCACGGAGGTTGCCACGTCACACCCAGGACCAGTTTAACAATAATCTAAATAGGAACCTAATAGACTAGTGGCAGAAGCCAATCGTTGAAGGGCTAGATAGAAGAACCCAGTGGTTATGGGAAAGAATAACTTCCACCTTTTGGCACCTTTGGAAGAACCAAAATGAAAAAAAAAAACCAATAACAAAACTTTTCACCCAATTATCCAAAAAAAAAAAAAGAAATCCTTTTCACCCCTCCAAAATGTAACCAAAGTTTGGGACTATGTAAAAGAGTTAATAGATGTAAATACCCTTTTTAACTCCCAATTAGCTAGCAAACCAACCAAAAAGTTTACATTGGATAAATTATCTTCTTTTGTTTTTTAATCTCCTTATTTTATCAAAAAAAGGTGAGTATTTTTAACTTGAAAAATGAACATAAAAAATATGAGTTTTAGGGTGTAATTATGAACTTAGAGGACCACTATTATGCGTACGTTTGGAACTGTGGGCATTTTTTTCAATAAACGCTGCCACATAGGTGCCACTTCAACATTTAGCCCATCATGCTGATTCGTACGCATAGAGACTCGTAAAAGCTAGCCTTGATTTATGTGCATGCTTACTATTGCGGGGAATTTTCATTTTAACGCTTCCCACAATGGTTAGGCATTTATCCACTATTTTACTGATGTGGTGCCTAATGGTGCCTAGATGTTAATAAACAGTTTCATTATTACTTTTCTAGGTTTTGCAAACAAATCAAGTACAAATGTTTAGTGAATAAACGAAATCTATACCAAACACGTACAATGTCTCATATGTTTAGCTTAGAAATCTAAACATTTTGTTGATGTATGTTATTGGTGGACTATGCCACTTGAATGTCTGGGACAATTAATTATTTTGCTTATCCAAACCAAAAGTTATGCCTTCTCTTTTTAGTTTCTATTAGAAATCTTTCATTACTAGAACAGAAACCAATTGTTCATCTGAAAATGACACAACAAATTAGAAGGTAAAAAGACTACGTTTTTTTTTCCTACTTTTTGTACTGTGATTTTGTTAAGCATAATTAATACACAATTTCTTCAAAATGTTTATTTTCATGTCATTTTTTACAACTAAACACCATCAAAGATTGAGTTGAGCTATGATATTGGAAATACATAATATCTGAAAAACTTATAGCCAATCAACTGGTATCATAAAGGGGTGATCAATCAATTGGTATCATAAAGGGATTTTGTTAAGCACAATCAACTGCTTTGATTGGTCAAAGCTCTTTCGATACCATGTATGTTCAAGGAGTCATTTGTTTTCTTTCCCATTTTGTATGCAACCAAACCGAGTTTTCTGTATGCTACTTTGTTTATAAAACAATAAAGAATTTGAATTAAACCTTGTGTTAAAAAAAAAAAAAAAAACACATTAAACCTTAGGGATAAGGCAACAATGTAAGTCTATCGATAGATGATTTTAGGGAGATGGAGGAAGGAGATCAAAGGTTGCAAGTAGCTGCAAGGAGGCTTAAATAGAGGTTTAAAGGCACAATTGAGCAAAGTTTATGCAAGGGTTTTGTATTGAGCAAATGTAGAAAGCTTTGAATCTCCTCTATTTATAGAGAAAAAACTCCTAACATAATAGGAAACCACATAATAGGAAATGAGACATTTCCCAGAGTGGGAAAGTTTGTTAACCGGTTAAATCAAATACAAAAGGTTCACAAGTGAAGTTTCACCATGTGTCATCGTAGATATTATGGGGTAAAGGTTCCTACCATTTTTCTTCAAGGTCTATACACTGTTAGCACCCGATTTTTGCTTGGTCTGTCCCCTGAACCCCCAAATTACCCCAAACTCACTATCAGACCCTTCCATTCTATTTGAAACACCCAAAATCCCAAAGAGCCCAAATTTTGCTACAAGAACCCTCAAATCTACCATTAAACCTACCCAATACCAATCCGATGACCTTGATTAACCCCCACTTATACCTCAATCCTCAAATCATACATCACCATAAAACTTTAGGAATCCCAAAATACATATCCAACAAATCTTAACTCAAAATTATTCTGTTTACTTCCCATCAAGTGAATATTCCATTTTGATGCCTCCCGTTAGCATAAACACTTGAAACCCATATTCCCTTGATATTAACACATCCAAATTGATTAGACCACACCATTAAACTCCGTATACACCAAAACACCTGCCCATAAAGTTTTAACCCAAGATTCTCCTATTTACCCTTCCATTAAACCATGATTCCATTCTAAATCCTTTTACTGACCCAAATTTCTATGACCTTGACCCCTCCCAAACCAATCAGACATTACCACCAGATCCTGGATACCCAAAATACCCACTTGTAAAATTTCAGCCTAAAATACCTTTGTTTGCTCTTCTATTGGACCAAGATTCCATTATGAAGCCGTAGATTTACTGAATTAAGCCATTTTTCCAGATTTGCCCAATCCGGGCCCGATTAGACCAATCTGACACCACTATTCAACTTAGAATGTGCAAAAACCACACTCTATCAAATTTCAACCAAAACTAATTTTGTTTACCTATCCATCTAAAAAGCTTTTGTTTCGGTCAATCTTGTTGACCCCAAATCCCAAACATCCATTAAATAAACCCCCTAAAATTACAAGCTTGCCACTGGATTTTCTTAAATTTATGAAATTGTCCCTAACCCTATCTATGAATCCAACTCAAAGTTTTAAATTAAGAAAAGCGCACTATTCACTTTCCCTTACCTCTCGACACACAATGGCCAATTGGCGGTGGAATTCCTCCCCCATTCTCCCCTATCCTATTTTCTCTCAAATTTTCTCTATTTTTCTCTCTCTTGTCCACTTCCATAGTTCCCCTCTCTCATCCATCGAAGCAAAACCTACTCTATTGTTCACAATCTTCTTCCTCGTAATGGAACCCAAACCAGTGGCGGTTGGATCTTCCAATCTTTCTTTTCCTCTCTCTCTCTCTCTTCTTCTTCTTCTTCTAATTTTTCCGCCCAAGGGACTATCCATCTTCTCTTTCATTCAAACTTAACAGGAGCGGCGACAACAATACAGTTGACCTCCAATCTCTTTCTCTCACTCTCCTTCCCTTTATCTTTCTTCTCCTTCTTCTTGTTCTTCTTCCCCTATTGCAATGACCACCGTTGCAACTCATTGTAGCGCAAGACTTAAGCACAACAACGGCAAGCTCATCTCCCCGATATCTTCTCCCTTGGCTCTCTATCACTTTCTCCCTTTCCTTCTCTCTTTCTCAATTTTCTTTTCTCCTACCCAAGGAAAACTATTGTTCGTCATCATGTTCAAACTCCCAAACTTGAACGATCATAGCAGTAATTTGACGCTCATGAACCATCGTCGTTTGAGTTATACTAGTGTTCGAACCATCATCTTCCCCATCCAGCTATGGGATCATTCCTGAGCATTACGTTTGTTGCGTTTGAGGCCGAGCTAACTGAGATCTACCAATGGCATGGATAATCAAAGCCAAAATCAGACCAAGAGTCGACCATGATAACAATCATCTGAATTTCTTCTGCCCATTTTCAGACTAAATTCACGGTGTAAATTCTTCACTTCACCGATCTCTCAAGTTCGATCCCAGTCACCGTCACTATGCATAGACAAATCCTCTAACAGGAAAACAAACTCTGTAACAGAAAGCAAAATTGAGTTGCTAAAAGAATACTTTCTATATTGACATATGGAAGGTGATGGATATATATATAGCATCAGAAACATTCTAGATGTCAAGAAGAATGTCCATGTGGATAAACTAATTTGAACGATCTAGAAACTATAAACTATAAGTTACTATTACATATTCTTCTAATACCCTCCTCAAGTTGGACCAGGAAGAGGTTGGACGCCTAACTTGCTTACTAGTGTAGAAAATGGAAGAGGCCCCAGAGGTTTGGTGAGGAGGTCTACTGGCTGATCTTTGTTGGAAATGTGATGAGTAGCAATTATGTTGCTTGCAATGTGTTGGCGAAAAAAGTGAATCGATTTCGACGTGATTGGTTCGTTCATGATATACAGGATTGTTGGCGATGTATAGAGCCGCTTGACTGTCACAATAGAGATGCATAGGGCTTTTGATAGTGATTCCAAAATCATGGAGGAGACATTTGAGCCACAATAGCTCTGAAGTAGCTGCAGCCATTGCATGATACTCTGCCTCTGCAAATGAACGAGACACAATGCTTTGTTTTTTACTTTTCCAAGATATGAGAGATCCTCTTAGCATGGTAATATATTCTATGGTCAATCTTCAGGCAATGGGGCATGAGGCCCAGTCAGAATTGCAGAAAGCTTTGAGAGTGAAGTTAGAAGTGGATGGTAGAAAAAGCCCATGAGATGTTGTGGCTTGCAAGTATTATTGGACTCGTAATGCTGCATCCATGTGCACCTGCCAAGGTTTGTGAAGGAACTGGCTCAGAGTATTGATTGCAAAGCTTAGTTCTGATCTAGTGACTTGTAAGTAAACAAGTTGGCCAACAAGTCTTCAATATTGTCCTGGATCTTGAAGCAATGGGCTGAAGTCATCATGGAGTGGTAATAATTGTTCAATGGGTATTTTGGCAGACCTACAGTGAAGCATGTTTGTTTCTTGTGGAATATCATGAATGTACTTCTATTGACTGAGGAAAATTCCCAATGTAGATCTTTGAACCTCAATGCCCAAAAAATAAGAGAGAGAGCCCAATTCTTTGAGAAGAAAGCAAGAATGTAGATAATATTTCAGCTCTTGAATGCATGACTCATGAGTACTAGTGATTATATGATCATCAACATACACCAAAACTGCTATGAAGGTATCCAATTTTTGTAGTGTGAAAAGGGAATAGTCAGCTTTGGATTGTGAGAAACCATATTCTTGTAGTGCAAGAGTGAATTTTTCAAACCACATCCTTGAAGCTTGCTTTAGCCCGTAAAGGGATTCATGTAAGCGACAAACTTTGTGCGTCTTATTATTATCAAATCCTTGTGGGATGCGCATATAGATTTCCTCATAAAGGTCACCATTTAAGAAAGCATTGCTGACATCAAATTGGTGAAGAGACCAACCTCAAGCTTCCGCAACTGCTAATAGGCAACACAGTTACCAATTTGGCGACAAGAGCAAAAGTATCATGATATTTCAAACCCTCAATTTGAGTATATCAATGGGCTACTAGTCAGACCTTGTAGCGATCAACAATGTCATCAGGTTTGAGTTTGATTTTGTAAATCCATTTTGAACCAACAACTCTTTTTCTTGGTGGGAGGTCAACAATGGACCAAGTATTGTTCCACTCGAGAGCTTCAATTTCTTTGGCCATGGCTTGTTTCCGCTTTGGATCTTGAGATGCTTTTGTATAATTCTTGGGCTCAATCAACGAGGATGTGATAGCATGGGAATGTTGTTGCAAAGATGGAGTATGGAGCACATATAGTCCTTTAAATGGGATGGTGCTCACTTAGAATGAGACGACCGAGGTTACTGATCAATAGTATGACCAGGTGGTGTAGCATGATGGGAGTCCTACGGAATAATGGTGGATTCAACATCCTCTTGGGGTAAGGGAATAACAGGTAAGGAATGGACTGAATTGAAGTTCGGGTGGAGTCCTTAAAATGAAATAGGGTTTCATAAAAAATCATATCTCTAGAGACGAATATGGTTTTGGACTCAAGATCATACAACCAGTATCTTTTTGGGGCATATGGGTACCCCACAAGTATGCACTTTCGAGCTCATGTGGCAAGTTTATTATGAATTGGTGGAGCTACCCGAGCAAAACATAAACACCCAAAAACCTTAAAGTGTGAGTAAGAAGGAGATCTATTGAGCAACACTTAACTTGAGATTTTTCTTCGAGTTTGGGTGTCGGGGTGTAGTTTATGATGTAGGTTGCTATAAGTATATATACTCACCCAAAAAGTAATTGGAATGTTAGCTTGAAATCTAAGAGCACGATTTACTTCCAAGTGTCGGTGTCTGCATTCCGCAACGCCATTCTGTTGAGGCGTGTCAATACAAGATCGTTGATGTATAATCCTTGATTGCGAATAAAATTGTTGCATGGGTCCAGACAAGAATTCAGACCCATTATCTGATTTGATGTACTTTATAGTAGCATTATGTTGTGTTTTAACCATGTGACGAAATGAAACCAAGAAGAACAAAGTATTTGCCTTATGTTTCATCAGATAAACCCATGTGTGGTGTGTACAATCATCCACCACGGTAAAAAAGCAATGGGCCCCACTGTGGGAGGGAATTTTTTATCCTCCCCAAATATCACAGTGTAACAATTCAAAAGGTACAGTAGATTTGGTAGTATTAATTGGAAATGGAAGTCTAGTAAGTTTTGCTATATGACAAATTTCATAGCTTCGGTGTGCATCATTAGGAGAATGACCAAAAATGGTGGTGACTTGTGGGGAAGACGCATGCCCTAAGCGTTGATGCCATAGCATGTATGTCGATGGTGGAGTTATGAGCTGAGGTGGATGGTGGGTGAAGGTAGTATATTCCATTCCACATCTTACCCTTCCCAATCTCCTTCTTTGAGACTAGGTCTTGTAAGACACATAAATCAGGGTAGAATATGATGGCACAATTTAGTTGAGAAGTTAATTTGCTAACAGAAAGAAGATTGTAGTGGAAATTGGGAACACAAAGAACATGATCTATAGTGAGTTGAGGTGTGATCTCACAAGAACCTTGATGTGTTGTAGGTAATGTGGCTCCATTAGGAAAACAAAAAAGTTTTGGTGAATTCATGGAGGAACATGTAGTGAGAATGACATTAGAGGATGACATATGATCTGATGCTCCACTGTCAAGTATCCAATGCATGGAATTTAAGAAGATGAGGAATAAGTGATAGTACCAGCAAGATTAATCTTTCAGCTTGTCTTGACCAATGAATGACAACAACTGATTACATTGATTCATTGTAAAGGCAGGGGCAAGATTGTTAGTGGTTGTAGATACATGTGCCGCAGCAGGTAGCACATTCTGTTTCTTGGATTTGTTATGATCCTAGTTTGGAGGATGACCTACTAGTTCGAAGCATCGGTCTTTGGTGTGACCATTCTTTTTGTAGTGACCGCAATAGAATTTGCTACAAGACTGAGAATTAGGATCTTGCATGCAATTCCCTAATTCGGACTGGACGACCATGGCTACAGCTTTAAGAGTTTGACCAATTCGATGTGATGTTGTTGAATGATGGCACTCTTCTTGGATGATCAGTGATAAGCACGATTGATTCCAAGAACTAGTTCAGTAGCTAGTATGTTGGATCGAATGGAGTTGAAGTTGTCATTTAGTCCCATGAGGAATTGATGCAATTTTTCTCGTTCTCTTTTTGCCTTATAATCTTTGGTTGCGCCACATATGCAAACTGGTGCAGGAACAAGAGCATACATCTCATTCCATAATCCCTTCAACTTTGCAAAATATGTAGCTACGTTCATCGAACCCTGATTTAAGAGTGCAATGTCAAGTTTCGGTTGGTGAATTCTTGGGACGTTGCCCTGCGAATACCGATCCTCAAGGCCTTTCTAGATTTCTTGGACTGTCTCAATGTATGTTATGCTTTCTTGGAGATTTATGGCCACAGAATTGAATAGCCAGCCGGTTACCATGGGATTGTATTTTACCCAGTCCAAACGATCATTGGAGGTCAAATTTGGACATGGTAGACTTCCATCAACAAAAGAGAACTTGTTTTTTGCTTGGAGAGCATTCTTCATTGCACGCCTCCAAGTCGAATAGTTGTTGCCGGTGAGTGGCATTGAAACAAGCATCGCCCCTGGATTGTCAAACGAATGAAGAAAATATGGAGACCTTGGATCGCTCTCTATCATGGTGGTTATGTTGATGTTCACTATTAAAGAATGAAGAAGATTTCAAGAAAAGGGAAACAGGAGAGACAGGCGGGATGAATCTACCGCTTTGATACCATAACAAGAGAACAAACTCTGTAACAGAAAGCAAAACTGGCTTGCTAAAAGAATACTTTTTATATTGACATATGGAAGGTGATGGATATATATATATATATATATATATATATATACAGCATCAAGAACATTCCATATGTCAAGAAGAATGTCCACGTAGATAAACTGATTCGAATGATCTAGGGGGTGTTCTATAGTGTGGATGAGAAATTGGTGGGTGTGGATTGGTCCACACCACACCCTGTGGCAGGGACCAATCCACACCACACCACAATCCACAACTGTTTTGAGCTGTGGATAGATTGTGTGGAGCGGACCAGTCCACACACATGGTGGCGTTCTAAAGGTGTGGTGTGGATTGGTCCACACCATACTTTTTGATTCCGTGTATCTCATATACATTTTATGGGAAATCTACACAATCGATCATAAATGTCTAATTTTTGCATTTTAGATGGTAAATAAGTTGAAAAAAAAGCATCAATATATAAACAATAATTGCATTTCTTAAATAATTAAAAAATAATATTTTAAATATTCAAAAATAAAAAAAAATAATATTTTATTGATAAAAATATTAAAAAAATAATATTTAAATAATAAAAAAAGAGTTGAGAAGGAGAACCATCGGACTTGTGCTAGAATTAACATTAAAATTTATTATTTTATTGATAAAATATTAAAAATTATTATTTTATTGATAAAATATTAAAAATTATTATTTTATTGATAAAATATTAAAAATGATTAAAAGATTAAATAAAATGAGAGTGATTGAACCAATGTAACGCATGTGCGTTACACTAAAATCTTTCCACAAACTGTCCACACTACCATCTACGAGAAAATGTTGTGGACGATCTGTCATTGTCCACGCTATTTTGTGGGCGGGGACCGTCCACACATAGCAGAACAACATATCTTACCGTGGACGAAACCAATATATACACACACTAAAGAACGCCACCTTAGAAACTAGAAATTATAAGTTACTATTACGGGAAAATCTATGATATGGAATTTTTCTTTATCATATCGGTAATCGGTTTCAAAAACAACAATTAAAATCACATTTCAAAAAAGAAAATCATTTAAGATAAGAAAGACGTTAATGTCAAGGTTCAAAATTTTGCAACGTATCGTACCGTATTGGCTGATACGTATCATTCTGGTATAAGTCCGATACACGAAACGTATACAGTTCCGAAACAGTCATGTTTCGGGTCTGTATCGGGGTTCTGAAATAGTCCGATACTGATACAATTCCTCTTCTCTCTCATTAAATAGTCCGATACTGATACAACTCCCCAAACCCCTGATCAACTCACAATTCACAATTCACAATTCAGAGGCAGGGAAAAAGAGCTATGGGAAGTTGTGAGCTGTATCTCTACCAGAATAAAAGGCTGATAGCCCGTGCCAAGGAAAACCACCCCCCAATCCCGAATTGTATATATCTGCACAAGCGGCACATTGCGACCGTCATGGACGTTAATTAAGGATGCCGTGGTGGGGTGAAATCCATCGAGTAATGTGGGGATGTGGAGTGTGATGTGTGGAAATGGGAGGTGGTGCAAGGAATTAATATAGAGTTTTATAGTTCCTGAATATGGGCATTGGCAGAGAAGATGACGTCAAAACCTTCTTACAGCTTCACTCCCAAACATGCCTAATTAGGGATAGTTGAACACCGATCCAATATGCTTTCAATAACTAATCAGTCAAAGACTAACTCTTGTGAGCATCATCAACCCTGCAAGCAATATCACCCCCAACCAAATGGCCCACCATTCGAACTAACAATGAACTACAACTCTACAAGACCGAGCGATGTAAATGCGTAGTAAAACATGAGTCTTATAAATTTGAACTTTGATGTAGGGCGACCGTATGAATTTGATAATGAGTCCAATTTTCACATAACTGTAACCTACAAAGCCGATTCTAATCTAACGTTTGGAACCCGGGCCACATCATTTCATATTGGTCCAGTAACCCCAAATCCAACATATTGCAAAGTTAATTCAATCAGATATTTATATGTAACTATGTAAGTATTATTATTATCTTTATATTCATCAGATGACACATGTAACATGCTAGGACTGGTGTTGAAAAATAATGTTATATGTTGCTTAATTGAATTGGATATGGGCAACCTTAAGAGGGGGGAAAGTTGGTCAATGGGATTTTGGTTCCTATTGACCATGAATTCATTGTTCTTTTTTCAGATTTATGTGGGAATCAGGGAAAGTTTAGTTACCTAGGTAAATGATACCCATCTCCTAGGTGGGTAAATAACTTTCTCACCTAGTGGGAAGTTGCCAACACTTGAATGGGACAAAAATGCCCCTTTTAATAATAGACTTTTATGGATAAAATGATCATTACCTTATTTATATGAAAAGAACATGGGTAAATGCACTTATCCGAATAAATATTTCCCAAAAAAAACTTATCTAGGTAACTACATTTATCCAGATAAGTAATTTACCGAAAAACAAACAAGGCCTAAATAACAGGTAAATGCTTACATTGACCCGTATTGAGAAGCAATATATGGAGTCCGATGTGGATAACTGTATATTAGAATAGGGGTAACTTGAGTTTAGTCACCTCAGAATTCCAAATGCAATTATACAATACGGGTCAATGTAATGGGGAAAGATTCCTAATTCATGAGGGATATTGTTTATAGGGGTGAGGATGCATTTGGGGAATTAATTAATTTTGAAATTTCGAGGTGGACTGAACTCTAAAAAGCAAGGATTTTAAAATTGAACCGGACAATGAATCGGTCAGGGGTCCGGTTCTCAGACCAAATGGTTTGGCCGTTTGACCGAACAAATGACCCGTTCTGACAAAAAATTAAAAAATCGATCAAACCATTGAATGGTTCGACTGCCCGGATCAGCGATTTGCTGACTAAATCAATGGTTTTTGGAGAAATAACAATTCTGGGGTAAAACGGAATTGGTCCCAGTTTTTCTGGGCCAACCATCCAGTCTGGTCCGATTTTGAAAACCATGCTAAAAGGGCCTTTAAAATATAGCATAAATTACTTGGAGATAAATAATGTTATCATCATCGTCATTCAATCCTTATCAACTTTATAGGGTGGAGACAAAATAGGTGTTTGGGAAGAGTGCAAAATATATATATGTACAATACAAAACCCTGTATTTGTATCTGTAGTATATATATTTTCATTTGCACTCTTCCCAAATTAAGCCTTATTAACATATCTTTATCTTTTTCACAAGCTATCTATCTATCTATTGGTCCTACCATCTCAGCAGCCCTCTCCTTGCCTCAAATCCCTCTTCCTAATTTTCTGTTTTTTTTTTTGAATTTTTGAAAATTTTAATTCCACATAACTATCCATTAAACCAATAAGGAAATCACATTTGTTTAACTATTTCTAACAATTATAAAGAAAGATGGATTTGCTTTTCTAATGTTTAGCCAAGTGGCACCACTTTCCCCCACTTCCTCCTAAATTGTCTCTAATTCCTATTTATCTCCTGAATTATCTCTAACTCCTATTTATCTCTTAAATTATCTCTAATTTAGTAGAGAGATTCTCTCCTAAACTATCTCTAATTCCTATTTATCCTCTCCCCCACYTTTTATCTATATCTATCTAAAGAAAGTTTCAATTAAAAAAATTCAGAACTATTTAAATGTTATATACTAAATTTTAAATATTAATTCAAAACACAAAAAATTAATAGACTTAATAATATTCATATTATTAATAAATCAATATTTTTACAAAATTCATCAGGAAATTATGTAGTAACAATATAAATTATAATTTTATGAATTATTCAATTTAAATGATATTAAAATAATAAAAATTTAACACTGAAAAATAAAACATTATTTAAATACTTCAATAACTAAAAATCTTAAATAAAAAAACATTAAAAATAGACAAATAATATAACAAAATATTTAATATTATGTAATAACACTAAAATAAATGAAATTCAAATAATGAAATTTATAAATATTTTACATAATATTTAAATATTTAAATAATAAAATATTTAACAAGACAAAATTTTAAATAGTTAAAATAACGAAATTATGTAATAAATTAAAAAAAATCTTAAAAGTAGAAAAATAATCATAATAGAATTCATAATATCCATATTAATAATAATTTAACATTTTACAGAATTAATAACAAATCATATAATAATAGTACAATTATTATTTTATGGATTATTAAATTCAATAAATAATTAATATTTTAATAACTTAAATAACAATATTATTTCAATAACTAAATAATATTGTAAATAACTAATTTCACTTATATCAATTAATAATTATAGAAAATAACTATCAGCAAAATTATATTTATTAGTAATAATTTTACAATAATAGTGTATATCCATTATACATATATAAATATACATATACTATAATTAATATTTATTTTATTTTCAGTAATTATTTATTTTTTTAATAATATGCTTTCAATAGTTATTTATAAATGTATTTTTTTTGTTATTTAATAGAAAATTATCAATAATTATTGGACATTAAACAACTATTATTTAACTTTTGAAATTTAATTTATCATATTTATTGTATTTTTGTTATAAATATATTTTTAGTAATTATATATTTTTTATAATTTATAGATTAATACTTATTAGAGATTAAACTATTATTTAAGATTACACTATTTATTGAATAATTTAGTATATTCTTAGTATTTATTATATTTTTTGTAATTATTGTACTTTTATTATATATCTATTATATTTTCATTATAAGCTTATTTTCAATGATTGTGTACATTTGCTATAAATTTTCAATAATTATTGGAGATTAAACTATTGTTGTTTATTAGAGATTAGATTATAAATTTAATTAAAATTATGAGTGTTCAATGATTTGTTCAGTTTAGTTGCAGGCTGTTTCGCCAATCAAATCGATCTGGTCAAGTTCAGGACGCCTCGTGGGCCAACACGGCATGGCCCGCACTTTGTGCGGGTCGCATGTGGGTCGTGGTGTGCCGGCCTAGCACGGCCCGATTTACACCTCTACTTGAACCCACCCAGTACTGGGGACAGGGTGGGGAAATTCAATAATTCTCCATCCATGATGAGGAGTGGGGTGCGTTGCTCCTGAACTCGCTCGACATTGAGGAGTGGTTGCCTTGCCCTAAACTCGCCTAACATTGAGGATGAGGTAGAGTGTCTTGATTATGGAGCAGGGATAGGGATGGGGTGCCCCGCCCTGAACCCACCCCATTGTTATTCCTATATAATTGTTAATTATTAGTGAAATTAATAAAAATGTTAGTTTTTATAATTATTTTTATTTATTTAAATTTAATCAAAATTTCATTTAAAAATAATAACAATTAATAAAATTACTTCAAATTATTAAGAAAACTAAATTTATTAAAAAATATTTATTTATATTAAATTAAAAATAATTATTTTTGTAAATCAACATTAAATGAAATCCACGGTGCATCCTTCGTTATATATAAAAAGGCAAAATCCACGGTGCATCCTTCGTTACATGAGTGGTTAGTACACCTGTTAAAGATGATGATGAAATTTGTGAAATACAAACCAATGAAAATTGAACATATTTTTAAGATGATTGGGATTTAACATATAGCCCATAGCCAATGTTAATGAATACATCCTACTTGAACTAATAAGTATAAAGTACCTTTTTCATATTATTAATGCCCCTTTTTTTACGTTTTCATACCTTATCAAAACATCTTGATATCACTGCTTTGCATTATTGTATAGCAAGAAAAAGCCAGAGGGATGAGTGGAGCCGGTTGCCCTAACGGTTCTTACGCAATACCAAGGTTAAGAAAGAATGGGCACCGAGGCAGACCACCAGGGTTGAAAGTGGAGGGACAGCAAGGCAGCATGAAGAACCAATATTGCAAGGTGCTCAAAGCGCCCTACTGATGACCACAAAACTAGAATCAGATATATTAAGGCTTGATTTTTTTTATCCCTTTCAAGTTGTTATTCAACCTCATTATATGTCCTTTAATTAAGACTCCATTTGGGGAGAGTGCAAATTAATATAGATATTTTCAATGCAAAACCTTGTATGTGATCCATATTTATATTTTAAACCTTATATTTGTGTCAAATATATTTATATTTGCACTCTTCCCAAATGGAATTTTAGTGGATTACTTAAAAGGGTGTTGCATTCTTCATGAAATGAACAGAATTGAAATTACGTACCCATACAAAAGTATCTTTTACATAAATCCTATTCTCAATTGTAAATGAATTAAAAATCTCAAGAAACATGATTTGATGATCTTTAAATATATTGGCCGATTCACCAAGGTTATATGCTATAGAACTGTTTCACAAAGATCTTAATTTTGTGGGCATAGGCACAAAAATGGCAAATCATGTAAATCTCTATTGCGTTTTCTTCTACATGCATTTTTATTATTTTTTCTTGATTCTTTTGAATCTCCATTACAAAAATTCTTTGCATATAAAAAGGTGAAAAAAGGTATTTGATCATTAGCAGTTCATTGGAATTTTGAAGGTAGAATTGCCTCTAATATTAAGAGACAAAAAGCCTTGACTAATTTCAAAATAATAAAGTGATGTTCATTTGTATGATTTTGTTTTTGTTAAGAAAGCAACTGCTATATTTGGCAAAGACCCCCTACTAAAAGGACTTCGGATCTCTTGCCCACGAGAATCCTGTCCACGCCTACCCACAATACACCATCCCCCATGAATTGGGAACATCTCCCCATGCATAATATTATGTATAGGATGAGATGTTCTCCATGTATAGCTAAGATAAATGTGGATAAAGTTCTCATGGGCAGGAGATCCGGGCTCAAAAAGTAGAGCATATTTTATATATAAAGAAATTGACATAATGTTACATGTTCTAAAAAAGTATCATGTATCATGCAGTTAAACAAAATGAAAAGGCGATGGATCATTTTTGCTGTATTTCATGAATTAATTGAGCGAGATGACTACCTGTACTGTACAATTGAGCAAAACCAATCTCCAAATAATTCAGGATATGCTACAATGTCATATTGCCTAGATGTACTATAGAAGTCAATTTGAATACAAATGTGTACAGTATAAATACATATAAATTGAATAAACGGTTTATTTGGTTAAAAACCAAAATGAATAAATCAAAAATTTAAATGAAAAACTGAACCGAAACTGAAATATTGAAAAACCGAAATTTTTGGTTTGACTTTCGGTTATTTCATTTAAAGCTGATTTTCAACACTATATATATTTTAATATATATTATATATTAAAAATATATTATATAATGTACATAATAAATTATATATTTTAATACATAATATAATACAATAAAATATATATATATATATATATATTATAGATAATAAAATTTGACTAATAATCAGTTAACCAAATTTCTAAATCTAAAAACTGAAATTTTATAAAACTGAAATAACCAAAAACCAAAAAAAAAAAATACCGAAATCAAAATTTTTAATTCAATTTTTCAGTTTTAACCAAATAATGCTCACCCTTATGCTCAGTTTGAAAGGAATACAAATGCAAATATATACAATACAAATATATATATATATATATATAATAATACAAAATATAAGATTTTGCACTGAACATATTTGTATTTATACTCCTTCCAAACTGGGCCTAAGGGCACAATTCATCAATTGCGTGGTTTGTTGCTATAAAACCTGACCTACCACGATGCAAAGTTTCAGGGAACGGAAAGATGGGCTCCATTTTCACCTACTCTTAAAATATGAATACAGAATCCCAGGGATCGCGCGAGCTGGCAAAAGGACAAATTACAACACTGTAGAGAGCACACTGGATAAGGGTAAGTGAACAGATGTTCCCATAATGCAACTCAGTGTTCCAATGAAAGAAAACTACTAAAAGCTTATCATTAACTACACAACTATATGACCTCCCTCAGTCGGCATGGCCCGACATGTTGTTCCACACAACTCTATAAACGTTATAGCCTTTGTCTATGCATGTGTGGTTCATTTTCATTCTCCTATCATGTATAAATTTCAGCAGAAAGTAATGGACATGGTCCATGTCATTTGATCATTTAATACCTTACTAGATTCCTCCTCATTCACGTTTCTTGTGATTGAAGTCCACGACAATCATAATCTACGTAATGGGCTTCTCTTTTGATGGTATTTTGATCCACAAAATATGCTTAATGTTTCATGTATAATCTATTCCGAGTTTCTGACAATAAATATCATCACTCTCTCTCGATCGAGAGTCCAGTCATTATTCTGGAATGTAATTGCAACCATATGATCAAATTAAAGGCTCTTTTAGCTAGCTATTAAGGAGAATACATTGCCTAACACGGTGGTCCCAAAACAATCGAGTGACCCAAGTGAACTGAATACACCAACCATTCAAATAAAAATTCAGTTGACGTGATACCTTTGAATTTATTGCAAAATTAATAAAATGTTAGTTTCTTTGCATTTCGTTGGATCTCCATTGTTCTAAGGGTTGTAGGTAATGTCAGCTCATTAATGTGTATAAGTTATGGTTTTTGAACCGCTGTTGATTCGGATGATTAGACCATTTGATTTAGAAATTATTTAGACAACTGGTTTTATTTCATCCATAAACCATTCTTTTATTAAAAACCACTGATTTGGTCAATAATTCATTCTAATTCATAGTTGTGTACCATTAGGTAACGGAAGTTGAACAAGCACAGGATACTGACCACATGAAAGCCATAGATCGTTTTCCAATAACAGCCTACCCAGCATCTCAAACAATTAATGAAATGAAATCATCAGCGCGACAGCTGGCAATTTTTATAGCACACAGTGTCAACTATCAACGAGAGGCATAAGCTTTAAGTCTCAAGGTATGAGGCGTAATCCAAAAATAATTAGGATAATTTAGTTATTTAATATTAAAAAAAAGGATTTTTTTAATACTTTGGTGATTAATGGGCCAAATAAAAAGATTGAAATGAAAAATTAAAAGAGCAACTATTTTCCTAAATTCTCTTAGGATTTTAAAAGAATATTGCAATGCAATAAGGGCAAAAAAGAACTTTCATCATCCTCTCTTGTACTGGATTTTTTTTCTTATTGTTCTATGCTTTGGGGTGACTGGAAATCTAGTATCCTATGTTTGTCATTTTTTTTTAATTTTTTTTTACAAGAAAGTACTATCTAATTAATTTTGCCTCTCATTTCCCTTCCTAATGGATTTTTTTTTTCTTGTTGTTGGTGTTTTTACATAGATTAAACCAACTAAATTGTTAGGTTTCTTCTTAAATGTTGGGTAACTGGAGATCTAGTGTCAATCGAATGATGATTTAAGATCTCACTAGTCATAAAAACTTTGATGATGGGGAATTTTTGATAATGTAAAATATGTGATTTGGTTATTTGAACAAGTTGAGAAATTTGGATTTTGAAAATTCGAATACATATAAAAGGTTTTTGGTTGTAAGTTGATCAGTTATTATTTTGTTGAATGCTAAAAGCTTGGAATTTGTTTCTTACAAACTTCTATTTTATGAATGTTTGTTTATTCTATTGTTCTATGTCAGTTTATAATATATTCCTTTTATTATTTAAAAACATTAATTAATCATTTTTAATGATTTAATTTTTTAGGCTTATACCATCGTAATCGTATGCCTCGAGGATTATGCCTCACCTTAATTTTATCATTTTTATGGGCAACAAGGCAGTTTTTGTATGTTAAGTTTCTTTTTTTTTTCTTTTCTTTTTTTTTAAGCCAAAAGGCTAATTCCATTCAAATTACTCAAAAATTGGTTACTTATAAATCACCCAATATAGATGAGAATAGAAAGGGATCGGACTTCCACAAATAAGAACTAGGATTTTTTATTTATTTTATTTTGGTTTCATGGGGCTATAAAATGGGGGTAGTCCATCCCCCATCCCCTTAACCCCCCCAACCTGTTGATAAAGAGATTTAATCTCAGGTCTCTGCTACAACTAGTCAAAGATCCTAGTAGGATATCATGTTAAGTCAATAAGATGGGCTACAGAGACAGAGTTAGGAGAGATCGGATTTAGTCCTTACAAAGCCGTCCTCATATCATTTTTACAGCTTATTATAGTCATGCATTAAAAATATCTCCCCACAATAAAAATATTTCCAATAAACAGCTCCAAAGGGCTATGGAGATGGTTCTATGAGGACTAAATCCGAATTCGAGTTACAAGCACTAGGGTGAACCGAATTGAGTAATGGGGGATTTCACTAAAAACAATGCCATATTCCGTAATCAAATGGTGAAGGCGCCATTAAGAAGAAATCAACACTTGCTTTACATCCCCCTCCAAACATATAACCTAAGATGAAGAATGACAAACAGCTAACAAGAGCCCTTCTAGGAAGGTTGAAGCTTCTGCTTCTATGGCAGAGAAGCAGTTCCGACTATCATGTGAAGTTTAAGATTCTCTCAAACATGGCCTGTGTATAACCCCAGTCCAGTGTAATACTTATTTTCTCATGATATACTTGTCACGCTATTGTATTATGAAGCCCAATTGTGTCGACTTAACACAAAAGTAAGTTGGTTATCGTTTTTATCTTTACGCCCTAAGGCAAGGCTTGTTATCATATAACAGGTTAGAAGAATGATTATCAATTCTAATATGGTTTTATCTGATTTAGGCCCAATAATCCTGATTAGGATTAATACTTGGGTCGGTTTTTAGTGCCTTTACAGACCCTATAGGTGATGGTTTGGAACTGGTTTTGTGCATTTTTTTTTTATATTCGGGCAAGGCTGCAATTGAACCGAGCTCTAATCCAACAGTTCAGGTTCATATTTGATTAGACTTGATTCTAATCGAGTTCAAGTTGTATTTGAAACTTGGGTAAATTCAATTAGTTGTTTGAGCTTGAGCTCTACCAATAAAAAGTTTGACTCATATATATTATAAAATATAAAAATATATTTTTAAATTCTATATAATAAAAAGATATACTATATATTATAAAAAAATTATTATATATATATATATATATATATATATATTTGAACTTCCAAACTAAACTTAAGCTATGAATCGCACTCGAACTCGAAGCCAATAATATTTTAGTCAAACCGAGCCAACACATCCCAAAATTCAGTTCGACTCAACTCGATTGCACCCCTACCTGACCTGACTGACTAACCCGTTGGCAGTATTAAGCTAGTCAATCTGGTTGTAGTGTCCAAGTGAAGTTCGAATTTGAGGCGTTTTTTTCCCCCGTACTAGTCAGTTGGTGGGTTGGGCTTTTGATATGAGATTCTAATATCCAATGGTTTAGGTCAGACAGTATCTCGGGCCGAATCTTATCGGGATCACATCCCATTTACGACAATTTACGAAGACAAAGCCCATTTATGGTCCAGATTCCTTAGTAGTAGAATGAATAACAATCTCTATTAATTACTACCTTTGAAAACTAGGAAAAGGCCAAAGGCAATTGCATCCAATGTCATTGCTTAGTAGCTGCAGGAATATTTTTGTTTTCACTAGGGCTGCATTTGACAAAAGTATAAACACAAATGTGTATGGTACAGTGCAAAACAATTCAGTTTTAGGTGGCATATTGTATTGCTATGGTTGGCTGGAAGGGAGTAAAACAATGATGCTTTTTTTCTACTGTTTGTTTCAAAAAAGTCAAAACAAAAATAACGAGCAGAGATTTTCAGTAAAAAACAAAACTCATGATTGAGCTTAAGAGTGTTGTTCTTGTGGTGACATCTACAGTGGATGACTGGATTCGAGGAACAACATTCTAGACGATCAGTGTCAAAAGCGGTTGTACTGATATTAGGGGTTAGGGCTGTCAATGGATTGGGTCTGGGTAGAATCTGAACCAATCCGACAAATTTATTAAGGATTGAGAACTGAATCAGACCCGTAATTTTAAACACACAACTAAATTAATCGGTTCTTATGATAATCGGAAAGAGAGAGAGACTGGATAGAACCGATTCTAAATCAATAATAATTGATAATTTGAAATAATATATTAAGAACCAAAACAAGCCCAATTGCTTTGGATACATCGGGTCAGAGCCGATCCATTCACAGCCCTACTGATACGATTGGATTGGAGCGGAATTGTGGCTGGTGCCTGTGTTGCAGTGTTAAAAAATGGAGCATACCTCTCACCTGAAGCATGGTATATGGTAGAGGCGATGGCAGACATGTTGGCATCAAAATATCACATTATAGTGGCAGTACGCCCTTCTATCATTGGAGGCTATCTCACTTTTGTCAATCTTCTACAATTTGGACCGAAAACCAATTCCATGGAAAAGGTAGTTGGGATTATTGTTGATGCTCATAGGTTGTTGTTTGAATTAATCGTGACCTTCGTTCAAATTAAGCGCAAAATATTTAATTTTGTTACACAGGCTAGCTTTCATTTCTCTTTTGTCAGATATTTTGTTATGAGCATGGGGCTTTTAAATCTCGTCTAAAGTATTGTTGGGTGTGATATTTGACTAGGATGCTCACGTTATCGAACCGTGGGGTATTTTTTCAAATCTAATCGATTTGTTCGGTTTTTTAAATATTCGAACTGAAATTGAACCAATGCAATTGATTAATTGGTTAACGGTGGTTTGGTTTTTCGTTTTTTTTATACACTTAAAATATAAAAAAAAAAAGAAATCATAAAATTGTTGGTGGTTGTTGTCGGTGCCGGACTGGTTGGTGTTGGTGGTTGCTAGCAGAGCCACAAAGAGGAGAGGTGAGAGAGAGAGAGAGAGAGAGAGAGAGAGAGAGAGAGAGAGAGAGAGAGAGAGAAGGATCCCAGATGTTTCAAAACCACTGCCCATCAGTAGTCGACAGATGCTTCAAAACCATCGCCCACCAGTAGTTGACAAATGCTTCAAAACTACCAATGACACTGAATGGTGTTGGTGCTTGCTTGCTGATGAAGCGGCGACCGGTGTTGCCGCTTGGTGCTGGTGGTTGGCGCGGACTGCGCAATAATCTAAGAAATACTAAGAGTCGAAGAAGATTAGAAGAGTAAGAGAGACTGAAAAGAGAACGGAGAGACTAGAGAAACAAGAGAAAAGACAGAGAGTGAGAGAAGCTGAGAAGGTTTGGTTTCGAATTTCAAACTTCAAAGAGACAAAAAGGCTTGAGTCGTTTTGAGTTTCAAAGAAAGTCTGACAGTGGCCGACTGGCATAGTTTTGAAGAGAGTGAGACTGGCAGTCTGGCACTCTAGCAGATTGTCGAACTTTCAATTGGTTCAAAGAGAGGCTGAAATTGAAAGTCTCTTAGACTGTCAAACCTTTTTGAAAAATAAAAAATATAATATATAATATTATATATATATATCAGTCGCTTCAATTAACCGCCAATTTTTTAAATGGCTAATAGAAACCGAACCGACCAGTTCGGTTAATCGATTATTTTGTTCAGTTTCGGTCGATGATTCAGTTTTTCGTTCTTTTTTTTTTTTTTTTTGCTCACCCCTAATTTGAACTTTATCTTGGAGTTTGGCGTCGGTATTGTAGGGAGGTCGAACTGTCGAAGGTTACTGACTTACCATTGCTCTCAAATGTTGATACAGTTCTTTGCTAAATGGAAGTAGAAACATATATTTAGTTGGATTTTTGAAATATATATTCACTCTCTTACCAAACGTTAGCCAACCTGAACCGGAGCTCATATTTGTATAAATTCGACATATCATTAGGGAGAGCGGATTAACTAGAGACAAAAACATACACACCCGGCTGAACTATTTATCATGGTTGAACACACCAGTGTTCAGTATTACTGGATCCTAAATGGGGCCCATAGTGAGCAATGGCATGTTCAACAGTGATAAGTAGTTCAGCCGGGGTGTATATGATTTTGTCTCCAGTTCATCTGGACTGATCATTAGGCTGTTTTTGGTTACAATGCAAATTTATTTGCATTAGTATAATTCATGAAAGTGTAAATGTAAAAATGCAAATTCTTATTTAATTTTGTTTTGGATTTTACTTTATTCTGCTTCATGTCTTAATTTATTTCATGTGTATTACAATCAAACAAAAGAAGTTAAAAATTTGAAAAAAAATAGGTCAGAATTTACACTCAAATCATTTGCAGTGTCATGGTTTTAGTGCAAATTTATTTGCATTGCAACTAAACACATCCCTATTCTCAAATACAGCCTAAATTTCTTGTTGGAGGACAATGGTCACTGGATGGATGTTCATAAAAAAAAAACCAAATCGATGGAACTGAATAAAAAATTATGATTAATTAAATCGGTCGGTGAAGCTATTGGTTTGATTTCGATTATCCAATATGAAAAAACTGGCAATTAATATAGTATATATACTACCTATATACTATAAATAAATATATATTCATTATATATAAACATATAATATATCATTTATTATTTATAATATAATAATGTATTTCTAATATTTATAATATTAAAAAACTAAAAAAATAAAAAAACCAAATTAGCTAAAAACCAAACCAATCAACGAGATAATCGATTGGTTTCAAACTTTCAATTGATCGTTTTACAAAAAACCGATCATATAAGTTCGATTTGAAAAATAGAACCATGGTTTCGGAAGCCTATTTGAATATTTGGCACTAAGCCTTGACTATGAGAGTATTACGAGTAAAAACAGTGTTTTCAACCCGTCATTGACCTAGTCAGTTGAATCGTTCAAACCGTCACCCGACTAGGGTTTTGGGTCTACTTATGTTAAAACTCGTCATTTAGTTCATAAACTATTGACTTGGTAAAAAATCAACCAACCTGAGCGGTTCAACCATCGACCCGTTTGACCCAATCACCGAGTCACGGGTTGCACACTCAGTGCCCGATTGGGGTGATCTTTGGGTAACTTTTCAAGATCTATCTATGCACCCCAATGACCCATTAGTGCTTGCCCCGCTATTTTTGTAAAAGAAACATTTTTTGACATCAAATTACAATTTTTAATGATTTTTTATAAATAAAAAATTGAATTAAAAAACATAAATTAAATATAAAATAATATTATATATACTTTTTAAATATATAGATGCTGATGTGGCAAAAATAGTTTGACCTCTAGGTCAATTTTTAAAGAAAAAATTCTCGATCAGTACCTTGTACTTTGGCTTGAGTGACAATTTGGTTTCCGAATTTTAAAATTCGACAATTCAGTACTCGAACTTTCAAAATGTGACAATCTATTACCTATCGTTAACCAGTCGAGTGGCATGTAAAAAAGATACAAATACCCTTCAAGTGCCATCTAATTTTCTTATGAACCATCCGCTGATTAATCTTCAATTCATCTATATGAAGTTCATTACGAACCAGATAAAGTAAATAATAAGAGAGAAAAATAGTACAAGTTTATTTTTCTTTTACTTGGGTGCTGACATGACTCACATGAGCAGATTGAGAGACAAGTTGAGGGATTCAAACCGAAGAACGAAGGTTCGAATAGAAGAAAGAGAGTTGAGATATATCGAGAGCAATGACAAGATTTGAGACTCTGGAAACTCAGCCAGATTACGGCCCTGGCTTCCTCGGCAACTTTCTTGGGAGAACAAGCCTGACACCACATTTTGCTAAAACCCGTGCCGTCTCAGCTTTGATACTTGAGGTGGCGCTTGGTAAGTCAAGTGGTTTAAAAAACAAGTGAATAGAAGCTAAAGATAGTAATGTACATGTAACTATAGAAGTGGGGTCACCTATGAATTGTGATAATACGGAATAGGTTTCGGTGACCTATCGGCTGTCGACTTGGAGCTGAAGCCGTTGGAGCCCATTAAACCGAGGAGGCATTTTATGGTGTCAAGCATTTCGTTATAGCATTGCTATTAGAAAAGGACCAAGGAATGTTAGGAGGAGGTTAATAAATCAGTTATTTTCATGAGACTAAAAAATGGAGAGTATTTATATAACTTACCAAAAGGTTTATCTGGCCGGGTTTTTGTGCACCAGGCATTTGATAGAAGAGTTTGGAGGACCGTCTATCATTCTATGCAAGAAGGGTTTGGGTGTTTGTGACAGAGAGCTTGGGTTCTATTTCATGTTATTGAGGAAGAAGATGATGAATAATGTGTTTTATTTTCAAGGGTAATTTTGACATTTTCAAAAGTCTTAAACCACACATGATGATATGAGATCACGTGATATATATAACTGATAGTCTATTAATGACAGGTACTAGATTGTCGCATTTCGAAAGTTTAGGTATTGGATTGTCGCATTTTAAAGTTTCGAGACCAAACTGTCACTCAAACCAAAGTATAGGGTATTGATAAGGAATTTTCCCATTTTTAAAACATGAGTAAAACTAGAGGTGTAAAACGGCGTGGCCTGTAGGCCGTCCCAGGCCGTGCCTCCCTCCCTTGGGATCTTTTGGGGGGTTGGCCCGGCACGGCTTATGGCCTGAGCCTATGTGGGCCCATGCCTTGAGCCAGGTTGGGTTGTGGACCGGGCTAAAGTTATTTATTTAAAAAAATTGAAAAAACTTAAAATTTTAATTTTATATGAATTTTGATATATAAAATTTCTTATATATACAATAATTAAATAAGAAAGTATAATAAATTTAAAAAAATATTTATTTTATTAATATATTATATACTATATATTATTATATAATTTATATATAAAATATATATGGGCCATGCTGGTCCAGCACACCTATATTAGACTGTTTTTTTTTTTTTTAATTTTTTCCCTCTTTTCCAAAACGTCCCGCGACGAGATAGAGAGAGAGAAGAAGAAGAAGGAGACGAACAAGAAGCAGAAAACCCAAATCCTTCCCTGTAAGCCTCAAATTTCAGTTTAAAAAATGCCTCGAGAAATCATCACTTTGCAAGTCGGACAATGTGGGAATCAGATCGGAATGGAGTTCTGGAAGCAGCTGTGCCTCGAACACGGCATCAGCAAAGAAGGGATTCTCGAAGATTTCGCTACTCAGGTTGTTTTCCTTTTCTTTGATCTTCACTGGCTACTTGTCCTTTCCGAAATTTTTATTTTTCTTCTGATTCCACATTCTTGCTTGCTTTATTGTGGCTTATTTCAGTATAATTAATAGGTCGACTGTTAGATCAGCAACAGGAGACTTATTTTCTGAAAAAAAATTGATGTCACAGAATTGTTTGATGTTGTTGTTGTTAAATTTCTTGGCTTGAGTTAATTCTACTCCTTTATGTTGTGTTTTGCTTATATTGTTTCAAAGCTAATTATTAGGTTGAATTGTTAGATTGACCTCTGAACTTCTCGTATCGTAGAAATGTTCTACCATAGAAAGTCATTTCTTCTGAATCTTCTGTTGAGATTCTCTCTTATTTGATGTTTTATCCTTCTCATTTTAGTCTAATCGACCAGTTAAATTGTTAAGGCACTTTTTGATCGTGTGATCTCCTGAAATGCAAAGTATTTAGATTATTTTTTCTCCTTCTGAAAAGTCTTGCTAGTCACTGAAATTTTCTGCATTGTACAGAAAAAAGAATTTTCTGTACTAGCGGTGCTAATGAAACTAATCTGATTAGTTATACACATTATTATCAGCTTTCAGGAAACTCAAGTATATATGCAGATTATAGATTAAAAATGAGTTTTGGAGTTCTGACTGGATGGTATAGAAACATGCTCCTGCATGATATTGTAGTACACAATAAGTTGCAATCTTATACAGAAATGCCTTATATGAATAGTATCACTCATTCAACCCTATTGTTCACTTAGGCTTGTGTGCATTTGGTCCATTGGAGAAATTTTGATGCATTTTATTTCTTTTATAATTTTAAATGAAGCTTTCATGAATACTTTTACTTCTCTACTGTTTATGTATGCCACTCTTCGACTTTGTGTTCAGCTTTATGTGTAGGTCATTAGGCAAAATTTACTTTGGCTTATTTCCCCATTGTGGAATGTTACAGGGTGGTGACAGGAAAGATGTGTTTTTCTATCAAGCTGATGATCAACACTACATACCAAGAGCTCTGCTGATGGATTTAGAGCCTAGAGTCATCAATGGGATTCAAAACAGTGAATACCGGAATCTCTACAATCATGAGAATATATTTGTCTCAGATCATGGAGGTGGTGCTGGAAATAATTGGGCGAGTGGGTATCACCAGGTTTGTTATATAGTGCTTACTTTTGTCTTTCCTATCTTTCTTTTTCCTTTTTGTTAGTTTCAATTCATGGTAAGTACTGCTGCACTGGAAAGCTTAATGGAGTTTGCATGGTTATTGACAGAAATTAGATTGTCATATGCTTAAAAGCTTATCATGTACAGTATGTTCCACCGAGTATTGATTTGTTGTCTAAGAATAATCATCAAGGATATTTGTTCATGCATTTGATGAATTTATATTTGATAAAATTCAGATGTAGTGTCCGTACAATTTCAGATAATAATAATAAGAAGAAGAAGAAGAAAAGAGAAGAGGAGAGAAACTGTTTTAGTCGAACTAGGGAGGAAAAGTCTCTTCTCTAGTCGGCCAGACTTTATTTATATCTTTCTAAACAAAACAAAATTACTCTTATGCCCTCACTTAAGTGAGAGACACATCAGCTAACTTAAGATCTACTCATAATTACATTTAACATATAACTTAATGTATAAAGCCTATACTAGCCTTCTACAGCCAACTCTAACACTCCCCCTTAAGCTGGTGAGTATATGTTATATAGTCCCAGCTTGTTACATATGTAGTCCACTCTTCCCCAACTCAACCCTTTGGTAAACAGATCTGCCCATTGATTTCCTGTGTTCACATATGTTGTACTTATCACTCCATTGAGCACCTTCTCACGTACAAAATGGCAATCAACTTCTATATGCTTCATTCTTTCATGAAACATTGGATTAGAGGAGATATGAATTGCATATTGATTATTGCAATATAGCTTTATAGGAGTGTCAATTGAGTACCCCATTTCCTCTGGGAGATGCTTCAACCACACTAGCTCACATGATGTGTGTGCCATGGCTCTATATTCAGCCTCTACACTACTTCTTGCTACCATTGTTTGCTCCTTACTCTTCCATGTCACTAAGTTGCCATTAAGATAAGTGCAATACCCTGTAGTGGACCTTCTGTTAGATATGGAACCGGTCCAATCAACATCCGTATATCCCTCTATCTCAAGACTTCCTCCACTCTTATATAACAAACCATGACCTGGAGCTCCCTTCTAGTACCGCACAAACCTTAGAACCGGCTCCCAATGTGGAATTCGAGGATTCTGCATAAAATGACTCACTACACTAACTGCAAATGAGATATCGGGTTGAGTGATTGTTAAGTAATTTAGCTTACCTACCAACCTTCTGTACCTTCCAGGATCTTCAAACTCCTCACTTGCATCACTATTCAACTTAACATTCGGTTCTATGGGTGTTTCAGTTGGTTTGGCCCCTAACAACCCTGTTTCCTCTAGCAGATCAAGGACATATTTCCTCTGGCATAGATTAATACCATTCTTGGACCTCGCTACTTCTATCCCTAGGAAGTATCTTAATTTGCCAAGATCCTTTGTCTGGAAATGATCACGCAAGTAAGTTTTCAACCTGCCAATCCCTGGTCTATCACTGCCAGTGATAACAATATCATCTACATATACCATCAATAGGATCTTCCCAACACTGGACTCATAGCTGAATACTTTAATGGTCAACCTGACACTATTTCATGCCAAACTTCTTCACCACTTCACTGAATCTACCAAACCTTGCACGGGGAGATTGTTTGAACCCATAAATAGCCTTCTTAAGTCTACATACCTTATCACGTTCCCCCTGAGCAACAAACCTTGGTGGTTACTCCATGTACACTTCCTCAAGGAGATCACCATGTAAGAAGGCGTTCTTGATGTCAAGCTGAAACAAGGGCCAATCATACATAGCAACAAGAGAGATCAGAACACGAACGAAACCAATTATGGCAACAGGGGAAAAGGTGTCTGTGTAACCGATACCATACAACTGTGAATAACCTTTGGCAACTAACTGAGTTTTCAACCGTTCAACATTCCCATCAAGCAAATATTTAATAGTGTACACCCACTTACAGCTTATAACATGCTTACCAGGTGGAAGAGTGGTGGGGTCCCACGTATGAATACGAGTCAAGGCTGAGAATTCTTCCTCTATTGCTTGGTGCTGCCCTGAAGAAGTGAGAGCTTCTTGGACATCCTTTGGAACAGAGACAGAGGATAACATAGAAACAAATTGGCGATGGGGTGCTGAAAGATGAGATACAGAAACATAATTGGAAATGGGGTGAAGAGTGCAACTGCGTTTACCTTTCCGCAAAGCAATGGGAAGATCAAGGTTAGAAATAGGGGGTGGGGCTAGGGTGGGAACAATTGCCGGATCTGTCGACGGTGACGAAGCTGGAGGAGGAGCCGATACCTGACGATGCATATACACTTGCCGGATGGGTGGTCGTTTAACAGGAAGTTGCATTGGAGGCAAAGACTTGGTCACAATTGGGACAAGAGGAATTGGGTTCTCAACAGGAACTGGAAGAGGAGGTGATAGTGATGGAAGAGAAGAAACACCTGACCCAGAGAAAAAAGGAACAAACTCAAAGAATGTAACATCGGAACAGACAAAAGAATGTTGGGAACTGGGGTTATAACACTTATACCCTTTTGAGTCTTGGAATAGTCAAGGAAGATACACTTAGTGGATCAAGCATCTAATTTTTCCATTCTAGGCCCAAGATTATAAACAAAAAACACACACCCCCAAAAACTCTGGGAGTAAGAGGAAAAGGAGATAAAGTAGGAAACAAAACGGAGAATGGAGATTGACCTTCAAGGGTAGACATGGGCATGCGGTTAATAAGGAAGCAAGATGTAAGCATAGCATCACTCCAAAAGTGTTTGGGAACATTCATATGATGTAAGAGGGACTGAGCAGTTTCCAAAAGGTGACGGTTCTTTCTCTTAGCCACCCCATTTTGTTAAGGGGTGTAGGTACACGAGGTTTGATGGATAATGCCATGTTGTTCCAAATATTCTTGAAATGGTGTGTAAAAATACTCGCGGCCATTATCAAAATGAAGAATTTTAATGTGTATACCAAATTGATTGTGAATCTCAGCATAAAATTTTTGGAAGATAGAAAACAATTCACTCATTTCTTTCATAAGGTAAAGCCATGTCATCCTTGAATAATCATCAACAAAAATTACAAAGTACTTGTAACCATTATAAGACACTATTTTGGTTGGATTTCAGATGTCCGAATGGAGTAAAGAAAAATGACTTGACATACGACTATCAACTCTAGGACTAAAGGGAACACGATGATATTTCCCAAACTGACATGACTCACAATTCAAAGTAGAAAGATGACTCAATGATGGAACAAGTAACTAAAGAGCTTTAAGAGACGGATGGCCAAGTCTGCAGTGCCACTGAAGAGGAGAAAGAGATGTCTGAAGGGTTGTTGTCGAACCACCTCCATCAATGTAATACAATCCATTAGCTTTATGCCCTCCACCAATCTTCATCCCTGTCTTGAGATCCTAAAACACACAAGAAGGGTAAAAAGTGATAGAGCAATTAAGAGACTTAGTCAATTTACTAATAGTCACTGGGTTAAAGGGAAACTTGGGAACATATAAAATTGAGGATAGGAATAATGAGTTTGTGTCAACATTACCAATACCACATATAGAAATGTAGAACCATTGGCAAGAGTAACAGATTGTGATGTGGATGATGGAGAAAGGGATGAAAACACACTTGGTGTCTCAGTCATATGATCGGAGACTCTAGAATTTATAATCCAATAGGAGGGTTTGGATGCCAGACGAGCCATACCTGAGTGTGCAAGGGTAGCCGTGTTCTGCTAAGACGTACCTGAATGAACCGCTCATACTCATCCCGTGGAACACTCAACATCTCCTTTCCGGAGGCATCTGTACATGTAAAGGGTATCTGATTAGTTTGCTGAGATTCCTGTCTCGAACCACCACCATTTACGGTTGCATGATTTGCCTAGGTTGAAGGTGGGCATGTAGATTATAGCAGAAGTTGATAGTATGCTCCTCCATACCACAATGTGTACACCTCCTCTAACCATTATTAAGTCCTCTGCCACGGGCTCCCCCTGAGTCTTGACCTCCAACATGATCACCACCACGATTGTACATGACACCACCACCACCACGACCATACATGGGTCTACCACCACTACCATGGCCAGATTGACCTTCTCGAACTCCTCCTCTACCTCCACAGCCTCCCCCTTTTGTTACCGCAAATGCAGACCTATCTGATATGGTGGAGTTACTCCGTGGGTCCAACCAAGATCCTTCGGAGATGAGCAAATACTTCTTCAAGAGAGGGAAGAGCAGATCCACCTAGTATTTGTGCCCTTATTGGCTTATATAGACTGCAACCCTACTAAGAACCTGGTCACATCCAACTGCTCTCTCTATTGCTGCTGAATTTTGATATCAGGTGTAACAGGGTGATGCACATTCAACTCATTTTGCAGATTTCTCATACTTGCATAATAGTCTTCAAGACTCTGATTCCCTTGTTGCAAATTGAAATACTCTTGGTACAGTTGGTAAACCCTAGTAGTGTTGTCTTGTCCAGAATAAAGCTTTCTTGCATGATCCCAGATCTCCTTGGTTGTATCTAAAAACATGAACTTCACACTGATTTTGGGTTCCGTACTGTTCCAGAGCCATGTCATAATTTGAGCATCCTCTTGCTCCCACTCATCATATCCCTGAGAATCAGTTAGGGGTTTATCTTCCTTCACATGCTTCACTTTCTTCTTATCTTTCAGAAAAACTTCAACAGATTTAGCCCAAGACACATAATTCTCACCATTTAGTTTTATAGATGTCATCTGCACATTCAAATAATCAGAAGGGACCATTACACTTCCTAACATCCAGGAAATCTTCTGGAGGGAAGAGGAGATGGGAAGCAAATAATTGGTACCGAAGAGGAGAGGCGGACGCGAGGACGAGAACCAATTTCTCCTACAGTAAAACTGCAGCTGTAGGAGCATTGCTTGATTTTGGCTTTACGGAGCTAAAAAAGATGGAAGATAAATTTGTAGTAGTAACAGAGCTCAGGTGGTTGAAGCAAGAAGGGACTTTCTACGCAAATGTCTGGTGGGGGGTGGGAGCTAGAGAAGTGGAGATATGGGCAAGTAGAATGTGGAGGGAGGTGGGGCGAATAAGGGTGAAGAAAATGGCAGATGACTTATTCTTGTTCATCTGTCCACCGAGAGCTGAAGCGGAGTGGATCTTGCGTAACGGGCTGTGGAAGATGGGGAGAAACTCTCTCTTGCTGGATTGGTGGGGTGCGAGTGCGGGGTGTTTCTATCCGGAGCCTAATTCTGATATTGATCGATCGGATTCAACTTGGATTAGGGTTTTTGACCTTCCCTTACTCCTCTGGTGTCCAAGTGTGATAAAAGCCATTGGAGATGTGTGTGGGGGATTTATTGAGACGGATGATTCTCCTTTAGAGTTAGCAACTTGTGAGTGGGCCAGAATGAAGGTTCGTAGGGGAGAGTCCATCTTGAATAAGATGGAGATAGCCGTTGGGGAAGCTTTGTTCTTTGTCCATATGTGGCCTGGGATTCTACTGTCAATGAGTAGATGGAAGTGGGGAGATCGGGAGACTGAGAAGTCCCAAAAAGAGGGGAGAGTGGATTAGGAGCTCTCAAAAACTTTTGTTCTTGAGGATGTTGGCGGAAATCTTTAGCCCCAAAAACACCTTAGTGATGTTCAACCCGACTTCCGATCACCGATGACTTTTTCGGCATTTGGTGGAGGTGAGGAAGGAGACAAAACCAGTACTAATCCGAGTCGTCCGATCTTGGATGTCTTGGAGGGTCAGGATGAGCCCTCTAGGAATAATCTCGAGGGTGGCGTTCAAAATTCAAACAATGGGATGAATTGGAGGAGTTTGGGTATTGATGAGTTAAAAAATCTTGTTAAACAATGTTTGGTGGAGATGCACGTGGCACCCATGGAGGAAAACTTGCCGAAGAGCTGTAGGGAGAATCGACAGATACCAGTCCTCGAGCCTTGTTTGGTTCAGGAGAATTTATTAAGGGGTCAGAAGTCCCCACCGAACCAACGAACCCTGGCAAGTTTTTCTTCATAGGTGTTTAGAAGTGGACATGGGCCCAAAGCAATAAGTGAACCCAGGGCCCTCTTCCGTAGAATAGAAATGAACCAGTAGTCTGAGCCAAAGGGGACCTGATTGGTCCAGCCAGCCTCCAAAGAAAATCGGGAATGTTGGTGATGAGCATGCTCGTAAGCAGGTCTCTCCGTTGGTGGTTTCGAGTGGTAGTTTCTGTGAACAGATTGTTCCTCTTCAACCTCCTAGCCCTTTGTGTTCATTAGTTTCACCTTCTATGGAGGAAACAAGGTTGGAGGTGCACCATCTTGCTTTGGCACGGGTTGAAGAGAGTCTGGTTGAAGATGCTCCTATTGCTGTGGTGGATACCAATGAACAGTTCGAAGATAGGGGGGAGGATCCTGATCAGCTTAGTTCACAAGACGGGGGGGGGGGGAGAAGAAAAATCGACTTGCGAGAGACAATTGGAAGTCCAGTTCAGTTGAGAAATAGCAAAGGAAAGACACCTAATTCGGCGATCCAGGGAGGTAAGTCTTTAATATTTCCGCCTCCTCTTCTTGGGTCTCCTCGAAACTCTTGGGGTTGGGTAATTTCTTAGGAGTTTCAATGGAGGGGATGGAGGATGAAGCAATTAAATTTTTGGAGGGGGTCGAACAAAGAATCCTTATGGAGAGAGGGAAACTAGTGGCAAAAAATAGAGGAACGAATTCAAAGAGGAGTAGAGAGATGATGAGGCTGACTTGGGGCCTAAATGATAAGGCAGGTAGTAATGAGGGGACATCGAGGGGAGCAAAAAAAGTTTAAGTTTGAGGGTTGTTTCTGTTCTGTTCTTGTTGTGTTTCTCATGGATTTAAAATTTTTATCTTGGAATGTAAGAGGTTTGGGCTTGGGGAGAAGAAGATTAGTGGTGTGTGCATCTTTGAAGAGGTCTAGTTCGAAGATTATCCTGCTTCAAGAAACTAAACTGGAGTGCTTGGATGTTGCTACTGTTAGAAGTATTTGGGGGGAGGGAGAGGTCAGATGGAAATCAAAATTGGCAGTGGGTAGTGCAGGGGGTTTGTTGAGTCTTTGGGATCCTTCTTTCTGCAGTTTAATCTCTTCTCACATTGGGAACTTTTTAGTTTCCTTAGTACTGAAATTATCTGATGGAAATATCTGTCAAGTCACAAATGTTTATGGTCCTACAGATAGGAATCTTTGGGATGATTTTTGGGAGGAATTGGTTGAGGCGAGGGGTAACCTAACTTATCCCTGGGTTATTGGAGGCAACTTTAATGTTACCTTGTCTGCTGAAGAAAAAAATACTAGAGGTAGGAGGTCAAGAGCGATGCATCAGTTTGCTGATTTTATTAACAGATTTGAGTTGATGGACTTCCCTCTTCAGGGTAGTCGATTTACTTGGACCAATAATCAAGACAACCCCACTCTAGTGAGATTGGATAGGTTCTTGGTCTCTTTAAATTGGGAGGAGTTATTTCCTGATATTGAGCAGATTGCCCTCCCTAGGCTAGTCTTAGATCATATTCCAATCTAGTTGGTTTGTGGCTATAGAGGAAAAAGCAGAGTTCCGTTCAAGTTTGAGAATGCCTGGCTTGAAGATGATAAGCTTATCCCCTTGTTGAAGACTCTTTGGAGAGACTTTCAGGTGGAGGGCACTAGCTCTTTCATTTTGGCAAAAAAACTTGGTATAATTAAAGAGAGGTTAAAAATCTGGAAGATGGAGAATAACTTGAATTCAAAAACAGAAAAGAGAGCATTATTGAGGAAATTGATTCAGCAGAAGAGGTAGGTCTTTTATCAGAGGAAAGCAGGTGGAAGAGATCCTAGGCAAAAATTAATTATGATAAACTGGCTGTGAAAGAAGAAATCAAATGGAGGCAAAGAGCTAAGGTGGTTTGGTTGAAAGAGGGGGACAAAAACACTCATTTTTTTTTCATAAAATGGAAAATGCCAGAGCAAGAGCTTCTTCAATCAGTAAGCTGGAGTGGGAAGGAAGAATGGGGTACTCTGATGTAGAAATGAAGGTGGTGGCAACTAATTTTTATAAAAAACTTTTGCAAAGAATTTAGGACTCTTAGACCCTTTCCTGGAAACCTTCCTTTCAAGCAGTTGAGTGAAGATCAGAAATCTTTCCTGGAGAGACCCTTTATGGAGGAGGAAATCAAAGCTGCCATTATCAAGTTGGCAGATGATAAATTGCCAGGGCCGGATGGTCTCACCAATCTCTTCTATGTTAAATGCTGGGATATAGTGAAACAAGATTTATTGAATGTCTTCCAGGCGTTTTATGCTAATGCTTCTCTTCAAAGAAGTTTAAATACTACCTTTATCATCCTCATTCCAAAAATTGAAGGGGCTGTTAATGTCAAAGATTTCAGACCAATCAGTCTTTTGCACAGTTTTTATAAGATCTTGGCTAAAGTTCTAGCTGAGAGAATGAAAGGGGTGTTAGGAAGTGTTATTTCAAATAATCAAAGTGCTTTTGTCCTGGGGAGGCAGATGCTAGATTCTGTTCTTATTGCTAATGAGCTGATTCACTCAAGAAGAAGAGAGGGTGTCCCAGGCTTGATTTGTAAACTAGACATTGAGAAGGCCTATGACCATGCTAATTGGAGTTGTATTGATTCTGTGTTAATGAATTTTGCGCAGAAATGGAGAAACTGGATCAAAGTATGTATAACCTCTCCCAAATTCTCAGTTTTGATTAATGGTCAGTCAGCGGGGTTTTTTGATAGCTCAAGGGGTCTGAGACAGGGTGATCCCCTGTCCCCCTTGCTCTTTATTTGTGTTATGGAAATTCTTACTCTGTTTTGCAAGAAGGCAGCTGATTCTGGTTGTTGGGAATGTTTTGCAATTTCCCCCGAGGGGGAAAAAAGTCAATATTCTCCAATTTGCAGACTCTTTGTGGATGCTTCTCTTGTCCAGTTGGATCTTGTCCTTGGGATCTTAACCTAGTTTGAGGCGGTCTCTAGGCTTAAAGTTAATTTGAACAAAAGTCAAATCATTCCAGTGGGTCAAGTTGCCAATTTAGATGATTGTGCTGAGGTGAGTAGAATTTGCTGATAACAGTTTCAGATGAATGCCTTGTGAAGAAAAGTAGAAGAAGCTGAAAGGTTTCAGCAGTAGAGAAGAAGAAGAGAGGAGAAGAAAAGAGAGTGGGATGTTGCCAGAATTGAATAGATTTGGCCTCCAGCCCCTCTTGATTTATATACTTAAAATAAAAGAATGAAAGATTACATGAATACCCTTAGTAGGGCGGCTACTTTAAGTAGCTGAACAGTCGCAACTTAAAATAACATAAACTAATGGGCCTAAGGCCCAATTACTTTCTAACTTAACAACTTAAAAATAAAAATAAAAGGCTGGGTCCAATAACTTAAAATCGGCCCAATATCAACAAGGTGCTGGCTTGCCAGATTGATTTCCTCCCTGTGAAATATTTGGGTTTGCCCTTGGGGGCAAATTGGTTATCTTCCTTGGTTTGGGACCCAGTTATTGAAAGATTGGAGAGGGAATTAGCTTCCTGGAAGGCAAGATACCTCTCTTGTAGGGTAACTCTGATAACAAGTACCCTTTCTAATCTGCCCACTTATTTCCTATCTCTTTTCCCCATCCCAAACAAAGTAGCAAAAAGATTGAAGCAGCTTCAGTGGAATTTTCTTTGGAGGGGTTGGGAAGAGGAGAACAAAATTCACCTAGTCAATTGGGACCAAGTATGTCTTCCTAAGGCTGAAGGTGGATTAGGAATAAGGAAGTTGAAGAGCTTTAATTCAGCCCTTCTTAGTAAGTGGATTTGGAGGTTCTCGGCTGAAAGGAATGCTTGGTGGAGATCTCTTATAGCTGGTAAATATGGGGTGGAGTGGGGCAACTGGAGATCTAGGGATCCTCCTCCAAGTTGGGGCAACTCCCTTTGGAAAGGTATCATGAAGAATTTCTCTATTTTCTTGGAAGGGATTTCAGTCAAGATTGGTAAAGGGGATAGAACTAAGTTTGGAAGGACCCGTGGTGCTTGGATGGCCCTCTAGCTGATTCCTTTCCTCTCCTTTTCCAGTGTGCTTCTAACCAAGATTCCTCTGTGGCTGAGAGTGTTTGTTCGTTTGGAGATTCTGTTACTTGGACCCCTCTTTTTAGGAGGAATCTATTTGACTAGGAGTTGGAAGAGATTATGGAGCTGATGGATCTTCTTCAGATGCAGAAGATAGACCCGTTCTTGGAAGACAAATGGTGCTGGAAATAGAACCCAGATGGTGAATTTTCTGTCAAATCCCTTGCCTCCAAATTGTGCAGCTTGGGCCCCACTGATTTCCCAGCTACTCAGATCTGGAATCCTACAAGTTCATCAAAATCCAATTTTCTGGTATGGACAATGGCCCTTGACAAATGCCTTTCCAGATCTAATCTTGAGAGGCGGGGCATTCAAATTTTGGATTTATATTGTGGTCTTTGTGGGTTCCTTACAGAGTCTACAGATCATTTGTGTCTTCACTGTCCGATCTCCTCTCAGGTGTGGAAGCACTTTCTCAAATCCATGGATATCAGTTGGGTTAGGTCTAGGTCAGTTAAGGAGCTTCTCTGCTGCTGGAAAGTAAAATGCCCAAGTAAGAAAGGGAAATTAGTGTGGAGGACCATTCCTGCTGCAGTCTTGTGGTCCATTTGGACTGAAAGGAACAGTAGGATTTTCTGTAATACAGGTAAAAGTCCTAAAGATATAGTGCAGAGAGCAGTGGGCAAGCTGATTTCTTGGGTTTCTGTTACTGAGTTCAGAAGTCTGAATTTGTCTTTTTTATTTCGGTCTCACTCCTGGTGGAGCTTGTAATTTTTGTTGTTCTCAGACTGCCTTCCTGGGTCTGAGTTCTGTCTGTATGTTCTTTTGTTTTGAATAAAATTACCTTACCTTTTTCCAAAAAAAAATTTTAAATTCTCATTTGAATATGCTTTACATCTTATGTTTATGTATTTTAATTTTAGATAATAGGTTTTTTAAAACATTTATTTTAAAATTTAAGTTTATATTTTTATTAATATTATGTTTAATATATTTTTTTGATTTTTTTTTTAATTTTCTGACATTTTTTCTTGATTTTTTTAGCAATTGTTTTAGTTTTTGTGCCTTGCTTCAAAAAGGTGCGCGCCTCGCCTTGTGCCTGAGGCGCAAATTGACCTCTGTGCCTTTTTTGCACCTTGCGCTTTTAAAACACTGGTCCGTACGATTTCAGATAATAAGGAGAAGGAAAAGAAGAAGAAGAAAAGAGAAGAGGAGAGAAACTGTTCTAGTCGAACTAGAGAGGAAAAGTCTCTTCTCTAGTTGGCCAGACTTTATTTATATCTTTCTAAACAAAACAGAATTACTCTTATGCCCTCACTTAAGTGAGAGACACATCAGCTAACTTAAGATCTACTCATAATTACATTTAACATATAACTAAATGTAAAAAGCCTATACTACCCTTCTACAGCCGGCTCTAACAATATTTTGATTTATTTATTTCTTAAATATCTATAGTTTCTCATGTAAAAAGAGGAATGCAACTATTTTTTTCTTCAATCTACAAATGCGATTTAAAAAGAAGTATTAAATACAAACAATTATTATACTAAGTTTCCAATGTAGAAGGAGATTATTAGCATCTTGACATGCACAATAGGTATAAGCTATCTTGAACAATGGAATCCACCAACTTCCATTGACCTCCTTCCCAAGTCCTGGTGAAAAGGAATTAGAAAAATCCCTTTAAGAAATTAACCTTTCAGATAAAGTGTCTTTGGATTTTCAATGTCCTTCAATCATGCCTATGGTCTCTAATTTAAATGAAGAACAATATACAAGATTCCCTTTTCGTCATTTTAAAACTCATAGACCAGTTCTACATGGTTCAGCATGAAAGCTTTCTTCAAGATTAACTTTGAGTGCATCTTTGAGCTTTGCTTCTTTAGGTACCTTTTCTATAATTTTATTCTGAAATTCTGAGACTGGCTCCTTTATACTCCTTGCTATTTAAATTCATTTTGTGCCTCTGTCCATCCCTCCCAAAACAAGCACAGGTTGATACTAGAAAGCCTATTCTGTCCATATTTCTCTATACACAGGTTCTGTTAGTTTTGCCCTTAGTTATAACTTTTTTTTTGATAAATGAGTAAGATTTTATTAAACCAGAAAATAAGAGTTACATGCAACCCATGGAAAGGCACGAGATGCGAACTTTTCTTTAAAACTAGTTACAGAATTATAAGTACAAAAGAAATTACATAGAAGCCCAAAATAAAGTAGCCCGAATTTCCCCTTGTTTTGCAAGTGAATCAGCAATTGAGTTTGCTGATCTGCCTACCCACTGAACTCTGATTGTCATATTCCTTGTTAGCCATTTAACCCTTTTGAGACGATCTCTAAAACCCCAGATCAGTGTCCTTATTTATAACTATCAATGACTATTTAATGATCATTCTCCAGTAACTGTTATTACAGATAGGTTGTATCTCACAGGGAGTATGCATACAAACAAAACAAAGTTGTAGTTTTATCTAATCTAACCATTAGTTCCATGTGAGTGTCATATATTGGTAGTATTTCCTCATTATGCATTGAAAGCAATGCTTTGGGCTCTAAAATTTTGAGTAACTTTGGAAGTTTTATCTAATGTGGTGAAGTTACCATAACTTGTATGTTCCACTTTGTCAGTTTGTAGGAAAACATAGTCCATAGAATTTGGTACCCCCTATTCATTTCTTGGTTAATTGAACAAGGTGGGGGTGATCATGGGCCGGGCCTGGCCAGGTTTATCACTAATTATAAGTGCTTTAACCTAGGCCTGGGCCTGGCCTGCACCCTGGGTCTAGTTTGCAAGCCCAAGCGTAGCGTGGCCCTACACAGGCCCGGGCTGGGCTTACGGGCTTTCCGGGCCTATGACACCCAATAATAAAAATTTAATTATTTAAATTTTAAATTAAATTAAATAAAATGCAATATATGTAAAAAAATATGGCACAAGCCCAACGTAAATTGGGCTTGACTAAGCTTTGGGCCTATGCACAAAAAAAGGCATGGGCCTCATTTAATTCTTAGAGTTGCCTTGGCTTGGCTTACCTATCCTTTTATAGATGAAGGCAAGGCCTCCATTCCCATTCTTGAGCAATGTGGGACTTGGAACAACACTAAGTAATGAGTGCTACCATTGAGTGTTTTTCCAAATCTCACATTGCTTAGGCAATGAGAGTGAAGGCCTTGCCTAGAAGGACAATTTACATACTTAAGTTGTCTCAAGTGTTCACACATGTATTGACATGTGTCAACCAATTAATATTTATTTATATGTTAAAACTTAACATTTTTATATCTTATGTAGAATAATAAACATTCAGTATAAAATAATATATATAAATAAATAAATAAATAAATATTAATTAGTTGTGGGCTGGGCTTAAAGTGTTGGGCCCAAGGCCGGCCCAAAATTGTTCAGGTTTGATGCAGGCCCAGGCCGGGCCAGGCTTGCACACAAAAAGCTGGGCCCATGCCCGGAAATTTGCAGGCTGGGCCAGGCCGGGCCAAGAATGATCATCCCTAGCAAGGACATTCTGATAGAAGCTTGGATACATTTATTTGGAATTCATAATTTGTTTATTTTCATGAGATGCTTTGATTATTTTTCCCATTGTTTGTTGTAGTGCTTTTTGACATGAGGATATCACATGCTTCTTTTATGGTTGAGATTATTAACTTATACTTATTGATCCTTATTCAGGGAGAGCAGGTTCAAGAGGATATAATGGACATGGTTGATAGGGAAGCTGATGGAAGTGATAGTCTTGAGGGGTTTGTTCTATGCCATTCAATAGCTGGAGGAACTGGCTCAGGTCCCCCCCACCTCTTGTATCTCATATTTTATATTCTGGACCCTTGAGATACATTGCTTGCCTTAAGTAACTTATTACCCAAAGTATACAGCTTTGTCCAAGCTCCACAGCTGAGTCATTTTCATTCTCTGTATTTACTTTTTTTTTTTGTTTGAAAGAGGTTCAACTTATGAGACTGAACTTTCCGTGGTCCTTGAAAATGCTTTACCATGCATCTGTAGATTCTTATACTTCAGAGATTATCCAAGAAGTTGAAGTGGATTATCTAATTTTCCCGAAATATTTGCCAGGTGGTATCAATGCCAATTTATATAAGCTTATGTAAGCCTGAGTCACATAAATCTGAATGTCAATTGGATATAATGCTAGATATAAATTTGGCTGACAATTAGAGAAGCACAGGCTTTGACTAAGAACATGAACTATCCATTCAAGTGGATTCCTAGGTCAGGCAATAGCCTTGCTGACTCGTTTGCAAGGGCAGCAGTTGTAAGATCATATATGCCTTTTAGCACTCTTCTAGCATCTGTAACATGTCGTTATCTCTTTGTGTTTCTGCTCACTTTCAACCATTTGCATGTCTTCTCTGTTTGCTTGATAGAGATTCCTTTTGTGGTGCACAGAACAATGTCTTATAGTCATTTGCTAAAGAGAAATCATATATTATTTTTAACCGTGGAGTTTAGGTTTCATCATATTGTGCTCACCGCTGACTTTACTGCAGGAATGGGTTCATACTTGTTGGAGACCTTGAATGATCGCTACAGCAAAAAACTTATTCAGACATACAGTGTGTTTCCTAACCAGATGGAGACAAGTGACGTAGTTGTCCAGCCATACAATTCACTTTTGACACTTAAGCGGCTTACACTGAATGCAGATTGTGTTGTTGTTCTTGACAACACTGCATTAAATAGGATTGCTGTTGAACGCTTACATCTGGCAAACCCTACCTTTGCACAAACAAATTCTTTGGTTTCGACTGTAATGTCTGCAAGCACAACCACTCTGCGTTATCCAGGATACATGAACAATGATTTGGTTGGGCTTCTTGCATCTTTAATTCCGACACCTAGATGCCATTTCCTAATGACAGGGTACACTCCACTTACTGTGGAGCGTCAGGTGTGAGTTATATCCATGCATGACATGTACTTCCCTGCTTTTTTTATAGACTATGGCAAATATTATTCCACAGTGCCGAAACTACAAGCTTCACGAGGGTGTTCCTATTTTTGTTTGTTTGTATCTCCTATAGTCCTACCATGTGAAAAAAAATCCGGTTTTATTGTTTAAACATGACCTAATTAAGTATCATTGAAAGCATTAGTGCCTATATTATTCTTTAAACTGCCTAACCTAAGTTTAATCATTGTTTTTCATCTTTTATTTCTCTATGAAGCATTAAAGGGCTTATATTCACTAATCTTCAATGTAATACTTTTATTCTTCCCTGTGAAGCCTTTGTGAGGACTTGAAAATAGTGCCTATATTAATATTTGATATAAATTATGATTAACCTTCATTTTACTGTAGCTTAATGAAGTACTATTTTCTTATTTCCTTTCCTGTGCTCCTTTCAATTCATTTTCTTTTTGAAGTGAGGGCCCACGAGCCTCAAACCTAATATCTTGAAGCTTAATCTGTGCGTATATGAGGGGCTTCCATCTTATCCCATGTGTTAACATTTGAATAATTTCTGGTGGTAATTGGATCAATGATAAACAATTGTAATGAGAGGGCCTTGAACTTGGTTCAGGTGAGGTTTCCCATAGTCCACAACAGTGATGTGCAAACCTGAACCCTTGCCCAAGTAAATATTGGGTTGATGCCTAGATGGTTACCTATACCACCTCTAATGTTCTATTTGTAAATCCAACTTGCTAATGGTTTGGTTAGCATTGGTTCAGTTCTAGGTCTGAAAAAGGAAGAAAGAATAGAAGAGAAGAAGAGGAAGGAAAGAGGAAGAGAGTAGAGAGAACTGAAGAAAATCACCCTCTCTTAGCCGACTACCTTCTTATTTATATGTTATGTGTCTTGGTGTACAAAGACTATTATGTCCCTAATTAAGTATGGGGGGCACATAACTTGAACAAAGATAAAAAGGACAATTTAACTCTAATAACATAGCAAAAAGACCAAACTACCCTTATGATTAGTCGACTCTAACACTCCCCCTCAAGCTGGTGAGTATATGTCATATAATCCTAGCTTGTTACATATTTACATATGTAATCCACTTTCTCCCAACTCAACCCTTTTGTAAACAAATCTGCTCACTGATTTATTGAATTCACATGCATTGTACTTATCACTCCATTGAGTACCTTTTCTCTTACAAAGTGGCAGTCAACTTCTATGTGCTTCGTTCTCTTATGGAAAACTGGATTAGAAGAAATGTGGACTGCAGCTGGTTGTTACAGTACAATTTCATTCATAGGGCTGTCAATTGAGAATCCCATCTCTTGCAAAAGGTTCTTCAACCACACTAATTCACATATAGTGTGTGCCATGGCTTTGTATTTAGCTTCAGCACTACTCCTTGCTACTACGGTCTGTTTCTTGCTCTTCCATGTCATCAGATTTTCCCCAAGAAAGGTACAGTACCTTGTAGTGGATCTTTTGTTAGAAACTGAGCCAACCCAATCAACACCTGTGTAACCCTATATCTCGAGACTTCCTCCAATCTTGTATAACAAGCCACGACCTGTAGCTATTTTCAAATATCGAACAATCCTTAGAATTACATCCTGGCATGGAACCTAAGGATTCTGTATAAACTGGCTCACCACACTAATTGCAAATGATATATTTGACCGAGTAATGGTTAAGTAGTTAAATCCACCCACCAACCTTTTGTACTTTCCAGGATCTTCAAACTCTTCACCTGCATCAATACTTAATTTGACATTTGGTTCCATGGGTGTGCCTTGGTGTACAAAGACTATTATGTCCCTAATTAAGTATGGGACACATAACTTAAACAAAGATAAAAGGGACAATTTAACTCTAATAACATAGCAAAAAGACCAAACTACCCTTATGACTGCCAACTCCAACACAGTTGAAGAAAATCTGTTATAGTGTAGTGTGTAGGTGGTGCATGGTACTGTGATTTCTATTGGCTTATTCTATCTTCTATGTAGTAAGAAAATTGTAGCATAAAAATACTGAACTTTCATACAAAAGCTCTCTAAGATGAGATGTATGTGCATTTTCTCTACACAGAAACGTTACGGTTCCATGGGGGGATGGTGTAAAATCATAGACCATTTGTCTTATTGCAGATTTGGATTTACCACCCATGCTTTGCCATCCATGTCACCCTTATATATCCACCTTTTATTTCTTGGTTGTTGCACACATTTATTGAGTTCCTTTGATTTCTTATTGCCTAGGCAGTCTAATGCTTGCCTTGACTGCATTGCATCCTATTCAATTCAATATGGCTATAGGGTACCATGTTATGCCAATGTGCTTGTTCTTATTTTTGTTGCTATACTCTGACTTGCATTGCTACACCTACTGCAATTGTTCTGATAAGTTATAATAATACCACCAATGAGAAAACAAGTCCATGCTGAACATGGGGTTTACATGGTCAAAATGACTACAAATCTGTCGGATTTATCCATTATTCCATTTCTTGCAGAATCTTCCTTTTGCATTTCTTTCTTTCATTAGAAGCCTTCTGTGGTATTGTAATTTAGACTATTTCGTGTTTGGCAGGCTAATGTAATTCGAAAAACTACAGTACTAGATGTCATGAGAAGACTTCTGCAGGCAAGAGCTGCTAATTTGGTTGTTTTCTTTATTTCCATGCTTTATACTAGTCAAACCTAAGCCATAGAAAAATTTCCCAGGACTCTTATTGGTGGCATGCTTCTTACTTTGTTTCTTCTACAGACTAAGAATATCATGGTTTCCTCTTATGCACGAACAAAAGAAGCAAGTCAAGCAAAGTACATATCAATATTAAATATCATCCAAGGAGAAGTAGATCCTACTCAGGTGGTGTTTTTGCTCCCTTTACAATGCATTCATCTTGTAGATCAAGCTATCACTTGTTCACGTTAAGTGTGTGATGAGTTCAACCAATGTGGGCCATGGCAAAGCACTTCCATTAACATCTAATGTTTCATAGAGTTGAAAAATGCTTGGGTTTTCATTATGATGTTGGATGACATGCATTTCATTGAAGTTATCTTACCATTGTCAACTAACATCAGATGATAATTTCTACACTGGGCAGCTCAACTTCTAATGTTAGATCATGCTTAATTCACTATTCATCATTTTAATTCTTTATGTGTTGAATTTGTAATAGATTTGGGATTTAGAGTTGAAAATTTAAGATACAAGTTTGATGAATAATTTGTAAACTTTTAGGCTTGTAGTTATAATCTTATTAGATGATATCTATGTGTTTCTGTATGTTGATTATGATATGTTTTCTTTGTAAAGACTACTAAATTATGCGATTCTTAATGTATAGATACTGTTAGAGTTGGTCGAGTAAGGGTAACTTAGTCTTTTCATTATAGTTTAAGTAGTGTAGTGATGTGGCAATTCTGTTTTGTTTTTTATTTCTCTTGTCCCATACTTAAGTAGGGGTATATTTGTCTTTGTACCCTTATTTTAATATAATAGAGATTATGGTCGACTAGGAGGGTTTAGACTCTCTAGTTCGACAGCCTTCTTCTTCTTCTTTCTCTTTCTCTTTGAACAGGACTTATCCGTACCACTAGATACCTTATTTAGGCCTTATATTTAGTATTATTGATGTATTTTTATGATTTATTGGGTATCTATAGTGTATCCATGCCGCCATGTGTTTCCATGCATATCTTTAGGGGTGAGCATGTTTCGGTTAAAAATGAAAAACAGAACCAAAATTTCGGTTTCGGTTTTTTTGGGTTCAGTTTTGTCAGTCATCGGTTTGGTTTCAGTTCCTCAAATTTGGTTTCTGGAAGTTTGGTTATCACATTTAAAAGTTTGGTTTACTGAAAAAAACTGAACTTTTAAATGTGTAGTATATATAATAATATTTAAATGTTTTGTGTAATATATAATAATATTTTGTGGTAAATGAGAAAATTATTTAACCAAAATAAATAGTTATGCATAAATAATGTTTGATATTTATAATTTTTTTGGTTCATGAAAAACCACAATCAAATTTGGTTTTAACCAAAATAACTGAATAATAGTTTTGGTTTGGTTGTTTCAGTTTTGCCAAAGTTCGGTTTTGGTTTGGTTTTTATACTAATAAGTTCGATTATTTAAATTTTGGTTTATTAAACTGAACCGAACAAACCGAATGCTCACCCCTACGTATCTTGATTTTTCATTTGATACACATGCATATCCAAGGCGTATCCCTATGTGACTTTTAAAACCGCCTTTCTGATACACTTTGAGTTTCTGATACTTTGAACCTTGAGCTCAAGTCACCATTTTTGCAAGAATTGTTCCTTGGTGATTATATATAAAATAATGTGTGTTAGAATGTGCATGCCCTCTGTTTCAATTCTAATATATATATATATATATATTTATTTTTCTTTTATTGATATATTAGTATCATTGAGGAGGGCTTTGTACATGCTTTGAGTTTTGATTAATGCAATATTTTACTCATTGCTCTCTCAAAAAAGAAGTACCGTTGCATTTCAATTTTTCTATTTGCATAAATGCTATTTTTATTTATCTCTTTTCTTTGGTCTTTCTTTTAATGGCCTTATTTGATTTTCTTGATAACTAGATAATTTCAATTATTCAGCACTAGTAATACATGAGCTGTAGACTGTGTAGGGGGATAAAGCTTACTTTTTTACAGAATCCTGAAAATACGCTGTACTCTCCCTTTCAAAAAATTGGGATATGAAGGTGATGGTGTTTAGGCTGGTAATGCAATTTAGTTTTTGTCTGAATGTTTAGGAGAACTCCAAGAGGAAATAGTAGAAACAACTCCAAGTAAGCAATATAAAGAGAAACAAGGAGAAATAAAAGGGTTATCACCCAACACACAGGTCTGGATAGACTTTGCTGTATAATAATACCTCCAGCCTCAGATTTTAGTGTTACGCAAAGCAATGCCCCTTGCAACAGATTTTTTATAATAAATTGTCATGCTAAGACACAAATACCCTTGAGTGATTGTATGCCATATTGTATGACCTTTTAGCAACATTTACTGACCAAAATCCCCTCTAATTTCAGTAACTCAGATCAAAACACAATGGATTTACCAATCAGGGAAAACACGCAAGGATTTAGTAAAAAGACTAGGCACACTTTCGGTGGTCTCTAGTAGATCATCAGCTACAGCTACCACATCAGAAGGTTCTTGAATTCTTTTGACATCGGAAGTACAACTCATCAAGGAGGGAGGTATTATTTGCAGCCAGCCTTGGGGAGGTTTTTTATTGTCTTTTTCAGTTCTTATTTGTCTTTCCTTCCAAACTTCCAATGAGATAACAACTGGATTATTCCTCCTTAAAAGATAACCATGGTAGGCCATTCCATCAATGACTCATGAGGTTCTGGGCTAGAAGTTTATTCCATTCCTAAAAGGAACAAGAAGAAACTCAACGGTCTGGTGCATTGAAGTTGAATGATTCTTGTGGGTAGCTTGACCATTCCTCTAGGTTTCAGGTGCAGTGCACCTCCTGGGCCTAGACAGTTGAACATATTACAGAATGAAAAGCTTGTTTTCAGCTATTAGGTTTCATTTTTTACATATCAATCTAAAGTATGTCCTATGCAAATTTTCAAATTAACAAAGCTGAAATATTCTAACCATGCTTCTTTTATTTTGTTGTTGTGACTTGCTTTTCACTGGTAATTATGTATCATATCTTTAAATGACAACATGGTGTACCTATAGTATTGGTATTGCTATATTTTGATGCTTTACGTGTTCTTTGAACCAGGTTCATGAAAGCTTGCAGAGAATACGTGAAAGAAAGCTTGTTAACTTCATTGAGTGGGGTCCTGCAAGCATTCAGGTATCTTTTCCACCGCAAGAAAAAATTTGTACACTACATGTCAATTTATCTATGTAGTTTATATTGTATTTTATTCCTTTTGCAGGTTGCATTATCTAGAAAGTCCCCATATGTTCAAACTGCTCATAGGGTAAGAGTATACCTGATACTGTACAATTGATTTCCTCTTTCTTTCCAATATATGTATCTCTTTTGCTCGTATCCTTCCAAAACTTGAACCAGATCTTAATTTCTTATATGTCCTATAAGTTCATTTTGTTCCTGTACACTGATTGTTTTTTTCTGGGAGTGGGGTGGGGTGGGGGGAGGGGCAGTTGTTTTATTGTGTTTCAGAAGAATGCTCAGATTATTTTACAGGAGTTTTTACTAACTGTACCTACCCTTTTTATTAGGTTAGTGGTCTTATGCTAGCTAGCCATACTAGTATACGGCACCTCTTCAGTAAATGTTTGAGCCAGTATGAGAAGTTGAGAAAGAAACAAGCCTTCCTTGACAACTATCGGAAGTTCCCTATGTTTGCAGTAAGTTGAATGCTGTCAAGTGTATATTTATTTGAGATTAACTGTGTTGTTTTTATACTGAGAAATGCCTTTTGATCATTTTGTATATTCGTTTTCTTTTTAATTTGTAATTTGCTATATTAACAGTTACCAAGTATTGCAGTCAAACATAAGCTATTGCATCTTCCATTAAAACATAGTTCTAAATTTTATTTTAGTTGATGAGATTTGGTTTATTTTCTATTTTCTAAATTCTTTTCACTTCCATATGTATAATTATAATTGTTTCCAAGATGCAGGTTTCCCATTTGATTTTTGTAACTAACAATGTGCATCATGTGTTATGGTTCCATATGGTAAAAATTTCACTTGTTTTTCATTTATCTCATATCATTCCACTGTCATATATGGATAGGATAATGATCTTTCTGAATTTGATGAATCTCGAGAAATAATAGAAAGCTTGGTTGACGAGTACAAAGCTTGTGAGTCACCTGATTATATCAAATGGGGAATAGAGGTCCGTGCATGTTGGTTCCTGATTTTCCATCCTTAATCAATTTCCAGTTGAACTTCACTGATGAATCACATTCCATGCAGGACCCAGACCGGGCTCTAACTGGAGAAGGCAATGCTACAGGGACAGTTGATCCTAAATTAGCAGTGTAAACTATCCAAGTAAGCCATGCACTCCTGTTTCAAAGAAAACCTTTGAAGCATGGTTGGATCTTTCCTTTTGCCAAGTAAAATGAAGTTTATTTTATGAAAATTCCTTTGCAAAAGGAATTCAGAGAAGCAAGGATGTGATTAATGAGCTTGATATGGTGGAAATTCAGTGTCGAAATGGCACAACTCTGGGGCTGTAAATTTCTGTTGTGTACCACTGTATGTTTTGGGTTTGATTGTGCTTGCTTGCTTCATGCTTACTACTGCATTTCTCCTTTCAAGTCTTTGTATCTCTGCCAGCTGGAGCTAATTTCCAGTCATTTGATCATAGACCTAAAATAGGATCAGCATGCCCACTGGATTTGTGTCCAAAGCAACAAATATTTTAAAAGTGAAGCTGAAGTTGGTCCTTTACCTCTAACATGAAGCAGAAGTAGTTACAAATATCAAGGGCCATTCTCGTAACCTTGCCAGCAATTTTACTTCATGATGAGATCCACGTTTAGACGGACACCTTCATTTGATCTGGTGGGATACTGAATCCATTAGAACCGCTTTGGCAGATGAACAAGTTATCATTAGCAGCAGTTAAGAATTTCCTTCTGGGGTTGAATCAAGGATTTTCAGCTGTCAAAGTGATTCTGAGTGTATATTTTTGTTTGTTAAATAGCTTTCCTTGGAGAGTTGCTTTCCTGCGAAGACTCAACAATAATATTCTGTTCCCAACCTTAAAATGGCCTGGCACCAAATCCGATCTCCAATTTATCAAGTCCTGCCCACCCTCAAAGGTACCCAAATAGATTTAGGGCCTTGTTCGGGAAGCCATTTACCTGGGTAAATGAACTTAGCCGGGTAAATGTTTCCTGGAAATAAGTACACTTACCAGTGTTCTTTTGTTTCCTAGGTAAAGTAAGGCAATTGTCACTTTACCCATAAGATGGCCATTATTAGAAGGGGCAATGTTGTTCCATCATGTATTAGCAATTTTCTCTGTGAGGAGGAAGGTTATTTATCCAAATGGATAGAAGGTAATATTTTCCCAGGTTATTGATACACTCAAGAAGCGTTGTTTTTCATGGGACCCATTAATATTGAAAAACGAATTCTGGTTAGTTGGTCAATTCTTGTGTTGACCAATTTACTTGCTTCTTAACAGAGTTTAAAGCCATGCTTGGGAGTGCTTAAAAATAAGTGCTTATTCAAAGTAAGTTCTTATTTGGGCCATTAAGCACTTATTGGTATTTGAGGAATAAGTCTGAAATAAGTGTTTATTTTAAAAATAAGGGCTTATTTTTGAAGCCCAAATTTCCAATTTTTTTTTAGTGGTTATACAATAAGCACTTATTCAACTTTTTTCTTCCAAAATTATCTCTAGTTGAATTTTATAAAAGCACTTTTGTGAAAGAACTTTTACAAAAGCACTTTTATAAAAGTATTTTTATGAAAGCACTTTTACAAAAGTACTTTTGTAAATGTATTTTTATATTAACACTTTTAACATAGTACATTTATGAAAGCACTTTTACAAAAGCATTTTTACAAAAGTACTTTTATGAAAGAATTTTTATAAAAGTACTTTTATGAAAACTTTTATAAAAGTGCTTTTCTTATAATTTTTTCATATAAGTACTTTATAAATGTGCTTTTGTAAAAGTGCTTTCGTAAAATCCTTTTATAAAAGTACTTTCATAAAAGTGTTTTTACAAAAGTAATTTAATAAAAATGCTTTTAAAGGGTATATTTTGAAATTTTGAAAGAAAATAAAGGATAAAGTAGTCATAAATGCTTATTAGAGAAAAAGAGTACCAAAGACCCAATACAAAATAAGTGCTTATTTTAAAAAATAAGTACTTAAAAAAGTTGGGTGCCAAATACAAATAAGAGCCTTACAGAACCAATTTTATAGTTGAGCAACTGAGCACCTGAAGAAAGGTGATTAATGCTCTGCCTATTGTTATTTTCTACAAGAAGCATACAAATCTTTTACCATTCTTCCAAAACATAGATTGGTGACTAGGGCCCCACAGCAAGCCATTCTAGTCAGGAAATGGGAGTAGGCAGCTTTTTTGCATCTGAATGAAGCCCAATGTAGGCTGCTTTTCTGCATTTCCAACTATAATTCTGTCTCCTATTTTCCCATGCATTGATCTTGATTAAATGCAACGGAATTGGGAGTAGGGAAAGGGAATTGATGAATGATGACTCTTAAAAGCCCTTACTAAACTAAACAAGGCCTATGTTACCCATTTATAGCAAGGACATGGTGTCAGATAAGGAATTTACACTAAATATTAAACTATTCAACTTGATATATCACTCTTGTAGAGGTGTAATGTGGGTAGACCTGTTCATGGGCTGGGCTTTTACTCTTCATAAACAGGATTTTGTTAGGCCCGAGTCCGAGCCTGGTCTGACCAATGGGCCTACAATTTGGGCCCGAGCCCGGCTCTAATAAAAAGCCCGAAGCTCGGGCCCTGCCTAACAGAAAGATGACAAAGAGAAAGGATTCATCGCCGATGATTGTGTTCGTCAGTGCTGAGTTCATGTCTGAGAGAGAGAGAGAGGACTCATCGCTGCTGCCGGTGCTTGTGTTCACTGCCTCGCTGGTGCTTGAGTTCGCGTCTGAGATGAGAGAGAGAGAGAGAGAGAGAGAGAGAGGACTCATCGTCGGTCTGTTGGAGTTCATTGGTTGCGCTGATGAGTGTTCACTGGTTCTGTCTGCTTGAGAGTGTAAGGTTGCGCTGGTGAGTATTCAACTACTGAGAAGAGAGAATTGATGTTCGACTAGAAAGAGATGAATGAGAAGAGAGGGGTTAAGATATTTAGGGTTTTTGGTTTAACCTAAAAGTCGGGCGTTTTTAACAAATCCCAAGGTCAAGCCCATGGGTTCAAATCTGTGTTCAAGCCCGTCCGGGGGCTGGGCTGGGTTGTTGGGCTACCCGGCCCATGAACAAGTCTAAATGTGGGTTGGGTTGGGCCGGCACAACCCACTTATGTGGGCCACCACACTAGGCTGTGCCTTCTTGGCACGAATCCCCCCAAGAGGGGAGCCCAACATGAATTTTTAGAAAAATTGAAAAAAATAATGAAAAATTTAAATAAATTAACAAGATGGACAAGATATTGAAAAAAAATCTTAAAATTTTATTCCATTATGAATTTTGATATATAAAATTGTTTATATATGATATAATAAAATGAAAATGAAAAAATTACAATAAATTGCAATGAAATAGTATAATAAAATTGAAAATAAAAATTTATATACATATATTTTGTATACATATTAATACATTATTATGTATAATTATTTACATATTTATATATGTGGGCCATGCTGGCATGGCATGTGGGCCTTAAAACCCAGTGCTGTGCCGGCCCATGGGCTGCAAAGCCCCAACCTGGCATGTCATGTGGGTTTGGGCCAGGCCTGGCATGGCCTGTCTGCTACAGTAACCAGGCCGTGCTGGCCCGCAGGCAGCCTGTCCCACTAAACAGCTCTACACCTTTGTACAATTATCCAGGTATAGTAGACCAGAGCCCAGAGGCCATCCTGTTTCTTGAAAAAGGAGAAAAGCACTATTTTTCAAAAAAAGAAAAAGGAGAAAGTAAAAGAGTGCTGAACATGTTTTCCATCCAGAACGAGTTTTAGATTCATCTTGATGTAGGACAAGGCAGTGGTTTTACAAATTTCAGATCTAGTGATGAGCTTTATGGGTTGATGAAAGGAAATTTGAGTGATTAATGATGGAGAAGCAAATAGATAGCCTTCTGTCCACCAAAGAATGAAGAGATTTAGATGGAAGGAAAACTCTTGCTGTTATAGTAAACAACTAATCAACAATGAGATAGGTCGTAGTCACCTGGAAGAAGAATCGAGAGGGAAAAAAGGTGAAATTCTTAGGAACAACCAGAATTCAATAATCTAAACATTATGTTATCAAATCAACTTTTATAAATTGCAATTACTATGACCCACTTATACACAACATAAGAACTCGGATATCTCTTTACAGACTCCTCTTTACAAGACAAACCCATAAACAACTCTTAGGGATACTCAAAAAAGGACTAAACTCCTAAAGCAACTCTAGTAACAATTTTCTAATCCCAGTATCCTACTAAGACTAAATGTAAAGAAACCAAAAAATACCAAAAATAATATATTGCAATTTTACTGTAGATAATAATTATGGGAATTTTTATAAATAGTAAGTCCAAAAATTACCATAAATAATAATTTTGATTTACCAATGTTATAAGATTTAAAATCCTATTCTTAAGACACCTATAACTAAGAAATAATTTAAAAATACTCAAAAACCCCAATTCCCCTCACACCTCAAAATTTGAAATAGGTATAGGAATTGGAAAACTGATGTATTTTTACATGGATTTTTCCTTGCTTCTGTATCAACATTATTCTCCCTCTACCAAAAAAAAAAAAAAACTCGTTCTTGAGTTTTATAGTGAGAAATGGTCAAAGTTTGCTCTAGATCACAAGTTATTATAAGCTGGTACTAAGAACTACAAGGATGAAGAAATTAGCAATACAAAAGATTACTCTTTAGTCTCAGTTTGTAACGAGTACAAATAAAAATATGTAGGGTGCAAAACCTTGTATTTTGTATTATTTTGTATGTATTTGCACTATACATATTTGTATTTGTACTTCTTCCACAGTGAGCCTTATTTTCAGGAATCACAGTATCAATGTGCTGAAGCTATTTTTGATCTGCAATGAACTCTTTGAAGAGACTAGCTGGCAATCTATCATTACCTTTTAGTTGAAGTTGTTCCTCGAGCACTTACAACACATCTTTAGGCACTTCTTTCATAAACTTAGGATGACATTTCACTGTTTCAATCGTTGGTGGATTAGCAGCTAGTTGCCCTTCTTCCTTCTCAGATTTTCTTGAATCACAATTTTAAGGGTAGGAACATTGAGGGCGGTTTTATGCTGAAATGTTGTTGCATAGTATCTGTAAGAGGGCAATGTAGGAATAATGAGCTGAGGATTTGATGCCAAAATAGGCTGAGATATACTTCATTAGATTTGACGTTTCAAGATTTTCACCAATAGTTATACCCTCTATATAAGTGAGGCTAGATTTGCATTTCAAAGGTCAAATTTGTGATCCATTACAGCAAATTTCTACTCAGTTTTTGTCATCCATTACAGCAAATTTCTGCATAATCTTGTGATCCATGGCTTGATATACGGAGAATAATGCAAGGACCATGATCTGCTGGTTAGAAAGAGATTGTATAAAGTATTAGACACTTGCATATCCTGTCCTTTCCAGTTGATGGAGCATGGTTTTTGTTGTCCATGCCCTTGTAAGGTTAAATATAGTCCTTTTACAAGTGTCTTACATATGGCAGCTGAGGTTAAATTCCAGATTGGTGGCTTTTGTGATTGTTGCTTCACCCTCTTTTAGCCAAGTAATATTCTTTCCATAAAGAGATTTTATTTCAGCACTTTGTACTTGGGCTCCATTTAGTTGCACATAAAATGAAAGAAATCAAATAATTCCCAGGAAATGCTATTTTCTAACGTTTAGTTGCACACAGAAAGGTCATGAAAGACAGATATTTTCCAGAGTGATTATATGAAAATGACATTCTTTCTAATTTTCTACTAGTCATTAATTTTCCAAATGGAGGATCAATCCTCTCGATTCAATCTGATGGCATCCATATATTGTTTGACTTTTCAGGTTTCTTGAAAGATAATTAGTTTTTTCTTATTGAATATCATTTCCTAAGGAAATCATCCATTTTCTTTGTTTTGCATGAATATGACATTGAAGTTTTTTAAGTAAAAAAAAGCCTCGAAGGTTACTATTCGCAGAGAGTAATACAGTCACAAAGAAAGCGGGAAAACAGGAAAAGGAAGTAATACATAATGGTGTATGGGATTGATGCTAGGAGAATGGGCAAATGATTAATCTAGTTCTTGTTGCTTGTTGGGTGAATAGCCTAGATATGCTTTAGCCTCACCCTTACATGGTTGAAAACCTCTGTCCATAGCAGTCAAAGAAAAATTCCTTTTGGGTTTTCCACTGGGGTCTTTTAATCTCTAAATATCATTGCAACAAGATCTATTTCTCTTGGCCACATTGGTTGATGGCATTGCTGAAAGCTGCGAAATTGGGAAGGGTAATGTGATTAGAATCATGGTTTTCAAACTGCCGTTGACTTGGATGGTCGGACCGTTTGGTCTGGGAACTGTCAAGACAACTGGTTCCATTTTACCCCAAACCCGACCCCTGGTCAAAAACTGTTGAATTGGTCAACGATTCATTGACTTGGATGGTCAAACCATCGACCCCGTTCAGCAGTTTTTGACCATTTTTTTATTTTTATTGTTAGAATGAGCCAACCGTTCAAATAAGATGGTCGAACCATCAACCCAAAAACTGATGACCAGAACAATAGTCATTTTTTAAAACCATGATTAAAACATTTAAGTCCTTTTGGGTTGCTAGCCACCCCTAAAACTTTTAGGACCCAATATAGCCAGTTGCTTTCCATAACATATGTTCTAGCGCCGCATGAAAATGCCCCAGTCACAGGATCGCCTTTTTAGATTGGAGTTGTTTGGTTTGCTTTCAATATAGAGGATTCAGCCATTCAGGTGTTCCAGTAGTCCTTGTTAGTTTTTGGTTTGCCCGAGTTACTACTAGAGTAGTAGGCATAATTGGGTTCTTCAGAACATGGACCACATTGTGGTTGTGGGTACCTCATTCTTTGTTTTGTGATGTGAAGTTGTGTGATTATCCCACCCTTACAGGTACTTTGGACGGCAAAAGAAGTTGCATTCAGGCTCATTCACTTTCTTCGAAAACTAACTAGAAAGGACACTTTAACTTTACTATTTTGAGTGGGCATCAGCATCACTTTCGAATTTGAACCTTCCCAACCGCGATGTAAAATTCCAGTACTATATTATTTATTTGATATTTCGCGAAGCTGATTTCTGCCAATTCCCACATGGAACAGGAAGGGAAATTTCCTGCTTTGTATTCATGCTTGGATAATTATTTGACTACGACTGAAAAGAGGTAAAGGGGAAGGCGCGAAATCACACCTCTGCAATAAATCAATAATGAAAGCTCCAAGAGATGGCTTCTCTTCTCTGCAAAACGCAATACATTTCCCAGGGCTTCTGCTTCCAAGTTGGTGAACAGGGACAGTTCTGGACAACAAATGACACCCGTTATCGTTATGGTCCCGGCTCTAGGCACTCCTGAACTCTCTGCTCACTAACAACTGTGTCAAAATTAATCTTGACAATGCTATGGGCAAGGTTTTTAAAAACGACCCGGAAATTGATCAGGTCAGGGAACCGGTTTCCGGTTAAGCGGTTCAATTGTATGGATCAAATGGTTCGATCCGTGATGTCATAAATAAATTAAAAATTAAAAATATATTTATAAATAATAAAAATAGCATAAAATTAAATAAAAAACAGAAAATAAAACTATCTAAATACAAAAATAACAAAGTGCAAAAATTACAGAAAAAAATCCAAAAAACTACATAAAAACACAGTAAATTGCAAATAAATATAGAAAAAAACAGAAAAGTGAAAATAAAAACAGAAAAATAAAACAAAAAAATGCAAACAAATACAGAAAAATACTGAAAAAAATACAGAAAACCAATATGATATTTTGCATATGAAAACTTTTATCATATTGAGTTTTCTAATAAAAATTAAGCAAAAAAATTCAAAGCTCACCGCCGGCCACTATTGCAAAATCGACCGCTGCTGCTCCTTCTGATTACAAGAGAAAGGAAATCCGCCGCTGCTCCTTGTTGCTCACCACTGTAGATGAAGCCCTTTTGAGGAAGGAAATCCGCTGTAGTTGCCGGCCGTTGTGATTCATTGTCGGTTGACATCGGTTGTGGCTGTTGCAGGTCATCGGTCGACGTCGGTTGTGGCTACCGTAGGTCGTCGGTCGCATCGTTGGAGTATGAGGTCTGAGAGCTCAGGAAGGAAGGGTGGAGCTTGGAACTTTGAAGGGTTAGAACGAAAATGAACTTTCATTCTAACCCAGTAACCCTAACTCATAAGGTTGGAATCGGGGGACATGAAGGCCATTTTTTTGTTTTTTTTAATTGAACGAAAATAAATTTTGCTTCCCGCGAACCGCTGCCTGGGTTGAACGGTTTAACGGTTCAACCACTCAGATCAACAGTTTTTTTGACCTTTTCAATAGTTATTTAATAAATAACAGTTAACAGTATAACAGCCTCGAGGGGCTGAATGATTACTGGTTTTTCCAGTCCAGTCCGGTTTTGAAAATCATAGTGAGGGAATTACACTATCCTCAATGGATTTGCCAAGATGGATGATGTAGTCCCCAAATGAGTAATGGATATGATCATATAGGCTTGGCCTTGGGCCCGAGTAATGAATGTAATTGGACCAAACGGAGTATGCTAAAAAATGTATTTATTGCGGGTCCTCCATATATACATGACAAGAACAGAACCATAAAAGCCATGAACTCTGCATCACGATACCACCAATAAGCAGTTAGCCACTCGCCAACTTTCATTGGAGAGTAAGAATCAATACGCAGGTTCAGGGCATTAGCATAAACATGGGGATGGGAAGTACAATAATAAGTATTCATCAATGCTTTCAATAGGCTTCACTCCACCCGGGGCCGAAGCCAGTGTGCACGCCATAATTCATGCCATGTAACGTAACGCAAGGCCTGGTGCAATGATCTCACAAAGTCACAATAAAGTGGAAGAACCCTGATTAATTAATTTGTTATACTTTACGGTGGAATCTACTCAATCGTAACGTAATCTCACATGTATTAAAGAAAATAACTGCCATTTCAGGCTCAAATGTTTAGAGAGGCAATGGAATTTCATGTCAAATTGTTATATGAAACTTGTTTGGTTGGTACTTGTGCCGATTATATGCATTGAACAAGTGTTTTGAGTAGTATTGCGTTTGGTATTGGTGTTGTTAGCTAAAACATTTAAGCTGAGTTTGGAAGGAGTATAAATATAAATTCGTAGAATGCAAAATCTTGTATTTTGTATGTATTTGCACTGTGCATATTTGTATTTGTACTCCTTCCAAACTGAGCCTTAGAATGTGTATTGACTGACTCTAATCTGATGGTCAAATTTAAAAATAAATGTTTTCTGAGAATTTGCATATTAAGACGATATAGATGCAAATCGAATGGTTCGAGAAGCATAGAACCAACAGGAAAAGGAAACCTTTGTTGTTTTGGTGATAGGATTTATGCATTAGAATATATCTCTATACTACCCATATTGAATGCCAATTAATATAATCCAGCCAGGTCATTGGAGTATTTCTTCAAATGGGCAGCTGATGGAGGAAACATTAATTTGACATTTCGCCAAACACCCCTTCCCACTCATTTATGTTTGTAGTAGGAACATTTTGTGACTTTTAACTCAAAATAATCTCAACCATGCAAACAGAAATTTGATGTTGGGGGTATATATTTTACCAATTACATAACAAAATCGTATTTGGAACAAAACCAAATTACTGACCTATCCATGTTTTTTGGGGGTTGTGAGGAATGTGATTTCTAATAAAAGTGTCTGCTATTTTGTCATTTTTTTGGATACCAATGTAGGGGGTGCTTTACCAATTACATAATAAAATCATATCGTGAACACTATCTTACATGGCTTGAATGGGTAGAACTCTCAATTCTCAATTCGAATATTTATACTATTATTAAAAGTATGGATCAGCTTATAGATTTTTTTTTCTTTTAGTTTAAAATACTCTTATTTTTAAACTAGTCCCTCTATAATTGTTAAGGCAAAAATGTAATTTAAAGTATTATTTTTTACCTCATTCAATTCCCTCTCATTAAGTCTTATATTTGAGGCATTAACTCTCATTTTCTCTTATTAAATAGGGTATTTTTAACCCATAATTCTCATTTTATTAATGGCAATTTCCTTAAACTACCCCTACTGTTTGTGAATTTGACTAACTATACCCTTACTGTTTACATATTGTCTTAAAGTACCCTAATTGTCTCTAAAAATTGACATTACCGTTGAGTGCTAAATGAAAGAAAGAAAATGTCGAATTAGCCCTCTACTATTCCTCAAATTTTAAAATAAAACCCAACTGATGAGCAGTTCTGGTGATGATGCCTGATCCTTTTTTTCTAGTGAACTGTGTGTTTCGCCGCCGGAAGACGATGAAGATAGTGGTGTTCCCCTACCCCATAGACGTGCAATACTACTAGAACGTCGTCGAAACTTCTCAGAGTGTGTTTCGCATTAGAGTTTGTCAACCATATAATGGATCGAGGGAGAGAGAGGATATACTGTTTCCAATGAGAATTCGAGCTCCTCGATTGTGGCTTTAGAAGAGGGATTGGATGATGATGATGAGCGCAATGGAAGACAGAAAAGGGGTAGTAAGATATTCAGCTTCTCGGTGACCCACGATGACAGCTATTCTTTGGAGAGTGAACTTGTAGTGACCCGTCATTTTTTTTTTTAGTCGAGGAGTCAGAAGTTTTGGCGGCCCTTGCTGTTGTTAAAACTCCCTTGCCACGAGTTCACTGGGTTAACAGAGGAGTTCACTGATTAAATGAAACGTTTTTTGGTTTTCTCCTTGTTTTTTTAGGTATTTTGTCCATTTTCCCTCCATTTTGATTGTCTTTACTAATGTAATAAGTTGTATTTGATTAGGAAATGCTTTCAGATTTATTATATTGATTTGTTTTAGGGTGTTTTTTCTTGATGATCATCGGGCCAGTCCGGTAATCTGACACCCTACTAACATAATACCGTAGGGGTTTGATACTTGGTAGGGTTGTAGGGGTTTGGAATGTGTTTTGTTGGTAGGAGATTTGGGCTCTTCTACAAAAATTGGACGAATGTTCAATTTGAATCCGAATATAAACAAATCAAGATCAGCCTATATCTAGACTCTAGCCATTAGATATGCAAATAACGGCCCCACCATTGACAAGCATAATGGCAGGAGGCAAAAGGCCAAATGTCACCGTTCACACATGAGAAGCGAAGACATAAATACTCGCCTTTAAACTCCTCTTTGTATGGTGTATATCTTATCCATTCCCCCTACTTCATAGTAGGAAGGAGGAAGTAGAAATGATGTCTCCCTTATCCTACACACCTTTCTTCTCAAAATGAGGAAAACAATATAAATTACAAAAAAACAAAGAAATACACAAAAAATTAAAAAAAGATATAGAAAATCAGAAGAATTTCTATACCATATACTAAAAAAATAGAATGTTGCAATTGGTTTGGTCAAAACAACCTGATTTTACTTTTCAACTTTACCCTCAACTTTCTATTTTTTTCCCATTGTATATATTGTTATTGCAAAATAATTAGGAAAAACATAAAATGAAGAAAATAATATAAATTACAAAAAAGACAAAGAAATGCATAGAAAATTCACAAAAATATAGAAAATCATAGAAATTTATGTACCATACATTGAAAAAACTGAGAATGTTGCAATCGGTTTGGTAAAAAACACCTTGGTTTTACTTTCCAACTTTACCCTCAACTTTCTATTTTTTCCCATTGTATATATGTCATTGCAAAATAATTATGAAAAAAATATAAAATGAATAAAATAATATAAATTACAAAAACAAAGAAATACATAGAAAATTTACAAAAAATATAGAAATTCAAAAAAATTGAAGAAAATAACATAAATTACAAATCCATACCAATGTTGCAATTCGTTTGGTCAAAAGACCCCGATTTTACTTCCCATCTTTACCTTCAACTTTCTATTTTTCCCATTGTATATATTGTCATTGCAAAATAATTGTGAACTAACACATAAAATGAAGAAAATAATATAAATTACAAAAAAACATAGAGAAAATTTACAAAAATATAGAAAATCATAAAAATTGAAGAGAAAACTATAAAATAAAAAAACAAAGAAAGACCATAAATTACAGAAAATGAACAAAAATTGTAGAATAAAATAAAAATTTATATATACTACCATATACAAAAAATGAGAATCATTCAGTTAGTGTGGTCTAAAGACCTTGATTTTTTGTACTAATACTACCCCTTAGTTTTTTGGTTATTCTGATATATTCCAATTCTATATAAGGGTGCATGATAGTTGTTGGCAAAAAAAAAACAAAATTGTCTTTTCTAAAAAGTCATTGGGTGGGTTAGGTACTAAGGTTTGGGTTGAGCTTCAACCCAACCCACGTAACCCATCAACTCGTTAACCTACCCAACCCGTTAATTTTTCACATAATACATAAATTCTAGAAAAATATAACTATAAAAATACATAATATATAAATAAAAGATAGAAAATTGGAAAATAACATAAATTAAATAAAAATAAAAATTGCAAAATAATTATAAAAAACACAGAAAATGAAGAAAAAAATATAAATAACAAAAGACAAAGAAATACATAGAAAATTTATAAAAAATGTAGAAAATCATAAAAATTGATGAAAAATAACAGAAATTACAAAAAACAAAGAAAATCCATAAATTACAGAAAAATGAAAACACGGAAATTTCATTCCATGGGCCCTAGACATGTTTGTCAATTAGGCCCAGGTCTTATAAGGGCATTTGGCCATTGGAACTGAATGTTATCATGCGTGTGGTTGTTAAGCAGGGCCTACAACTCATGTCTTCAATTGTATGCAACACTGTGACACATTATGAATTGTTTTATTCTTGGACAAATGTTCGGAGGTGCTCAACATGCCTAGAAGGTGTTTGAATACATGCTAATTTAGTGGTTGGTTGATAAATTTTGCTTCCAATTAATTTCTTTATCTCCTCTTAGTTAAAAAGTAAGAAGAAAATGTTTTTAGACTTAATGTAAGTAATTTAATAGTCATTTTAGATAATGACTTCTGCTATTCAATAGTTAGTTGAATAAATTAACATAATAGCTTTGTTTACTTCTAACCATTAATAATAATTATTTTCATAGGTTTTAGGTTATCACAAAACAGGAGAGCGGTTAAGAGTGGCATCTCCTATTCTCCATAAATTTTGTGTTTCATTGGGATGAATTGTATCTATATATAATGTTGTTGAACATAATTTTATCATTAATTTGGTGCATTAATGTTTCAGTCTGATGCATTTGCAACCAACATTATATGCATATTATAAAATTCAGATCTTGGCATTTTGTAAGGAGTCTTTTTTATGTATTATATAATTGTCTTAGGACTTGAACGGTGTGCAAACTTTCATTTATGCCCAAGAAAGCATAGTCAAACATCACCATCAATTTCAAATATCCCATGCACTGCACGGGCCATTCCACTAGTAAATATAAAAATTGTAAAAAAATAGAAATACATTATTACTATCACCATCATCATCAAAAAATAATTGTCATAGGCAAAACACAGATGCACATTTACTATAGCACTCAAAAAAAAGTGGAGAGGGAGTGAAATAGAATTGTCTACAAAACCAATTGGATTATTTGAGGGGGCAAAACTTTGAAAAATGCTTTTACTTTTACTTTTGTTCTCAAAATAATTTTTTTATCACGCCAACTTTGTAAAACAACCATCTCTTCCAAAACGCTATCACTCTTATTTAGAAAAAAAATACAAAATTAATTGGACTTGACTTATGGACCGTCAAATTAAACAAAAATAAAAACTTTTTTTTTTATTTTTCTTAGCAACAAACAAACGCCAGTAAGAGAATAAAGATTTTCTCACTTAAAATATGTTTTTTAATTTCTTTCACTTTCTTTTATCCTGTTGACAACGAAATGCCACATGTTTTTAACCAAGAGTTTTCATTATAATTTTAGTTTTTTTTTTGAAAAACATTTAAACCATATAAGTTGATACTTGCTTTGGTTTCCACATAGGCCGCAAAGTTAAATTCAAATACCATAAATCATATATGATTAATATTTACTTGCATATGTGTATGGCATGTGTTTTTACACTATTGGCATTAAACATTTCCTTTGGAGATGTTGTGTCAATGGTCTCCTGGTTAGATCTCCTTGCTTGAGATGTGAAGATGGAGAAGAATCCATTCTTCATGTGTTGGTTTTCTGTAATAAAGCAATGTGTATTTGGTTTGGTTCTAGCTTGGGTTTAAATGATGGCTTTTTAGATCCTAATACAGGCTATGGAAAATGGTTTTTAGATTTTATAACTATCAATGGGATCTGTGATTCTAATACAACAATTAGAATGGCTTTTTGTTTGTGATAGATTTGGAAGGATAGAAATTTCCTTTATTTTGAAAATTTGGATTCTAATCTTTCTCAGTTATTATAGATATTAACAGATTGACAAAGAGACATTTCAACATCGCTTCATCAATTGGAAAGCTCTTCTAAGGGTGATAGCTAGATCTTCAAAGAGTGCAGTCTTTTTGGATTCTAATTTTTGGGTGACTTTGTTGTTTTCTTTGTTTTTTTTTCTTTGTTATTGTTTGTTTCTGTAATTGCTGTTGTCGCTCCTAATTGTTTCTTTAAACTAACTTTGGAAGGAGTATAAATATAAATATGTAAAGTGTAAAATCTTATACTTTGTATCATTTTGTATGTACTAATAAAAGTGTACGCGTGTTGCATGTGGCAATATCAAATGATGATGATGATGATGATGATAATAGTCAGCAACCAAATGACCTTATTGGTTGAACCATTAACCTATTTAACTAGGAAAATGGACTATGATTAAGATATAAATTCATTTTTTTTCTTTGTATTTTAGCCACTTCTATCTTTACTAACAATAATTCTTATTTTTCAAACATATTTTTGTTTAATATGAAGAATATATAATGTTAATGTATGATCATATTTCTCTATAAAATATAAAAAAAATCTATATTTTTATATTTTTATTTAATTTATGAGATAATAAAAAATACTTATTTATCAAGAGGAAATGCAATTCCAATATATTATTTGAATGTTGGTTTTTAATATTATGGTTGAATCAATTATATATATATATATATCATTTATATATAATATATATGTTATTTATTATAAATATATTATTTATATTCCATTTTTGTAAACTTCTTATATGATGAAAATAGTTGAAAAAATACTTATATTTTTTGTTTCAATTATTATATTTTCTTTTCCTTTTAATAATTTATTATTTTTAAAATTAAATTGGGTCATATCAGAATCGGATATACAACATATTGATCGGATTCATATTTAAATCAATATTTTATGAGATCTGATTAGATCTTTGGATCAAATCGAATTGAAATATACCCTGATTCAAATTCGATCCAATCTATTTGCATCCCTATCAAAACACTTGCCTACAGTGACCTAGCTAATTAAATCATTGAACCATTTGATATGGTTAGTGGGGTCATGTGTTAGGCATTAACGCTCTTTATTTTTTATCGTAATTTTTATCCCATTTCTGTCATTAATGAAAATAATTCTCATTAATCACACTTTTTTATATGATGAGTATATAATATTATAGAGTGTATCCAAAATTATCTACAAATTTTTACATTTTCTAGAATTTTATATATTTTATTATGTAATAATAACATCATGTGTTGATCCATTTGACATGGATAGTTGAGCCACTAACCCACCACTTGGATGAAAAACTATTTTTTCTTTTTCAGTTGATTTTAAGTCATGTATTACATTTTCATCATTAATAAAAATAATTCTCATTTCTGCATTTATTTTTGCATGTGGCAGTACCAAATGATGATGATGATAATAATCAATAACCAAATGACCTTACTGGTTGAATCATTAACCTATTTAACTAGGAAAATGGACTATGATTAAGACATTAATTCATTTTTTTTCTTTGTATTTTAGCCATTTCTATCTTTACTAACAATAGTTCTCATTTTTTCAAACATATTTTTGTTTAATACGAAGAATATATAATAGTAATGTATGTTCAAATTTTTTGATAAAATTTATAAAAAATTCTATAATTTTTATATTTATTATTTAATTTATGAGTTAATAAAATATACTTATTTACCAAGAGGAAATTCAACTCCAATATATTGTTTGAACGTTGGTTTTTAATATTGTGGTCAAATCAATTATTTATACATAGTATATATGTTATTTATTATTTATTTATAAAATATGTTATTTATATTGCATTTTTTAAACTTTTTATATGATAGAAATAGTTGAAAAAATACTTATTTTTTTGTTTTTATTTTAATTGTTATATTTTTTTTTATTTTAATAATTTATTAATTTTAAAAAAATTAAATCAGATTGTATCACATTTGAATATGTGACATCTTGATTGGATTTGGATTTAAATCAATATATGAGATCTGGTCGAATTTTTGGATCAGATCATATTTGAATATACCCTAATTCAAATATGATATGATCTATTTGCATCTCTATCAAACCACTTGCCTACGATGACCTAATTAATTAAATTATTGAACCACTTGACATGGTTAGTCAGGTCATGTGTTAGACATTAATACTTTTTATTTTTTTATCCCATTTTTATCATTAATGAAAATAATTCTCATTAATCACACTTTTTTTTATATGATGAATATATAATATTATAGAATATACCCAAAATTATAGACAAATTTCTACATTTTCTAGAATTTTATGTATTTTATTATTTAATAATAACATTCATTTGACATGGATAGATTAAATTATGTATTCCATTTTTATTTTCATCATCGTTAAAAGTAATTTTTATTTTCACATTTATTATTGTTTAATATGGTGAATATATAACAATACAATTGTATCAAAATGCTTTATACAAAAGTTACATTTTTCTTTAAGCTTATGTATGTATGTATGTATTTAATATTCGTTACTTAGTTATGACATCATAGATTAACCCATTTGACCCAGAAATGTTAGATCATTGACCTACTTAACATCTAGATATGGAAATAGTTTCATTTTCAAATTGGTTTTAAATTTTGCATTTCATTTGTATCATTGATAAAATAATTATTATTTATCATACTTAGTTTTGTTTAAATTATTAGTATTTAATATTATAGATGTGCCCAAAATTATTTTATATTTTTTTGTTCTATTCTATTTAAAAAAATTATTTTTCATTATACATCACGGGCCAACCTATTTGACCTGTAAGGTTGAACCACTAATCCACCCCTTAGATAGAAAGATGGTTTAATTTCTCATCGGTTTTAAGCTGTATATTTGATGTCCATCATTAATAAAATTATGTCTATTTTATCATAGTTATTTTTTAATATGACAAGTATATAATAATAGAAATGTGTCCAATTTTTTTCAAAGTTTCTTTTTTTTCTATATTTTTGTATCTCTTATATTTCTAAGTTTGTATTATTTATTTATGACATCATGAAATTATCCATTTGACCCAAATGGTTGAAGTACTTACCCACGACTTAGATGGAAAATATGATTTCATTTCTAGGTTTATTTTAAAAATATAAAATTTCATTCTATTAATAATTATTGTGTATGGATTTATTAGTGGAATTTAATGATGATAAACAAAAGTATTTTTTATATTTCTAAATTTATATTATTTATTTATGATATGATGAAATAATCCATTTGGCCCAAATGGTTGAACTACTTACCCACTGCCTAGATGAAAAATATAATTTCATTTCTATGTTTTATTTTAAAAATGTAAAATTTCATTCTATTAATAATTATTGTGTATGAATTTATTAGTGGAATCTAATGATGTTAAATAAAAGTATAAATGTTGGATTCAATGAGAGAGAATGTTATTTATTTAATGACTTAATTGCGAGACTTAATGAAAGGTAATTGAATGTATTTGATGGTATTCTTTTAATTACATTTTTTGCGGAGATGAATTAAATTCAAGAGGAGGGATATTGCAATAAAGAAAATTTTAAGAAGCCAATACCTCGTCATTCACACTTTTATAAGTAGTATAGGTATAGATAGATTTAAACTGTATATATTTATAATTATACCTCTTCCAAACTGAGCCTAATGAATACAACTATATATGACTAATACTTTCTACCGCTACGGTCGAGAGTAATTAGCAAGTGGGTCTGGTTCATATAGAGAGAGAGATAAATAGATAGATAGATATAGTTGGACTTGGTCATAAAGATGATTGTAGGGAGCAAGACATCATGATCTAAAATTATTGTACTAAATCTATATGATAAAGAAAGTTGAAGGTTCGTTGTGAGATACAGGCATCCAGTGGGTTCTGATCCTTGTTACCAATTAGCCCACACAAACACTGTACATAGGGGTTGCCTTGTGGGTGGGGTGAGGATCCCTACATAACACCCCTTGTGACAATCCACGCATAGCAGTTCATAATGATTCCCCGGCACCTTCCACACCATTTCACCTTTGAAAAGTGGCACTGCTGGCTCATTCTTTTATTGGATTTTAACCGATTACCAATCAATTATACTTCATTAAAGCAGGAGTCCGTTGCTACATACTCCTTGTGGTGGGATCTGTTAGATACCAAACCAACCGAAAAATCGAATTGGTTGGTGTGGTATTTCTTGAAAACTGACAGTTTATCAAACCAATTGGGGTATATATTGCTTTGAATGGTTGGACCATTTGGCCTAGGAATCGTTCAAGCTATTAGTTTTATTTTACCTCAAATCCGGTTTCTGGCCAAAAACTATTGAATCGGTCAATGATTCGTTGATCTGGGTGATTGAATTATCGGTCCCGTTCAACAGTTTTTTACTGTTTTTAAATTTTAATTATTTTTTAATTTATTTTGTCAGAACGGGCCATCTGTTTGGACCAGACGGTTGAATTGTCAACCCAGAAACCGATGGCTAGAATGGTTTTGGTTTTGGGTCACTTTTTAAAACATTGATTTTATGTATATTATATATATATATTATATTTTCTATATATTATAAATTAATAAATATGCGTTATATGTAAATATATGTATATATATATATATTTATAATATAAAATATATTATTTATTATTTCATATATAATATTTTATATATTTTTATAATATATAATTGTAAATTAAAAAACAAAAAATTGACGAACCGAACTGACGGTTAATCAAACCGGTCAACCGGTTAATCGATCGACTTCCATTCAGTTTCAGTTACTAGTTTTGTAGAAATCAACAATACTAGTTCGGTTTCAAAAATAGGCTCACAGTTCGGTTTACTGAACCGTGAGCAGCCCCTACCTTGAAGCATGTAAAAAAAAGCAATAGATCTCACTCAAAGGTAACCACTATGCTCCACATGGTTTTCAAAACCGGACCAAACGGTCATACCAGAAAAATAAAAAACTGGTTAGGTAACTGGTTCTGTTTTACCCTAAAACCACTTTTTGGTCAAAACCATTGATTTGGTCAGCGATCCATTGGCCTAGGCGGTCAAACCGTTGAACCATTCAACCATCGACCTAACAATGGTTATTGCTCATTATTTATTTACTTTTATTTTATTTTTTAAGTTAGAACATGTCATCTGTTCGAATTGGACGATCAAACCCTTCGACTTGGGAATTGATCTTCAGAATGGTTCCCTGTCCAGTCCGGTTTTAAAATCCTTCATGCTCCAAACATATATATACATGTCTCATAGAAGTATTACTACAACATGAAAATGAATAAATAAATAAAACCTTATTTTGGTTTAATATGGTTTGAACCTTTCCCTACCTTTACTTTCAAACCAAACACAATACAGCTTAAGTCTATAAATAAATAGGGTGGTAACAGGTAATCCCTGAAAATATTTAATTCATTGCACTCAGAATACCTTAATACTTCATAACTAACTATCTCCCTTTCCATTTTGTTCAATTTCTTCTCCTCTAGTTTTATATTTTAAGCTATTAATTTTCATTATTTTATCAATCTAATTCCAAACCGAAAAAACCTTAGAATTTCCAGGCAATTTGAGCTTGAATTTTGAATTGAAAATGTCTTCTATAGCTATGAAGAGAAAGAGGTCAGTTCAACCTTAACCACTACCGCAACTTGGCACTTGCCAGCTCCGAGAGGGAGATAGCTAGAGGACCAAATGGACAAGCTACCAGCCTACCACCTACCATTGATTGAATCTGCAATATATCGATCACCTGGTGGGCCAATCTCGGTTGCTCCTCTAAATCGATGACCATCTCTCTTCCCATTTAGGTTTGGCAAAGAAGAACAAGCCTTCATAAAAAACTTTCCAGGTTTTTTGTCTTCATTCTGGAGATAATTTCGACAGGGTACATAGCTTCACAATAATAAATTAATGATAGCTTCTTTTTTTCTCTCCTGTACTGAGATTACAGAGACAACCGTAAAAGGCTAAAAACAAACAAAGAAAGAAAAATTGGTTGGAGGGAATTTAAAATGCAGGCAATTATTAGTTTTTATATAAATCCAGCAAACCTTGCTGCTGCTAGCTACTAGCTAGATCAGCAGAACTGTAGAACCGCCATCTGTTGCTGTTGCAGTGTTGCGTGTAGGAGACACCCCTTTGGCCTTTTGCTGAATTTAAATGCAGGAAACCGTTACGAGAACGTTGAAGTCCAACGTTTTATTTGGGAATTTCAAACTTTTCGAACGTCGAAATTTCAGCTCGATCAGCTGCCCGTTGCCATTTGATGGTCCCCCAGCCTCAATTGGAACGCCTGCACATGCTTGACCTCTCACAAGCTTTGGTCGGAGACTCGGACTTGGACCAGATTGGACACAGACACAGTGTCCATCGACCATCGGTATCGCCATTTTACATAAATTGAACGCCAAACAAGGAATATCAAGCAAATCACAACTCACACTCCGTCACTTTCAATTTACTATAAGCCTCTCAATCGTCCCTCTTTGAAAAATCTGATCAGATTATTGGTTGGTCATCATGAATCTCTTGATCCTCCACCCTTTCCAACAATAAACAATATTGCCTTTATATGCATTTTATTAAAGTTGATTGCTTTAAATAAATAATTAAATATCAGTTAAAGTCTCGTATGCTTTGGCTTTGAGTCTTATGGAAGCTATTTTTAATAATATTTTGACCTACTTATTTAATTCAATTTGAATTAAAATATTAATAAGTTCGGAATCAAGTTTAAGTAGATTCCTTCGGAATTACTGCCCTTCTTGTTTATTGCCCGACGCCTGATGAGCAAACTCAAACGGTCAAACTGCCCTTTCAAAGCCGTGTAAAATTGGAGTTTACATTTGCGCCCCACAATGTCCAACATCTCCCATGATAGTAACAAAATTGATCACATCGGAAAATATTCTCAATACATGGTGGATGTATTGTGGGGCGCAGATCTGAACTCGTAAAATTGGTGGTTATGTAACCTGTTTATTATACACTGGCAAATAATAGATCCAGGCTTGAGACTCCCCACAACCTGTGGACGTGAATAATTCAAATCAATAACTATAACTGTACTTTTTGTGTTATGGGAGAGTCCGGATTTTCATTTCACAGCATGTATCAGTCATATATTGAAAACATCTCCCATGCTTGTACAATTGTATATATGTTATTATTTATGAGAGATATTCGTAATAGATGGTAGAGTGTATCTGTAAAGTCGAGATATATAAGAAGCGCAATGTGAGAAGCAGATATTAATTCGTGAGGTGCGACTGTAAGGTCGATATAAGGAGAGCTCTGTGAAAAGCAGATCCTAATTGATTATTAGGGGATGCTAATCAACTATAATGCTCCATTTCAGCCATCAAATGAATATGTCCCATGACCACTTAGATATCTCACAAGAGACGGGATGGGCTTTCCACACAGCACTCTTCACATGCGCCCCACAGTCCATTCCGTATGTGCAAGGTTTTAAAAATTGGGCTGGACACGAAACTGTTCTGGGGGCTGGTTTTTGAGCCGAACAGTCTGACCATCCGATTTGAATGGATGGCTCATTCTAATTTAAAAGAAAATAAAAAATAAATAAAATAAAAATGGATAAAAACCATTATTCGGGCTGCCGGATTGAAGGTTCAATCACTCCGATCAATAAATCATTAACCAAATTAATGGTTTTGGGCCAAAAGGGATTTTAAGGTGAAATGGAACCAGTTACTAACTGGTTAATGGGTCAACCGGTCCAACCGTTCGGTTTTCAAAACCATGCTTATGTAAGTTTGGAACTGTTCCAAATGGAACATCTACCCATGACACAGGGAAGATATTCCCGAAGCACGGGGGAGATGGGCCATGGGAACAAGTGGACACGCTAGTGTTTGGGTTGGTCTCTCGTGGGCTTCATGTGTGGGGAACAGTGACACGTTAATTGTGATAGATTGCTCAATCCATTGTACATGGTCCCATATCTCACTTTGGCACATGGCTGACGTGGGGCGTTATTATTAATAAAACAGCCCTCGAGTACAGGTAATCTGCCTGTAATAGGCCTTTGTTATTAATTAAACAACCCTTAATAGTGTGCAGTGCACTTCATTCACCATTATGAAGCGTAATAACAATAAAAGACAGGGGCATCGATGTCAAAGTAATATTAACCACACCATGCTTCCTCAAAGAATGGGTGAGAGAGCCTGAGAGGGAGGGGGAGCACGGAGCAGACAGAAGACACATTCAATGAGAGGGAGAAGGGGGGAAATCTGTAGAGAAGGCCAATTAGACAGTGCCACGTGGGAGCATAAGGAGGCACCAGCTGGCAGCAACTGGGCCGACAGAGAGTGTGGCGATCGTAGCGGGGAATAAACAGGACGATCACATGGGAGGTGGGGTTACATATTACAGACTTGCAGGGTGGGGGTGGGGGTCGGGAAGCGAGACACGCGGGGCGGGCCCCACAAGAAGAGGACCGGCCGCTTAGTGGCACGCCGGTTTTGTCTCTCTGCCTTCTCGTCTCGTAAAAGACGACGACGAGGAGAGAGAGAGAGAGTACTACGTCACCACTGACCAGTATAAAACGACACATCCATGGACGTCCCAAGGCTCTCTTGCTCTATCCTTCACACACACACACTCTCTCTTTCTATATATATCATCGCTTCCCTGCCTCATACCCTTTCTTCTGTGGTTCTTTTTTTCCTCTTCTTCCTCCGTCTCGTCTTCTCTCTCTGCGGCTCTCCGGAGCCGATTTACAGAGATTTCAAGCTTCCCTACTCGATTTCTTCCCTTCCTTTGCGAAAGAGAGTTCGCAGAGAGAGAGAGAGAGAGAGAGAGATCTCCAGGGTTTCGTACGAACAGCAGAACAGATAACTAGGGAAAAATGGCTGTTTCTAGGGTTTCTTTCGGAGTAGTGGCCATCGTCGCTCTCATTTTCGCCGTTGCCTTACCTGCCGTCCAGGCTCAATCCGTGGCTCCTGCTCCCGCTCCTACAAGCGACGGTACATTTTTTGTTTCCGTTTTTTGGTTCCCATTTCATTTTTTTAATCTTTTCGTAACATCATATTTTCGGTAGATTTTCTTTGTTGATGATTCTCATTGTTTACTTCTATGTGTATATGGAATTTGTCTTCTTTATCATCACGTTGCTGTGAAATGGAGCATCCGGTGTTTTTGGTCCATGAGTTCGAATAACTATCAATGTACTGTGTTTCATCTGCATGAGACGGTCGTTACTGTTCTTTCCTGTTAACTTCACAAAAATTTTCTCCCTATTCTAGGCTTCACTGTTAAAAATCTTGCTTCCATTTATCCGGTGTTTTTCGCTACAGATCTCCAATTTGCTCTCTTCTTTCTATTAAAAGAAAGTTGCTTTTCATTCATCCTTTGAAATCTATTTTAGTTTTCGGCATTTGCTCTCATTTCATTTCCTCCTCTTGAGGGTTGTGGCTTTGAAATGTCTTTAATCTTTTTGATCTCCAACATTTAACCATCTTGTTATTTTCTAGATCTGTGTAAGGTCATTTGAATGTATCTTTGTTCAACATTCCACTACTTTATTAGTATTTTATCTTGCGTCTTTGCTCTGTTGATCATTTTCAGCGGTCAATCATGAATTTTTTTTCTTTTGCTTGGTACTCAAATTCCTCCTCTCCACGACTCCACGACAAAAAAAAAGAAAGAAAATATAAAAAAAAAATCCTTTTTCCATTGTTTGAATTCTTTGGTTGTCTTTATTGCTATAGAATAGATGGTGATGGACGTGGTTGTGTTTCGATACACAGGAACATCAATCGATCAAGGGATTGCATACGTGCTGATGTTGGTGGCGCTAGTGCTGACATACCTCATCCACCCATTGGACGCATCCTCTTACAATTTCTTCTGAATGTGTTGATCAATCATCAAAGATAAGAGGATGGAGGGGGTGCTACTCTACTATACAGAAGATGGAGAGAGCAAAGTAGGTGGATGGTGTTGTAATCATAAGAATACAAATGATGATGATAGTCTCTGGGTGGTTGATCTGATGGTGATGGTTGACATATTTCTTTTGGATTTGGGTTGGTGTAATGTGCTTGGGGGAGAGTTGAGTTAGTGTTGTTGCCGTGTAGGAGAAAGATTTCTCTTTCCTTGGTCCCTTCTTCTTTTCTTTTCCATTCATGTCTTCTCTTTTGTATTCACTTTTGTTTGACATATTCTTTCTTCATCTTTTTTTCTGATTAGCTCTTTTCTTTCTTTTTGTTAAATTCAGACTATTTATTTAATTTCATCTGTTGCTTCACTCATTTCCTGTCCTTTGCGGTTTATAAACTAGTCCTAGTTGAAAGCAAAGGATTATTGGTCCATTTATAAGGGAAAAAAACAGCCTGGGGCTCTCTGGGGGCTTTTCTGCAAGTACGTGAGACATGTCACCACGCTACCCAATTACAATTAGTTCCTTGTTTGTCTTTTTATTAAAGACACTATTGATTATGATTACATTTTTACACGACACCCATGCCAAATTTGTCATGCACATGCACATGAAGCTTCCGCTCAGTTTGGAAGGAATACAAATACAAATATAAATATGTAGAGTTCAAAATATTACAAACAGCCCATGACCAAAACAAACTAAAATACCACCATTCGCCAGACATAAACGATGGCAATTTCATTCCCAGTCCTCAATAAACTACTACTATCAGTCTCTGACAACCAGATCACCCATTGAGGACCCATTGCCTTTTGTGGAAGTAAAACGAAACCCTTTCATGGCATCTTTCAAGATGAATACTTCCATTGCATTGTATGCACGGTCAGCTTTTTCAAAGGATCGATAGTTAATTCTTTCTAGTTTGGTCACTTCTATGGATGACTTTTAGTTATATGTATTGCCATTATACATGTTTGTCATTTTAGTTAGAAAAATAAATGTGTGAAAAACATCAATTTTGAGGTGGAAAACTGGAAATGGCAATTTGTATTAATCATCATCATGGACGGGGTCTATGCTGGTCTTAATATAAGGTATATAATATAAAAGGTATGGTACCGAGTGTACCGTAATTCATTTCAATTAGAGAATGTGGCTTCTTTGGAGTAAGTTTAAATTCACGGGGCCTTCCATGCCGTTTTGATACAAAAGAGTCATTCTTCTGAGTGTGGAATTTGCCCAACGAAAAGGGAATATGATTTGTGGGCCATTCACGTCTTATCTATGAATGATTTGCCTGGAAGCCCACTTCTTTTGTCTATGTTGCGGACATATAAACCGCCACAAAAAAATATGAAAATTATAAAAAAAAATAATTGTTTTTTAATGCAAGAAAAAAACCTATAATACGATTCATCAATGATCTACTAAAGCGCATTGATCTATGAATAATTTATGTCAAAAATATTTTTTTAATATTTTAAGAAAAATAAATAATTATATATTCCAAATTCATTGATCTACTACACTTTTATGTGTCTTATAATGAATTTTTGGTAGATTAGAATCTCAGAAATTGTTTGCTGCACTATTTATAGTAAAGTTATTGTATAATATTTACATGTTCTAAACTCTTGGTATTGTTAAGTGTAATATATCTCTTTATATAAACTATTAAAATGTGTGTTTCTTATGTGTTTATACCTTATTTATAGTTATTTCAACTTTAGATTTAGTGTAATAGTGCTATTGATTTATGAGATCTTATAAGAGTTTCTTCATACATTCAAGTGGATTCATATCTTTCATTGTATTCATGCATATCCAAAGTGTATCTATATTGGCATCCATACTTTCAAATATGATATATGATTACAAATATTTTGAACCTTGACCATAACCCCACCCCAACCTAACAAATGTCTAACACAAAACATGGTGAATTCGAGTTCCTTTATGTCATCCTTGTGGTAGTTAGTGCCTTTGAAGGTCATTCTGTTAAGCCAAACCATATTTTTGGAACACTTTAGATCTCCTACCCACAAACTTTTGACCACGTCTCTGTCAACTACACACTACCACTATGTATTGGGAACATCTCTTCATGAATGACAATGGACATATTCCTAATGTGCATCTGTAGTGTCTAGCTTAGGGTAGGGATGTGAGAACAGTTTGTGGGTAGGAGATCTAAGCTCTTTTTAGAAAGGGAAAATCTATGATGTGGAAAAGATATGGTATGGGAAGAGTTTTGATCAATCAAAACTCACCCATGAATTTTGATAAATAACACCTGATTGACTACCACGTTTATGATTCTAATTGATTGGTCAGAAAATTTTCAGATATCATATTTTTTCCATATCATAGTCGAACCCTTTTAGAAAACAACTTTACCTCAATTTAAACCCTGTTTGGTTAGGCTATGACTGGGCTTCTGAAAGCCATAAAGCTCAAGAAAGATCATTTATAGTTTGGTAAGATTTTCTTTGAAAGCCAAAGTTCTGTGAAAGTTAAGCTCAAAATAGACAAAAAATAGGAAGTTAATTGAAGCTTTCTTCCAATCTTATGGCTTTAAGCTTCCATTCTATAACCAATGTTTTAAAAATACTCATAAATGGAACCACCTTTCCTTTGGGTGGCACTAGTGATTCAAATATATAGGTCAAACGCTTCAACCCATGACATAATAAATTAAATAATAAAATATAAAAATAGATAAAAATGTAAAAGTACAAAATAAATGTAGAAATTTGCAAAAGGGGGCATGAATATCCAACATTATATATCCATCATATTAAAAAAATATGACAAATGAGAATTATTGTTATTTATGGAAATGAATTAAAATAATTGAAAAAGATAATTAATGTCAAACGAGTGACCAATTATAAAGGTCAAATGGTTCAGTGGTTCAATTGGCCAATTACTTTGTCATTAATCAAATCAACAAATTTAGTCATTAGTTTTTTGGGGGATAAATAGACCTATAAGGCTAGAAACCTGGTCAGGTGATGGGTCAATCTGACTACTTTATTCAATAACATGTTTGAAAATGTTGTTACAATTCATGAATCTTTTTGTGTGAATAGGTACGCACCATGTTGTTATATCAAGCAGTCCAACCATCTAGTTGACTTGTTCAACTCTATTGGATTAAGAATCTAAGAAAAAAAATGATAAAGAAATAATAAAGAACTTTGGATTATCTTTTAAAAAACTTTTTTTTTATCGAAATAAGATTAAAATTTTAAATGTTATAGGTTATAACATAAGCTTAACCATGTATCTAAGGTTGATCTCGAGGGCATTCCAACAGCCATTATAGTCTTGTATTGGGAATATCTCCCCATGAAATAAAGCAAAGAAGTATGGAGATGTTTTCGATGCAAGACTGTAAAGGCTGTTCGAACGGGCAGATCTCGAGGGCATTGATCGAGAAAGCTATTTTTATGACAACTACAATCTGGAGAAGATGCAAAGAAATTTTTGGTGAAAAGGATCTATATCAAATACCTACGGACATAAGATGTCCTGGAAGTCTATCTGCAAACTAAAAAAATGGACTGGGAATCAGATCATGTGAATCAAGGAACAAGGCTCTATTCTCAAAGCAAATATGGAAGCTTTTGAACAAAAATAATGACCTATGGGCAAAACAAATTCATTCAAGATATCTCAAATGAAATAGTCTCTTCTCTTACAAAATAAAGAACAGGAGCTGTATTGAAAAATAGGAGAAGGAGGTAGAGCCATGCAATAACTGATCCGTGGATCCCTTGGTCAGTGAGTAATAAACCTCTTTTTAAACCAAATATTTGTAATAATACACAAGTGACAGATTTGAAAGTGTCTCATTTCATTACTGATCAGGGTATCTAGAATAGACATCTATTAAATAATTTTTTTTTTTCTGAAGCTCCCAGCGTGGATAACATCCTCAACGTGTCCAGAAACTCTTCAACTCAAGAGGATACTATAATGTAGATTGTAGAATGGTCCAAAAATGGTTCCTTCTCTGTTCAATCAGCCTATAGAACATTCATTGCAAGACATGGAACAAGCTCTAGCAGGTCAACAAATTGGACGAGGATATGGTCTTTACTAGCTCCTTTCAGATGCCAGATTTTTGCTTGAAAGTATAATCTAAGTGCGATTAAAACCAAGCAAGCAAACTGGAGCTTTTTGAAGAAGAAATGACACTTTATGCACTTTCTGTAACAATGTGGAGGAACCCAACTGCATCTCTTTTTTATTGCAGCTTCTCCAAAGCTGTTTGGCTTCAAGCTCAACTGGGGTATAAATCCAAAGAGGTTAACAATTGAAAACCACTTCAATTTCATAGAAAATTGGTATGTTGACTTCGATGGTGACAAACACAGTAAAAAAGAATACCTTGCAGAAATTTTAGCTACCCTATGAGGTATATGGGACATCATAAATAAGGTTCTCTTTAGAGCATGGTTTTGAAAACTGGACCGAATTGGACAGTCAGACCAGTTAACAACCCGGGAACCAGACATGGATCTGGGTCCGGTTTTAGATCCCAAAACCATCTGACCCGGCATCAGACGTGATGGGATGACCTGCCAACAAAGCATGTTCCAATACCCTCCCAACATGATCTGACACCACGCATGTTGCAATGATACTGTGACCCACCATAAAAGTGAGACCTGTCATGTATTAGATGTGTGGTGTCAGATCACGTTGGGAGGGTGTTGGAACACATTTTGTTGGTAGGTGATCCAAACTCGCATCAGACCAGGTGGTTAGATCATTTCACCCAGGTCTGGTTTTTAAAACCATGCTTTAGAGGACTTAAACTTGATCCAGTAGCTTCATGTCTCCATGGTAGACCCGGGACTGGTTGACAATCATGTCTCCATGATTGACCAGGCGGTTAGACAGTAGCTTCATGTCTCCATTGTGGTTCTGGGTCAATTCCAAGGTCTAACCATGAGTGCTGTGCTTGGGTTTAAATCTTCACATCCCTAAAAATATTTTGGGGTTTATTTCAAGGCTAGTTTGGTTTCAAGGTAAATTCCACCAAGGCCAACCATGATTGGTTTGAGTAGGGTAAACCCCTAGACCCTAGAACCGACCTGGATTGGAATCGGTTCTAAGAATTTGGTCCAAGGCTGGTTTGAGGTCGATTCTATTCAGTTCTGAATAGACCCTATCCATAGAAGCTGAACTTCAGGCAATCGTTAGGGGCTTACAGAAGCTGCTCTCCGTCAATTTTGTCATGATGTTCTTTTTTCTAATGCTTTAGCTGCTCTTTGTAAGATTAAAGGAACCATGGGAAACATTACGTGGAGTGAACAAGCCCTTCTTGATCATATGTAGAAATGTTGTAAAAAAGGCTCATGCTATGGCTAGAGTAGCCACTAGTAAACGTTCTTTTGTATGCTACTGTACAAAGGGTTATTGATGCATCCTTGTGTTTTGACTTTTGAATGGTTCCTTTTGCCTTAAAAAAGAAGAATGTTTTTTCATCATTTACCATGTGATGTTAGGTGAAAAGAAAATATTTGGAGAGAAATGTTATTGATACGATACTCTCGATATGAAATGTATTGTATCTGTATCTATCGCCATGAATATGAGATATGCCACAATTGTATCCCACGAGTTGTGTGTAATATCTTTCGTTCATGACTATACATTATTAAAGTGCATTTATATCTGTATCCGTATTCAAGCTAGCTGATAAGATACCTAATATTGATACTTCGATCCTTCGTATTATCAAACAAAGTTTTGCAAGCTTTATCTTTAATAGGCCAAGTGTCTTTATTATGGAATAGAAAAGTACCCCAATCTTCCAGCAGTATAAATTTCGCTATTGATGGTTCAACGGTATTTCACAAAATAAAGAAATAATATTTGAATTTTAAATTAATAAAAAACACTAATGAGATTAACTAAACCAACTGTTTTCTCATTTCAAAAAATGGTTATTTTCAAAATTTTTCAATTAAAAATAGTTAACTGACAGATGACCACTAGCCCCTTGACAGAAGGGATGAGACACGAGTTTTGGACATATGAGTGGATCTAATTGATTGCACAACACATCGTACAAGAATCGCTGTATTGCAGATCCGGACTCGTTTGAAAGTATCTAAAACAAAGCAACGTATTTTTTTTTTTTATTTTGACTTTTTATGAATAAAAAAGAAAACCAGAAAAGAGGTTTCAGTTATAGACTTATAGCACAGTACAATACCAAAAAAAAAATATTTATAGCACAGTAACAGCAAAGAAGTGAGCTCAGATCTTCTAACCACAAGACTCTATCACACCCTAACCACAAGACACTACAGGAACATCTCATGCAAGTCTTGTGTGTAGCAACTCCAAGATCCAAAGAAGCTACCAAATTTGTTGCAGGGGTAAAGCTGAGCACATCTGTCCCTCCCCAAACCCCACATTGGTGGGAGCATCATGGACTGGACTGCCCTTTTAGTGGAACTTTCATCCGTCTTCCCAGAGTAATAAACTAATAATATCCTGGTCTGTGTTGAAGTGTGGCCTTGCTTAATCTCCCAATGTTGAGGTCTACGATTACAAAAAAAAAAAGAAAAAATGTTGGGATCTACCATTTCACCATGCTTAACCAATCACGCCAGTGTTCTGTACACATGGTAGGATTCTACATACAATGTGGCAAACAGCAGATCCAGGATACTGGTAGTGACCTAGTGAGACTAGTGGAAGGCTTGGCTCAGTCAGTGTTCAATAATGGACATAATGGGCTTAAAATTGGTGTCAGGGCCATAAGGTTATTGACCGTGCTCAGGGCAGGCAAGGCAAGTACGTATTCAAAGCCAACCCATTCTTTGAAAGAGTTGGAAATTGAAATATCATGAAAGAATTGTGTGTACCAGTCTCACCTATAAATGATTAAATCAATCAAATTGAGAAAAACCAAAAACACCAAGCAGATGGTAGGGCAAATGTACTGCCACAGACGGGTAGTGTTTCAAAGCACTCAGCGTATTGAAAGGTACAGTAGCCTTCTAGCACCCCAGGTGCAGTGTCCACCCTTTTCGAAGAAGTAAAGTTTTAAAAAATTTAAAAAATCCGCAAAGACTAAGGCTTTAGGTACTTGAATAAACTATTACCAAAAAATGTGTAAACAATAAGAAAAAAATATAGAAAAGCTTTCACCAATCAACTCCCCCCATCTTAAATTTTGATAAATACCACCTGATTGATTACCCCCTTTTGTGTTGTGATACCAATTGGTTGTTACAAGTTTTTTCCCGAATCATAGTCAGAACCCAAGAATAAAATTTATAACAGTGCTTTTTGATCCATTATTAACCCAACTGGTTGAACCATTCGAAATGTGATCTGGGCGAATGGAATTGACTCATTCAACATGGTGACTTAGTTGTGACTCGTGAGTAGCACACTAACAGAATAAAGTGTATGCAAACTTCCATGGTCAGGTATCAGGTTATCTTTTTTTTTTTTATAACTTTTCAAAATTTATGCATCCCAATAGGCTAAATGTGTCTTACTTCATTATCTTCGCAAAAAAAAAAAAACCCTCAAATTGCAATTTTTAGCATTTTTTACAAATAAAAAATTATAAACCGAATTAAAAATATAAATTAAATATAAAACAATGCATATATTAGATGTAGAATATAATTATACACTAATTATTGATAGAGTGATGATGTGGCATGATCTAACCTGTTCAACCCGGGCAAACGAACCAATGACCCATGACCCAGACATTATATGGCATATATAAAGTTTTAAAAACATAGACTTATAAAGTGATGATGTGGCATGATATGTGTTTATAAGGATGAAACGTATGCTTACAGAACCCCAAACACAACTGTCAAGTGCAGCTAATCCGGACTCCTTGAAGTATGCCTCGCTTGTGAGACTCACTGCACCAGACTGCTAGCAAAAATAATGCTTGCTGAATGCCCGGCTTAATAAAATTTCAAATGTATTAATAAGTAATCTTTTCATAATTACAAGTGCCAAAATTGGATTGGATTTGACCAAGAACAAAGAAAAAAAGATCCGTCAGCACCGTGCCTCAGTCAATGAGGATGGTTCAACCACATTATTCAGATATTAGTTTTGCCTCTAGGTTGTCCTTTGCTCAGTGCTTCACTTCACCGGAAGAGAAGAGAGAGGAGGTTGTTAAGGACTGTAATCTTAGATATTATCAAGAGCTACCATTTTGTCATGATGTTTCACTTCTTTGGTATAGAACATACTTCACCACCTCATAAAAAGAAACGACAATCCCAACTGATGGACCGGCACGACCAACACGTGGGCCAACACCCATGAAGAGCCCCTTTATTCCTCCATCCCTGTTCGACAGTTAAACTTAACTTAGATTCACTTTTTCATTATTCCAAGGTTCATTCAGAGCTGAGAGGCCAAACTACATATTTAACTATTTATTCATCATGGTATGGTACATATAAAGGATCAGAAGATGTTCTTGTCTCTGAGGTCTAAAGAGAGTATTGTAGAATCAGATGATCCTGACAACAATCACTCTCCATTTTGATGGAGAGTAATTAGTGGCATGCTCACATCAAAATTTATTTTTGTGTCAAAATGGTATAGTAATTAGTGGCATGCTCACATCACATAACAAATGAAGTTCCTTTTTCAGTTCTAGAAAAGCCTATAAAAAGGGTTAATTTTGACCATCTGGCAAGGTTTTCTGTCGTAAAATTTATCATTCAAGGATGGAAAGAGAATCCTATTTCTCCTTCTGAGCCCTAAAAGAAGTTGTCACGTGGAAGGTTCCTGGGATGATTAGTGATCTCCATTTTGATGATCTCAGACCCTATATGAGAACCTGGATTCAGGGTCAAAAGAGTCCAACTACTTCTTTTATTGGAAACGGTAACTTCATTAATACATAAGGTTCTTTTAGGACATAATCATACTAAGCGCTTCTATTTCAGCATTTTATTGAAAACTTTACATTATAAGGCCCCATGGGCTTGGATAGTTAACAATATGGCATATCCCAATAATCTCCCATCTGATGGATTGTTTTTGTTGACAGGATTACTCCAGTGACAAAAAATAGGTAGGGTCACCTAAGGAGCTTCCTTAAATGATCCAGGAATCTTACACATGGACCATTGATCTGGCGCCTAAAAGAGCCCTACATGTTCCTCTAATTGACCTCTTGGATAGAAAATTTCAGCTGAGGGAAACTCCAATTAGAGGGTATAAAGCTGATGCGCACTGGGTGAGTGAACAATGGAAAAGTTAAGAGGGTTCTCTATCTGATGGATGGATCGGATCAAACCATAGGATTCCTCCAAACAATGGATGTGGGGCCATCTAGGGAACTTCTTTACTTGATCCAATTAGGCATACATTTTCATGTATTACATAGCATATATCATGTATGTACTAAAGCAAATCATACCTCCAGACCTCCATTAACGTTTGCCTAGTCGTCATTCCCATTGCTTTCCTTGGATCTTTCTGGAAACCAACAAAACTCAAGTCGCTAAATGGAAAACAAAGGTAAATAGTTAATCTATCAATATAGAAGTAAACATATGTTATTAACACATTAAGAGTGTGTGAATGGATTCACCTAGTTGACAGTAAGGTGTCAACTAGGTGAGATCTGGGGATTGGGTCATGCCTTCATCATACTAGCCATAGATTACCTATGGGTTTGGGGGTACATGATCATCCTGAGTGAAACTTCTGGATTTCACTAGGCAATTGGAGCAGAAGGAATTTCAGTTCAAATTCCACCACAATATCCATACACAGATAAATGCAGAAAAAGTGCTATGGGTTTCATCTGTCTTTTGTTTCATTCCCAAGGGAACTGCTTGGTGTGATGGTAAGCTCTTGGGCTGACAACATGAGAATACAGCTTTGAGTTTGAGAGCAGCCACTTCATGCTAAAAACGCTGAAGGTTGGGTCTGTATCTAGTTCACCACTCCAAAGATTCTGGGTGGTTGGGATTAGCACTGGATAATGGCCTTTATGAGAGTTTACCATGTTTTCCAGTTTCCCATAGTTTTTCCTAATCTCATGCAGGTCAGGCAGTCTCATACAACAGTCTATCAACATGCAATGGACCTACCAAATGGCACTAAGTGTGAATATGCACCGGTAGAAGCTATTGCTATCAGTATATACCTGGAAGATATATACACTCAATTTCCTTTTTGTATTTCATTCATACATGTGTAGTAGAAGACTGGACACAGAGACACCTAACTCATCATGACTTGCAGTTTCACATTTTAACTGACAAGCAGAGATGGAGAGAGGCAAAGTTTTTCTTTTCTTTTTTTTTTTTTTTTTGGGGGGGGGGGGTGTTATTGTCAATTCAATCCTGCACCTCACAAGAACTGCATTTAATCATGTTAGTGTTGAAAGTTCACAAGTTCAACTGTGTCAGGAACCAAAGTTGTGGCTTATCAGAATACTAAATAGTTGTTTTGTATTGAGAAAGAACCTCAATTTGTCTTCGAGTTTTCACAACATCCAAGGGACACGTAGCAGCAGCAGCAAGACTACCAGCAATGAAACCAGCAGAGAAATTTGCCCCAAGGATGCTTGCTGCATTAGCTTCCTCACCAACCATAACAAGGATTTTTCTCCTTATCTAAAAGAAAGACAACAAAATAAAAGGGGAAAAAGAGTAATGGCATCAAATTGGGTAGCTAATTGGACAATTTAGAGAAGAGAAAACAAATCCATCAGTAGAACAGAGAAGGATAAAATCTTACTGGCTCAAGGGTTGACCAGCAAATTGCAGAGTAGGGAACATCCCGAGCAAGTTGTGTTCCTACACCTGTCCACAAGATGCGGTAGTTTTGTACTGCAAGAAAACAAATCAACTAAAACACATTATTTGATTAGAAATGGATTGAACTTTCCCATGATACTCACCAATTCCTTGTGCAACCTACTTAATGTTATGGTCATACAGGTCTCATTAAGTGGGTTATAGTATACATCAGATTCTCCTATGGGTCCCAATTTACAAGTGATACACTACATAACCTTTATATGTTAAACCAACAAAATATTTTTTTTTTTCATTCAAAAGTGAAAGTTCTTTTTCTTTTCTGAAATGAAGGAGTTCTAACAACTTGTGGATGCATCCACCAATCCTGACCATAGGGAAATTAGGCTATCAAGTTAAATGTAATGTTCAGTAATTGACTATCTAACTTAAAGGACAGGATCCTGTACTCAGTATAGTTAAACCATCAGCTAGGTGGAGGCCCAATGGCCACTGCCTAGGGGCAAATAACTAAGCATACCCCTTTATGTATTGATATGAGTGCATGTATACCCATTTTTTGTAGTAAAGAAAAATTCATTGAAAGTCCCACACATGCATGCATGCATTTAATGTGCAAATATTGTTTTCTTGCATGAGCATCCATAGGAATAGCATAAATTATTATCCCTTGAGATGGAGCTAGCTGCAGCTAGACAGGAAAGATTTGTTTCAAAGCACCTGCTGAAGATTAATGGCACCCATCCTAAGAAAAGTTTGTTAGCAGTATGTATGTCTGTAACTGCAATGATTATGAAATTTATCCACAAGTACAACTAGAATGTGATCCATAAAGCATGGATGCCAATTGGTAGAATGTCCTCTCTTTTTTTTTTCTTTTTTTGAGTTCCCTCATTTATGTGATCATCATGTTAGATCACAATCTTTTTCTCATTGATATTAACCATCACAAGACCGGACATCTCCTTTGCTGTTAGTGTGGTGAGCCAATTTATGAAGAACCCCTGGATACCTCACTGGGATGCAGTTCTTAGAATTGTAAGGTACCTGAAGGGAGCTCCAGGCCGTGGGTTGTTATACAAACCAGGAGGAAGACTTGAGGTAATTGGGTATACAGATGCAGATTGGGCAAGCTCAGTGTCGGATGGAAGATCTACTACAAGTTACTGCACATTTCTTGGAGGAAATCTGGTGACATGGAAGAGTAAGAAGCAAACCATTGTGGCAAGGAGTAGTGCTGAATCTGAATACAGAGCCATGACACACACTACATGTGAATTAGTATGGCTGAAAAATCTCCTGCAAGATATTGGATTCTCAATGGACAGACCATGAGATTGTATTGTGATAATCAAGCTGCAATTCACATCTCATCTAATCTTATTTTTCATGAGAGAACAAAGCACATAGAGATTGATTGCCATTTTGTGAAGGAGAAAGTCCTTAATGGAGAGATAGCACCGGATATGTGGGCTCAGGTGATCAGTGGGCGGATTTGTTTACAAAAGGCTTAAGCTCAGGGAGAGTGAACTATATATGTAACAAGCTGGGATTATATGACATATATTCTCCAACTTGAGGGGGAGTGTTAGTGTTGGTCGAATAAAGGTAGATTAGACTTTTTTTCATGTTTAAGTTATATGCTGATGTGGCAGTCCTAATATTACTTCTGTAGTCATCTTGTCCCATACTTAAGTGAGGGTAGTTAAGTCTTTGTACACTAATTAGAACATAATTCATACTTATGGTCAACTAGTAGGGTTTAAGCCTACTAAGTTCGACTGTTTCTTCTTCTTCTGTCTCCTTCATTCTCTACTGGGTCAAACTGCTGAAACAACTACTGTCACACTGCACAAGAACTGATCCTGGTTGACTATATGCAACCCTCTAACAAGTGTTTTTTTGTGTGCAATTGATGCATTACCAAGTACTAACATCATTTGAGGTGGGTCAGTGCTTAGTCCTATGGGGTTTTTTTTTTTTTTTGAAACGAGGTAAGATAAATTTTATTCATGAAGATAATCATATAAGGATGGGGGAAAACCACAGGCCAGTTCACCCCCAAAGGATATGATCATAGATCCCACAGACTAACTGAACTAAGCATCAAAAACAAGTTCTGATTACAAAAATCAGGGATGATAGAAAGCCAAGAAGCAAGTCTGGCCACAATAGACTGGATTAACAGCTCAGGCTCTTTCTTCTCTTCTCTAAATACTCTGTCATTTCTCTCAGACCATATAGTGCTGATTACTGCTTCCGGAATGGCTCTCCAAATGCATTTGCCCTTTTTTGATAAGCCCAGAAGGTACCAGCTTTGAAACAGATCCTTTACTGTACCCGGCATTACCCAACAAACACCAACAGCATGAAGGAAATGAGACCGGATGGTCCAAGCGAACTTGCAATGAATACAGAGATGTTCACTCATCAAGACCACAAATTTCACAGCTAAGGTCATCTAAGCTGATACCTCTTCTTGCCAGATTGCTTCTTGTTAGGCATTTCCCTAGTGCTGAGGCCCGCATCAAGAAGTTGATTTTGGATGGAGATTGAGGACTCCAGATCTGTTTACATGGGAAGTCAGTTGCCCTTCTAATAGTCAGACCATCAGTAAAAGATCTAGCCGAGAACTTTCCATCAGCAGTCCAATTCCAGATCTATTGGTCTTCTAACTGGGGCTGAAAGGAAAATGTATTTAGGTTACTCAGCAAGTTCACAACTTCATCCACTTCCCAGTCTTGGATATCTCTTCAGAATTTGAGCTTCCACACCACTTCACCTTGGACTAACTCAAAAGAGTCAGCAACCATTGCTTCTTTATCCTCAGCCATTGAGAATAACTGAGGAAATTTCTCTTCCAAATATACATCATCAAGCCAAGCCATTTGTCCTTCCAGAAGTGGATTCTTCCCCCATACCTAACTTGAAACCCACTCCTTTTAGGACATCAGGAAGTGCTTTCATTATAGCTTTCCATAGCAAGCATCCATATGAAGGCAAGTTGATAGCAGTCATCCATCCTCCACCAGCCATTTTCTTCCACTCCAAATCTCCAAATCCACTTTCCCAATAAGGCTGTGTTGAAGGTTTTTATTCTTCTCAGTCCCAAACCACCTGAATTCCGTGGAGTGCAAATCAGATCCCATGCTATCATGTGAATCTTTTTTTCATCTTTCCATAAAAGTCTCTTCGTAATTTTTCTATTCTCTTTGCTATTGAGCTAGGGATGGGAAAGAGAGATAGAAAATACATTGGCAGATTTGCAAGAGTGCTTTTAATCAAGGTTACCCTTCCCCCTTTTGATAGGTACTTTGCCTTCCAGGAAATGAGTTTCCTCTCAAGTATTTCCTCCCAAATTGCTGTAGAAGAGCACTTTGCACCCAATGGAAGACCAAGATAGGTAGTTGGGAGCCTGTCCACTTACAACCCAGAGCTTCTGCCCACACAACTATGTCCTCAATTCTTCCCACCGGAATCAGAGAAGATTTTCCCAGGTTCAGTTTTAGCCCTGTTACCACTTCAAACCAAGAAAAGATTTCCCACTAGTGTTTCTAATTGAGCGAAAGAAGCGTCAATGAAACACAACGTGTCATCAGAAAAGTGGAGCACATTGACCCTTTCACCCCTTGGAGATTGAGGGCTCCTAATCTCAGTCTGACAAGTTTCAAAAAGTGGGTTCAAGCATGTATGCAGCCATTTCATGCTAAAATGGCAGAGATTAGGTTCATACAAGTCCACAACTCCAAAGATCCCAGATAACCAGGACCAGCACAGAGTAATAGCTTTTTTTTCTTTATGTGCAGTATCCAATGAAGTTTTATACAATGCAGCAAATGGTAATCACTATCAGCTCTGATACCTAAAAACTTGGTTTAATAATTATTTATATTATCTAAGGTTTTAACTATGTAAGACCAGGAGGTTCTTGTCCATGCTATTCTTTATCAATCAAAATCTAATCTACATAACAAGTTGAATAATAGTAAATCATGCCTAAAATGAATATCAAACCAGAACCAGAAGTATAACTTACAGTTTTTAAGGTTCTTATTTGTGTTCCTAACAGGGGAAAGCACTCCAAGTAGGGTCTTCCGAACTCCTGGGGGCTTGACACCAGTTTGAGTTTCTTTGAATGCCTGACAAAGGAGACAGTAAAATAATAACACAGACATCATTAAACTGATTTTCAGAAAGGTATTGCACAATATACAAATGAAAATTTCATGTTTGAAAGCTAAAAGCACTTTAGTCAAGGAAAACAAAAAGAAAAGCAGTATTTCAAGATGGGAAGATCCAGTTTGTTTTCCAGTGTTAATAAAAACAACAAATACAGCAAAAATGGAGAAACAGTATAACAATAAACAACAATAGTAAAACCTTGTATCTCTGGCTTCATGTATGTTCCATCATTAGAATGCAGGCTGACAAGCATGAAAATGCAGTTTTGATGATGGATAGATATAGATTAGAAAGATAGGTAGATAACAGATGTGTATATATGCATGTATACATTTAACAGAATCAAGAAAAACCCAGTTACAAACTGTAAAATACCCCATTAATGATTTCTACTTGGTTAACACAAAAATTCATTTCTATATACATAAGAAATCTTAAGTAAATGAAAATACCAATCCACAGAGTTCATACCTGCATGCGTGTTTTTGCTAATTCAATTGGATAGCAGGTAATGCAAGCTAAAGATCGTGCCACTGATCCTGCAACTAAGGGGGCATATGGTGTCAAACTAGGAGAATTCTTGGTTGTGAATGCTTCGATCCAGTTGCGGAGAATGTCATAGGATGGCAAGTAAATCCCCACCTGGTTGACAATTCAAAAAAAAAATCATTCACCACTATAAAAATCCCAGTGAAAAAGAATTTTATATCCACCCCAGCCAGGCTAGTGCTCTTGTTTCTCAGGGCCTCTGGGTTGTAGACTTGTAGTAATTCCTTAAAAGCAAGAATATTAGCTCTCATTCAAGGTTTAAGATTTACACTTATGTTTGGTTGGACAGAAATGCTTGTACAAGGTGACTATCAAGTAGTTTTCATTGGGTAAGTTCACAGAAAGAGATTCCTTGAATATTCAAGTTTCTAGTTAGAGAAGCAAGTGCACTAGCCCATAGTTGTCAAGGTGACGCCTAGGTAGGCACCTAGGTGACAAGGCACCCTTGGAGGCTTGCCTCACCTAATCACCAAGCAATATTGTACATTGTGTTATAAAATACTTTTTGTATTCTTAATTTTTTGAGATTATAATTAGAAACTAGATATTATTAAACTAAAACATTCATTTTGTGTGTTTATATACTAATTTCTTTTTATTATTTTCTTATTTGTTAGGGCTTAATCAACACAAACATTGCTAAATGCTGTATTGAACCTCAAAGACTTCAATATCTGAACCAATAAGGAAGAACTTAAAATTTTGTCTAATCAACACATTTTGTTCTTCTTCAACCTTTTCTTTTCTTCTTTTTCTTCTCATGAATATGTTGTTTTTTCTATACTTTAATATGAAGTTTATACTTTTCTTATGAAAATTATAGATAATTATAAAGGAAATATGTTTATGGAACCTAGGGAACTACCCTAGGATATATGTTTTCTACTTAAAAAAAAAAAATTCCATCACCTAGGCAACTAGCCAATAGCATGAACTGCTTGTTAAGGTGGTTCCCTAGTGCTTCAGATAATAGTTTAGCAAACTCTAACAAGAATAGGGGTTACAGAACTCCACACAGACCACAACCAAGGAATGTTTTGTAAAGAATTTTTTACAAATATCTCATTTTACTGTTGACTATAAAAAAATAGAAATTAATAGAAGATGAACTTAAAACAAAAAGAGAACTTACAGTTGGGATTGCCAGTGCTAAGTTTGCATTCGTACCTCTCCACAGTCTCCCAACTCCTTCCTGAGCAAACAAACCCGTGTCAAACATCAAACAACCAATAAAAAAGTGTAGTAAATGCAGAAATTCACTTAGCAAGAAAATCTGGATATTAGTGATAACTTTAAGGGAATAGCTTAGTCCTTCCTACTGTAAGAATAGAATTTGTACATATACTAGTGTAAATGGGTGTGGGTCAGGCATTCAGAGGGGTCTTGGCTCGAAGTACGACAGAAATTGAACCTTGGAAGAGTAGCTGTCAAAGGTAGCAGGGAAAAGGGGATTTCAGATCTCAGATCAGAGAGAGAGAGAGAGAGAGAAGGCAAAAAAGGGAGTCTCTCCTCTTCAAGGAATCCCTATTTTATAGTTTTTTTTTCCTGAAGACCTTTTCCCTTCATAATCAGGGGTGCAACTTTTGCAGGTTAGGGTTGGGATTTTGTCAAAATTTCATTGGACCCAACCCAAAACAGTGTAAAGTGTAAACTATTAGCTCGGGCCAACCCGACTTGCACCCTTATTCATAATTTTCTTTCTGGGATCCTTTCTAGAAGATTGACCCAATCGGTGCCATCTAGACTACTTGCATTCTCACCCTTTCCTGACATATGTGCAGGAAGACATGCAAACGCATGCTCTTACAACTAGTATAATCTCAATGTACTGTTCTTAACAATGTTTTAAATGGCATATGAGGCTTATGCCTTGAGGCTTACATCAAATCTCAACCTTGACACTCATACCCAAAAGTGTAAGCTACATTCCTTACACCTTGAATTAAATTGTGTATACATGTATGCACTTACACATATATACGTATTTATTCGTGCTTGTATCATCCTTCAACATGTTTAAAACTGTTTTGAGGTATTATTTAACATTTAGAGCTTTTTGATAGTTGTTAACTAGACTTTAAGAATGTGCCAACTTTCTCTCAAGCTCTTAATATTCTTAGTCCTTGTTTATGTAATCCATAGTTTTCAAGGCACCAAGGCGAGGCTAGGCGACAAGTAAAAACATGTATCCTAGGGTAGTTCCCTAGGTTCCATAGTCATATTTCCTTAATAAATATCCATAATTTTCATAAGAAAAGTATACATTTCATGTTAAAGTATAGAAAATCAACATATTCCAACATATTCATGAGAAGAAAAAGAATAAAGAAAAGAAAATTATATATATATATATATATATGCTGAACCCCTATTAGAAGAAGAAGAAGAAGAAGAAGAAAATAGTATATAAACACACAAAATTAGTAAAGAAAAAGAAGAAAATGTGTTGACTGGACAACATTTTATGTTCTTCCTTACTTATTGGTTCAGGTTTTGAAGTCTTTGAGGGTTCAATATGGCATTTAGCAATGTTAGTGTTGATTAAACCCTAACAAATAAGAAAATAATAAAAAGAAGTTGGTGTATAAACACACAAAATGAATATTTTAGTTTAAAAATGTCTATTTTATAATTATAACCTCAAAAAATTAATATAAAAGTTTTTTTATAACACGCTATAGAAAACTGCTTGGCAATTAGGTGAGGCGAATGGAGTTTATGCTTCGCACATCTAAAAGCCCTGGCACCTTGCCTTATGTCTCCACATTTTTAAACATTGCCTATTACGTAGATACTAGACATAATAAGTTTTATCTTTTATGATGTATGCTGTTTATAAAGCTTTATTTATTCAAGTAGAACCATATTAGAGAGCTCTCCCATATCAACCAAGTAGGCAGGGGGTCCAGCTCACAATTCTTCCTGTCAGTAAGTAAGGACTAGTCCAGGTTTAGTAACTATGTTAATCAAAAAATACTGTCGGACCTTAATTACTCATCACTGAAAAAAAAAGGGCCTAAGAAGAACCTATATACACAATGAAATCTTTAAACCTATGATACCACAGATACCCGTACAAGGTATCATATCATGTTGGATGCTTCCATTTTTAATGCAAATTCTGCATCCAACACCTTGTCCAGTTGTGTCCTTGCTGTATCTGGGTAATATAGTTTACAATTAGCACAGTTCTCCTTATATAGTCTTTAATGCACTCATAATTTAAGGCTTAAGTACAGAAACCTGTCGAATAATCTTGTAAAAGACATCCATTGTTCCTTTGTACCGAGAACACTCAGGAGTGCAAGCCATTTCAGCACCAAAATATCCAGCACGGGTACATGATGGAGAACATTTCAAATCTGAATACATCTGAATCAACATGTTCCAAGCAAAATTAATTGGCACAATCAATGCAATTAACAGAAAATAATAAAAAGTTCCATCTGAGAAACTCTCAAAAATATAAGAACCACCAACAAAATAGAAAAGGATACAGGGACAAAGTAGATTTTTCACCAAGGCAAAGATTCTTTCTATCATTAACAGATCAGAAATGATTTTATAAATATTATGAAAACAGTACACATGTACAAAATTCAAAAGTAGAGACTCCAATGCCTACCTCAATGTACAAAATAAAAAATAAAAACCTTCACCAAGGTAAAGGTGAAAGCTCTTCTTTCTGACTTAGAGGACCATCTAAATAGGAGCCTAACAATCTTGGTAGAGCAAGATAAGACTCCACAAATGCCAGTGAATGGAGTCATGGCTGTAAAAGAGTGGAGATTATCTGTCATGCTCAATCAAATGAATGCTTTATATATATATATATATATATATATATACAGAGATACTTTGTTGCCAAAGAATGCTTTTTGCATAACTGTATCACTTGTAATTTAGGATGGATTTCTATTTTCTAGCTTTTCATTTAATGCCCTTCCACATCATCTTTCTATAATCACTCCATGCTTTTAACATGAATCCTTTTTATCATTACCATCCAAGATTCAAGATTCAGAAAGGGGGTGGGGGTGGGGGTGGGGGATAGACTAGTTAACAAAACACTATGAATACAAATAGTTTTACTTCTATGACTTACAAATCATCTTACACCACACATCAACAACATTGTGTGTGGGGCCTGTCTGAACTTATAGTTGTCAGACCCACTTTAAATGACACAATGTTAGATATGTGTGGTATAAGATAATCTGTATGGCACAAAAAGGAGGAAATTGTATGATGAGCATTGCCCAGGAATTAACAAAGAAGCAAGCTACAGAAAAGAAGCAAGTTGGATCCAACAAAAAAAGACTGGCATGGAAAACAAGGTGAGGTGGCTGTACATCCTTGAACCCTGAGGTACTTTTGTAGTTTAAGTTGCAGAACTTGCAATAAGACTTCAATGATTGGTTTACAAGGAAAAGGAAACTAACAATAGACATGAGAAAGAGACACACATACACACACACACACACACAGGGGGATGGGCCCATACATATGTAAACCTTCAAGGTATTGAGCCCTAAGGATGTCAAAAGATCCCTGTGTGCATATTAGCCAAGATGCCATTGCTTGATTCTATGGTAAAATCTCCAGCTGACAAGCATGAGAATGCGGATTTGCATTTGACATGCAAAAATGTGCTGGAGGCTAGCGGTATCCAGTCCACCCCTCCCAAGACCCCAGATATATGGGACCAACATTGGTAGTGGCCCTTGTGTATATAAGGTAATGGTTAAGGACACCTCATTCGTTGCCCATTGTGACTGCATCACCAAAGCAAGGTCAGAACAGGATGCATCAACTTAATTCTATATTTAGGGTTAAGATACCCAAATAGAGTGCAATGGCAGTGTAGCAGGGCAAATATGGTTGGACAAGGCTTAGTTAAGTAGAGATACAAGGTCAGCAAACAGTGAGAAAAAAGTGCACTAAATCTGTCAGTAATATTTTAATAAAATGGTTCTTTTACCAGCATTAACAAAATTTCTTGTTTCAGCTCCCCAATAAAAGGTTCTAGCAATTTCTCTTACAAAAGAACAACAGTAAGATTGATGAGAATTCTTATTTCAAGACAAGATATCAAGAACACCAACTTCTACAACCAATAAATGAAAGAGCTACGTGAATTCAAACTTCAGTGTACCTTTCAGAAACTATAAAACATCACATGCACAAAAGCCCTTGCACAAGTTTTATGTCCATTTAAAGTTTGGTTAGCAACAGAAGATTAAACACCACATACCCTTTCTGGTCCAAGAGACGCCATACAACCGTTGACATGATGTCCTGAATGTGAATAAGGATCTGTAGCAGCCTGAGCTTGCAACCTTGTCTAGAGGGTAAAGGAAGAATCAGGAATATATATTATACCCTTTAGTCTTAGCAGATCCTACATTTTAAGTTATGCACTACGCAGTCAAAGCAACTAACAAAAGGATGAAATCCCCTAATTAGAGGAACTCCAGAAATGAAGACATAAAAACAATACAAGTACATACAATGTACATAAATATATACCAAAGAAAAATCCATAGGAATAAGCATAATCAAATTAATGATAATTCTGTTCTATGCATTATACCAAAGAAAAGAAGCAAACATAAATTTGTTCTATCTATTATCTACACATCCCAGGAAAAAGGCAAAGATAAATTCAATCAGAACTCAGCAATACACATATCGTAAAAAATAAAAGAGTAATGATGATGATGATGAAATGATAACTTCTCGCGTCTACCCATTTCATTTGAATAAAAGAGAAAGCAATAAAGGGAAAAAAACAGCTTAGCTTGTTCAAACAATTGGAAGAAGAAGAACTTCATAGTAACAGTAGGAAAACGATTGAAAAAACAAGCGAAAGATATGTTACGATAGAAACAACAATCTCTAAAAAACAGAGGAAGAAAATAAGAATGTGCATCTTCTAGGATCACATGAAAATAAATAAAAACTATCGAACTATTGGGTAATTAATATATTAATATGGCGACATCAGTGCAGTAACTAAATAAAATAATGGAAGAATAAGGAGAATAGTAGATACCTTGGCGACGTCAAGGGGATTAACAAGGATTACAGACAGAAAGGCTGCACCAGCTGCAGAGAAGGCACGTTCTCCGAAACCCAAATGAACATCAGAAAAGGTGTTAGAGTGGTTAGGTTGGGAGGGGGAAACTTTCCTCCTCCCTGTTAACATGGCCTCAGGCATTGAAGAAACTTCCCCGTCGAAAGCAATTCTTGATGCGGCTGCAATCATCCATGAAGGGAGGGTATCTACCATCCCTTTTGAGTCTTGAGTTTTGAGTTTTGAGTTTCTCTCATTCTTTACACCCAAAAACTCAGTGCATGAAAACAGAAATAACCAGAAAAATGTTTCCCAATCCCAACAATTCGATTCTTTTCGTGTAATACTCTTCAAAAATGAAAACAAAATAAGTACTGGAATTGGAAATGGTAGACTAGAAACAGAGATTACCCCCGGAAGAGAAGCAGGGAAGGGAAGGGGAAAACTTCTTTGTTCTGTCGGTTGAGGCTTCTGAAAAGAGAGTAATCCCGAATTCGAAACGGTTGGGTCTGTAGAAAATGCGAGGGAGGAGGAGAGTAAGCGGTTGTGTTTGGTGTGTATGAATCATTTCATTATATACGAGTACGAGAAATTGATATCATATCATGGTTCATGGGAGATGCTCAGTATTAGTTCTCTCAGTGATGGAGAGAGACGCATGCAGATTGCAGAGAGGGAGAAGAATTTTATTTGAATATGTATGAAGGATGAATGGGAGAAGGAAGGGGAAATTGATTACATTACTGGTCATGTGTAGCTGTGCGCCCGCGCCAGCTTCCATTGATGTAGGAGGTCCATCAATTGGAAGTATGGAATCAATTTTGCTTCTCGTTGCGGGTGTGAATTGGGGTGTCGTCGTGAATAAGACATATGGGTTCCGCCGAGTTGCCACGTGTTCACACGTTGGGCCGGAGCTTCCACACAAAAAAAAGTGTGGTGATCATGTGTCAGCGTTTCCCTTGAGTGACGGGATCTGCTCTCACAAATGAGCGCCTCATATGTACATCCACCGTGCATTAGGAACATCTCCCGTGAATAATAACTAATAAAAACGGGAGATGTTCCCAATGAATGATAGGGTGTGCGTGTGAGGCGCCAAGTGTAAGGAGCAGATCCAGTCTCTCCCCTTGAAGCATCACTTCCAACGATAGAAAGGCAGTGAACATCTTTCATACTTATTATTCACGGGAAATATTACTAATGCACAGTGGATGTACACGTGAGACGCCCAAGTGTGAGGAGCAGATCCCATTCCTGATTCAACCATGTGTCGTAGGTTGAAGAAAGAAATTGAGTCATTGAATTTGCATCACCGCCCCACACGATGTGCAACTGACACCTGTCCAGTCGCATGCAGTGGGGTGTTCCCGTGTGCAGGGCTAATGGGACGGACATTAACCCGGCCCGTTAGCCCCAAAATGAACTCAAAAGGGCTTTAATCTGTGACTCAGCGAGTTTTTCCCATATTCCCGCCCCTGAAGCTCAAATCAGAGGCTCTGACCCCGTGTTGTCTGCCCGAGCTCGGATCTCCGCCCCCATCTTCGGCACTGGCGATCTCTCCGTCACATCCCCGAGCATAGAATTTAGATAATACCATTCTCTGTGTTTTCGCATGGTCATTATGGTTGGTACATGCAGGGGCATTTGGGAATTAATTAGTCGATGTATGGTTGAACCATAGAAATATTACCAGAAAAGATGGAAAAAGTAGACTCCTTAAAGTAGATCCACTCAGCACAAAAATGACTTAAGCTTGATTTTATGGTTGACTTTATGTTGATATATGGTTGATTTTATGACTTTATGTATCAAACAGATTTTTTTTTCACAAAAATGATTGAGCGTTTGAGGTTGGATTTAGTAGACTCCTTAGTTTTTCCTTCATAGAGCATTGAAAAATACCGATACAAAAAACGGTGGCCGGAGTGATCGCCGGTGCCGGAGTGGGAGGTGGAAGAGGGTAAAAAACGTCTATGGTTTGAAAAGAAAAACAAAGCATCAAAGGAGGGTTTAATGAAAAAACCAAAGCCCCCGACAAAAAACGAGGGTTAGAACTTACCTGGTGATCGGGAATATGGGAAAAGCTCGCAGAGTCGCAGACTAAAGCCCTTTTGAGTTCATTTTGGGGCTAATGGGCAAGGCTAGACCTGTTCATGGGCTGGGCTGAGCCGGGCTCGGGCCGGGCTTTTGCTCTTTATTAACATAAACTTTTTAGGCCCGAGCCCGAGCCCGGCCCTCAAAAAAGCCCGAAGTCCGGGCCCAAGCCCGAAGCCCGACTTGGGAGTCTGAGCGCCGGTGCCGTCTAAGAGAATGGTGCCTGTTGAGTTTGCCGATTCTTGGGAGTTTAAGAGTGAGAATAGAAACCCAAAAAGTGAGAAATAGAAGATGACAACAATGCCAAGTAGAGAGAGAGAGAGAGAGAAAGAGAGCTCATTGCTCGAGAGAGAGAGAGACGATCTAGATTTGGTGGTGCCAGCCGGCGGTGCCTGAGTTCGCAGAATGAAAACGGTGTGCCTGGGTTCTGGTGGCGCCGGCTGGAGAGAGAACCGAAAAGATAGAAGACCTAGTTCTAAGAAGAGAGAGAACTGAGAATGAGAAGAAAGAAGATGAAAACGGTGCCAGCTAGAGAGAGAGAGATCACCGCCAAAGAGAGAGATGACTAGTTCTGGTGGAGTCGGTCGTCGGTGACTAAGTTCGCAGGTGTAGTTGGGTTCACTGGTTCTGAGAGTTGAGAGGGAGAAATGAAAGTTGGTTTTGAGAGTGAGAGTGAGAAAGGAGAATGAAAAGAAAAATTTTAAGTATTTAGGGTTAGGGTTAGGGTTAGGTAGTTTAGGAAAAGTCGGGCCAGGCGGGGCTCGGGCTGGACTTTTTTAACAAATCCCGAGCCCGGCCCGTAAAATAGTCGAGCTCGGGCTAAAACACATGCTCAAGCCCGTCCGGGGGCCGAACCGGGCCGGGCCGGCCCGTCGGGCCACCCGGCCCATGAACAGGTCTAGGCGGGGCTAATGTCCATCCCGTTAGCCCCGCACACAGGAACGCCCCATTGCACGCGACTGGACAAGTATCAGTCGTTGTCGTGTGGGGCGAGGCATGATGGGACGATGATGCAAGGTTGAATTGGAATCCCATTCCCATTCTTGGTAGAATGACATTCCCCCATTTGAGAGAATAAACACTCCCTCCCCTCCTTTGAGAATGAAATCCCATTCCAGTTGATGACAATTCCCATTCTGATTCTTGTTTGAATAAAAAAAATGATTTGATTCTAATGGATTTCGATTTGATTCAAATTCTGATTGTGAACCAAACAGACCCTAAGGGGAATTAGACGTGGAATCGAGGGAAACCAAGAGGAATCAGAATTGGAATGGCCAATTCCAATTGTTTGTTTGGTTGAAATGGGAATCTAATTCCTATTCTTGGCAGAATGGGATTCCCTTGTTAATAAAATATTAATAAAATAGTAATAAATATAATATTATAATAAAATATTAATAATAAAAATATCAATATAAATTATTAAATAAGAAAATAATAAATATTAGTAAAGTAATAATAAAATAATAATAATATATTAATAAAATATTCACAAGTTAATAATAAATACTAAGATATTAGTTATTAAATAATAGTAAACTATTAATAGAATAATAAATTTGTAATAATTCATATTAAAGAGCTAATAAAATATAAATAAACTAATACAAAATTGAAAATGCCTGATTGATTCTAATTCCAACTTCAAATGAAGCAAACAACGAAAATTAGAATTTGATTCTTATTCTTATTTGAATCAAACAGTCATTGGGAATAGGCGATTCCATTTCCAATTCCAGAGTATTCTGATTCCAATTCTTTTTATAACTAGTGGACTAAGAATTGATCACCCCAAATGGATATGATGAAATCTAGATGCAACAATAATACAATGTATGTATGTATGTATGTATGTATGTATGTATGTATGTATGTATGTATGTATGTATGTATGTATGAACTCATAAGAATGGATACTACACTTTATCCTTGCCATAAGGCCTAGAAAGGTATCCTATATGTAAGTGTAAACATTGGTTCATTTTGTGCATCATATGTCATATCGGATGGTCTAGATTGGTTGTTGAAACAGGGCCGGCGTACACCACTTGAATGAAGGATAGCTAAGTTTTGATCTTATAGCATGACCAGTAGTTAGGGTTTGTTTAGTTCCCTAGAATAGGTGCCTAGCATTGAAATTGGAATGGGCCATTATGATTCCAACCATTTGTTTGTTTGAAATGGGATTTTGATTTTCATTTTTGACGGAATGAGATTCTCCTATACAGGGGGAATAGCCATTCCAAGCTCCCCCTTGGGAATGGGATTCTCATTCTAGTGATTCCAATTTCAATTCCAATCTTGATTGCAAACCAAATGGACCCTTAGGTTCAAGTTGATTTGTTTCCTTAGAATTAGACATCAAACTCAAAACGGATTGGAATGCTATACTATCAATTAATAAACTAAAGCACCGCTATTAATAACATAAACTAGAAATAATTTTTATATTGATATCATAAGTCTTGTATAATTTAAATTGCCTGAAATTAGTTTCTATGAAATTTTAGTCCATGTTTTTTCTAGAAAAAATAAGAAGACTTCAAATTGACTTTGCTAATAATAAATCTATATCTATACTACTATTAAAAGTATGAATGATGTCTAGATTTTAGATTTTTTCTAGACTAAAATACCCCTACTTTTGAATTTGGTACCTCTTTACTATGATGGTAAAAAAACATAATTTGAATCACTGCTTTTAAGGTCATTCATTCTCTTTTCATTAATTCTGTATTTAAGGTATATTAAATAAATGAGCTTTGTGATTTTTTCTTGACTAAAAGGCCTCTACTTTTGATTTTAGTCCCTCTGTAATTGTGAGGGAAAAATCATGATTTGAATTATAAATTACTTTTTATTTCATTCAATTTCCTCACATTAAGTCCTAATGTCCTATGCTTAAGGTGTAAGCTCTCATATTCTCTCATTGGATCATTTATTTAAGGTATTTTTTCTTTCATACAAACCACAAAAATAAAATCATTCTTCTGTTTGGGTGGTGAGCAAGTAGTTAAATCATTTAAGCCAAATGGGTCAATCCATGGTGTCATTGCTAAATAATAAAAAAGTAAAAATACAAAAAATGTGAAAAAAATTGGGCATGCCTCTAATATTGTATACTTATTATATTAAACAAAAATAAGTATGATAAATAAAAGGTATTCTTATTAATGATGGAAATGAAATACAAAATTTAAAATTGACTAGAAAAAAAAATGTATTCCTATTCAAGTGATGGGTCAATGGTTCAACCTTTTAGGCCAAATGGAACAATATATGATGTAATAATTAAATAATAAAAAAAATTAAAATGATAGAGACACAAAATTTTGTAAAAAAAAAACATTTAGATACATCTTTGATATTATGTATTTATCATACTAATAAGCGTGCACATGCTTTGTACATGGCAATTCTATATAATGATAATGATATTAATAATATATCCAAAATTTTCTATAACTTTTATGTATTTTATATTTTTTTGTTTTTATTATTAATCGGATGTATGTTGCAAAATCCAAATCTGATTACATAAACACCTCATCCAAATATGTGATAATCGATTCGAGTTGTGAAGTTTCAAGTTTCATTGATAGGACTACCTAATTGGCTAGACTCTTCTCTTTGTAGTGTCTTATCTTTTTTTTATGTATTTTTTTTCTTTTGTTCATTTATCAAATGTAAGATTTAAAATAAAGGAAATTGAATGAAGTGAAAATTAGTAGTTTAATTTATAATTTAAACCTTATAATTAAATAGGGACTAAATTCAAAAATGAGTATTTTAGTCAAAAGAAAGTTCCACAATCTTATTCATATTGTTAATAGTAGTGTAAATATAAAATTATAGATGTGTTCATTTTTTCTATAATTGTTTGTATTTTTTGAAAAAATAATTCTAACATATCACACTTACTTATTATTTAATATGATAAATATATGATATTATACATGTGCTTGAATGCATTTTTTTGCCACATTTATATATTTTTATATTTTATTAATTTTTATTATTTATGACATTAAAGGTTAACACATTTAACTCAAAAGTTGAACTATTTATTATTAACTTTTGTATTTCATTTTTGGTTAGTTTTAAATTTTGTATTTCATTTTCATTATCAATAAAAATAATTTTGGTTTATTACACTTATTTTTTTTAATTTGATTAATAAAAATATCATAAATGTGTCTATTTTTTCTACATTTCTGTAATTTTCTACGTTTATTCTATTTTAAAAATTTTATTACCTAACTATGACTTTGTAGGTTGATCAATTTGATTTAGATGGCTGAATTGCTTAGCCACTACTTGGATAAAAAATGGCTTTGTTTTTGAGTTAGTTTTAAAATATATGGGTTTATATTGTAAAAATATTGACATAAATTTAATTAGTAGCATTTATTAGTTAAAAATAATTTAAAAAATATAAGATTTAATAAGAGAAAATGAGATTTAATATGTTAAGTATAAAGCTTAATGAAAGGGGATTAAATGAGGTCAAAAGTAATAATTGAAGTTACATTTTCAACCCTTATAATTAAATATAGATTAAATACACAAATATAGGAATTTTAGTAGCCATTAAAGCTGGCATTAAAGCTATAAGAAAATGGCTTTTATACTCTTTCTCAAATAAAGAAATAGAGGGTAATTTTAGTACACAAAAAGTTCACATTACATCCACACTTTTATATATAGTATAGATATAGATTAAACAAAAATAAGTGTGATAAATAAGAATTATTTTTATTAATGATGAAAATGGAATTAAATTAAAATAACTCAAAGACAAAATTGCTTTTCCAATCAAGTGGTGACTAATATATTTGTTTGGGTAAAATGGGTAAACTAATAGATATAAATACAAATGTTTTCTATTTTGTTTCCTTAATTAACTACAAAAATAATTCTAGAATTTTAACATATCTCAATCATTATAAGTTTATCGCATTAAACAAAGACAAGTGTGACACACTAGAATTATTTTTATAGTTAATTACGAAAATTAAATAGAAAACTTTAAGCCACCAAAAAATGAGAAAATTTTTTTTTCTTTCAAGTCAAGATAGATCTCAATTATTATAACTTTTTAGTTATCTCAAAAAATGGCACATTAGAATTATTTTGACATATCTCAATCATTATAACTTTTTAATTTTTTTGTATTTTAAAAAATTAAAGTGGAGTCAGATTAAATCCAAATATGATCTGAATCCATTAGGATTCAAAATCAAAATCTTCAAATCTGATTGGATTTTGATCAGATTCATATATAAAATTTCAATAATTGGATTAAATTCAGATTTTATTGGCTTCGATCCGAATGGGATTTGATTATAGCCCTAATATGGTGATAGTGCACAATCTGGCTACTCCTAGCTGGAGGACGATCCGAACTTCGATTGGACAGCGAGTTGGACCGATCTACAAAATAGTGCATCAAAGAACCCGGGGTAGCTAACCTGGCGAGGTCGCTCTGATGCTTAAGTCAGTAATTCTACTATGAATGCGAGCTGAATGCTTGAAAGATTGAGTGCTAGTGAGTAGAATAATCACGCGTACCTTTGCCTTGAGGTTTTGAGTATTTATATACTGGAGTAGTCGTGGGTCTCACGAAAGGGCTTCGGGTTCTCCGGGATGTGGGGATAAGCTTAGTTCCATTTTTTAAGGAGATCAGTATGTTGATAAAGTTTATCGCCTATCTCTGATTCAGGCGGAACCGGGATGAGTTCTTATCATAATCTCGGGAAAGTCGAATATGTTGGCTTATCGTGATCTTGAGAAATCCAGGATCTGTTGGGGAGGTCTTTGGAGTCGGTTACATGGTGTTTCGACTCATTAGCTCCGAGCTGGAACTTCGACTCTTTAGTCCTGAACTGGATTGGGTGCTGAGGTGCTACTACACTTAGGTGGGTTTTGGGCCAAGGTGGCTGAATACTCGAACTTCGGAAGTTGCGAACTGGGCTTGCTTGGCTGAATTGTCATCCTTCGATCAGATCATGCCTACATGTCCCCTTCTTGCTAGGTCGTGCCAAATCACCCTTCATCATATGGTATGATCTTTTGAATCCCCTACTCAAGCATATTATGATCAAACTCTACTAGCCCCCCAAAAAAGTAAGAATGAAGACAAAAATTGAAGTTCTCTTCCTAAAAAGAAGAAAACAAGCACAGTGCAATGGTACCCAATTGTTTGAATCCAAATCTGAGTTCCAACTCAATTATTTAGGACTTGGGCATCCACATATAATTAATTGGATTGCACTTGGATTAAGTGGGATCCATTTGATAACCAGACCAAATATGCCTATGTCCTTCAATCCAACTAAGATCTAAATCCTATTATATTTTACATGAACGCCACACATACACAAAATAATTATATAGAGCCTAAAAATTTTGACCATGATTATTAATTGGTAATACATGGGTTAAACTATTTTAAAGGTATTTTGCATGTTACATAAGATTTATTTTATGTATATATAGGTCATCAATTTTATTTTTATTTTTTGTGATCCTTTTGTTTGGTTTTCCACCTTTTCCCACAATGACTATTGTAAAAAAAAAAGAAAAGAAACTATTCTAAAATGGAAGATCTGGCTTAGACCAAATTTGAATATCCACAAGTCAATAGATTCAAATTTGAATTGCTAACCCCAAGTTTGGTCATATTTAGTTCATATTTCTCTATATTTGATCGCTACCTTTGATTGGTCACTTCATTAATTTGATGTTAAAAATGTTTTATTGAATGAAAACCTACATGAGACGTCTACATGTCTTTACCTCCAAGGGTGTATGGAAAAGAAATGCAAGGGAAAGTGTGTAAATTGAGGAAGTCTCTTTATGACCTCAAACAATCTCCTAGAGTCTGTTTTGAGAGATTTTGGGCTGCCCTTGTTACCTTTGATCATACATAGACTCAATCTGTTCATACCCTATTTGTTAAGAGAGACTCGAGAAGTAGTTAATTTCAAAATTTATGTTGATAATATTGTGGTTACTAGTGATGATACTCGAGAAGTAGTTAATTTCAAAATTTATTAACATTGAGTTTGAGATCAAAGACTTGTGAATTCAGATATTTCTTAGGAATTGAAGTTGCTTGGTCTTCTTCATTTCTCAACATAAGTATGTCCTTAACCTACTTGTAAAAGCTAGCAAAGTGGGTGCTAAACCAACTTCCATTCCTATAAACTTAAATCATAAGCTCTTAGCTATTTATGGTCAATTGTTGACTGATGGTGGAGTATTGTTCCAGAGACTGCTTGGGAAGTTGTTATATCTTTGCATGACTCAACTAGATATTTCCTATGCAGTGAGTGTCATTAGTTAGTTCATGCATTTTTGTAGAGATATACATTTAGTAGCTATAGGGTTCTGTATTACCTGAAAGAAATTCCAAGGAAGGGTATCTTGTTTGCTAAGCATGGACATATGAAGTTGGAAGCATACACTGATGCTGATTGGGTTGTATGTATTGATGATGAAAAATCCACTTCAGGTTGCTATGCTATAGTAGTAGGGAACATTGTGTCATGTAGGAATAAGTAGTCTCTATAGTGGCTAGATCCTCAATTGAAATAAAGTACAAGGCAATGACACATGGAGTTTCAGAACTATTGTGGTTTATATCACTTTTGAGAGAATTGGGTATTGACTGTGAGAAGCCAATGATACTATATTGCGATAACCAAGTAACTATCAACACTGTACATAATCTTGTCCAATATGATAGAACTAAGCACACCGAGGTTGATAGACATTTTATATGAGAAAGAGAGAAAGAGAGAGAGAAGGAGAGAGATAGAGATAGAGAGAGTTGCTTTAGGAGAAGTCAGTTTGCCATTTATTGCTTTTAAAGACAATTGGTTGATATTTTGACAAAAGGTATTCCAGAAAGAAAGTTGATACACTATATAAGCATCTAGGCATAATTGATTATCTATACTCAACTTGAGGGGGAGTGTATAGAGACTAGGCCAGGCGAATGGGCTCTAGTCCATTATTGTCTTATTATTAGTGCTTCTTAGTTGTTTTGTTTGATAATAGGTCTTTTCTTTATGGGCTTGTTAATAGGGGTGCTTACGGTTCCGTTAATCGAACCTTGGGGCCTTTTTTAATCAAACCGGTACTATCGGTTTTTGGAAAACCGATAACTAAAACCAAACCAAAGCCAGTTGGTTAATCATCAATTCAGTTCGTTGGTTTTTTGATTTTTTAGTTTTTACAATATATATTATAAAATATATAATAAAAATTATAAATATATATTTATATATAATGCATATTTATTAATTTATAATATATAAAAAATATAATATATATAAAATACATATATATAATATAAAAATATATGTATACCAATTGGTAGGGGTGAGCATTATTTGGTTAAAACTGAATAACTGAACTGAAAATTTCGGTTTTGGTTTTCTCGGTTAAATCGGTTCAGTTATTTCGGTTAACCCGAATTAACCAAACTTTTTATTCTTATATGTAATATATAATATATAATATGTAATATGTAACATATAATATATAATGTATAATATATAATATATAATATATATTATAATATATATAATAAAGTATATTATTAAATTTTAATTTTAATAGAAATAATCGAAAACCGAACCGAAAATTTTGGTTATGATTTCGGTTTTTCTAAATTTCAGTTTTGGTTTCAATTTTTATTTTTTTTTAATTCAATTTTTTAAATTTTGGTTTATTTAGTTCAGTTTTTAACCGAATAAACTGAATGCTCACCCCTACCAGTCGGTTTGATTAACCAATTTTTCGGTTCGGTTTCGACTGGTTCAGTTTTTCGGTTTTTTTCTCACCCCTACCTGTTAATCTTTTTATATATTTTTTAAGTATGTTGATGAGTTGGCCACCTACTTAAGGGTAGACTTGTAATTTGTTCAGTTTTATTGAGATTAATAAAAATATAAGATAGGTAGAAGAGGAGACCATCAAACTCTCTTCTCCTTTCCCTTCTTCTCCATCCTCTTCTTTTTCTTTCTTGTTGTCTTCTTCTTCCTTTTCTTTCCTTGCTATAATCTGAGATTATTTTATAGTTTTTATTGGATTGAATCACATCTAGAACAATATTGTAAGATTAAATTATAAAGTATAATTGAGACTACACAAACCAATAGTTAAGTTGGGAAAGCGGTTTTGGATGTAATAACTTATCTACAATTTCCAACTCTTTTAAACTGCATGAATGATCTCATACTACAACAGAGATTCAATTCTTCATAATTCATAATGGATGCAAGAGATTATGATTCATTGTGTAAAATAACGTACAACTTCCTATGGTTCTCACTTAACTAAAGAGCAAGTTTTAACCCTATGCATAAGCAATGCCTAAGCTTCAAAATAATGCCTTTTTCTAATAAATGGCTATAAATGATCATTTTTCTTTGGTGTGTGATATTTATAATGAGCCTTTCTATAAAGGTTATCATGCTATGATGCTTAATCTTAGCTGGATTTGAGAGCTAACTTAAAAAGAAATGTTTTCTACATCTTTTCAAAAGCACTTCACTTTTCTTAAAGCTGTGTGGTAGTTTCATGAAGTGCATGCTTCCATAGGCCCAGCTTGGAAGGAGTACAAATACAAATATGTAGAGTACAAAATTTTATATTTTGTATTATTTTATATGCATTTGCATTGTACAAATTTGCATTTGTACTCCTTCCAAACTGAGTAATAGGGAGGCATGAAAAAGGATGCATTTCATATAATGCTTACTCCTCGAACCACATAAATATTCATACCTTGGGTGCACTCAAGGCTTATGCTTTCACAAACGCTGCTTAAAGTCTTGTTTATAGCGGGCTATCAGCAACTATTTCCAATGAGAACACACAATGTTCTGTTTCTAATTATTCAATTATACATCAAAGAAAAAAGCAACCTTGTTGAATATATATACAAACTGATAACACATGAAATAAGAATGAAACCTACCAATAAATGAACAAGTAGTATTGTATTATTTCAACACAGAAATTTTCTCAAACGATTTAAATTCATGCTAAATTAAGATGATCAATCAATATAAAGGTATTTATTGGCAATTGCTACCCTGACTTAGTCACTTATACTTGAACATGACTCCAAGCTCGGAAAAAGAATGTATAAAGAGGCCTCACTTCTGGGAAACCATCAAGAGAATGGACATGCAATAAAGAGCAAGTTGCTCAACTCTTCATCAATTCCATGCAATAGGTGGGGACACTCAATGAAAGTTTAAACACCAATCTCTTTTCTTTGATCACTACCACAACCCTCACGGAGCAATATAAAGAGAATCTTTTATAACCCCCAACCTTCGAAGAAGTAACATGGGTAATGAAACAGATGCACCCCCACAAAGCACCAGGACCAGATGGCTACACAGCTTTTTTTTTTTCAACACTTATGGGATGTCATAGGAAATGGCATACATCAAATGGTGCTCCAATTTTTTCACTCTGAACATCTCCCCAAAGAAATAAACAATACAAATTTGGTATTCGGACTTTTTCATACCAAAAGTCCATGACTCCACAGCTACCACACATTTCAGACCTATCAGCCTTTGCAATGTTCTCTACAAGATTATCTTTAAGTCGTTAGTGCTCAAACTATAGCCAGTGCTAGAAGAGGTGGGTCAATATGGCTTCCTAAAAAACAGACAAATAACAAACAACATCATACTAACCAAGGAGATATTGCATCAAATGAGAAAGTAGAAAAAAGGAAATGTTTATCGCCCTAAAATTAGACATGCCCAAAGCCTTTGATAGAATGGGCTAGCTTTTTCTCAAAGAGACACTCAACAAAATGAGTTTTCCACCAAAATGGATTCAAATGACTTATCAATGTATCTTTACCCCAACATTCTCAGTGAAACTAAATGGCAAATGTTATGGCCATTTTAAGCTAAGACGGGGCCTTAGACAGGGAGATCCTCTCACCCCATATTTATTTATCAAGGGTATGGAGCCAAGATTTGTCATAAGTTAAAGTGCTGAAAGAGAAGGTTTCATTGAAGGAGCTAAGATTTGCAGGAATGGCATGTTTGTTGCTCATTTTTTCTTTGCAGATGATTGCATCATTTTCTGCAAAGCGGATGTGTCATAAGTTAAAGTTTTATGCCAAATCTTATCCATTTTGAGCAGCTTTCAGGACAAAAAGAAAGCTATGAGAAATCCTCCATCATGTTTAGCAGCAACGTCCCAAGACACCACAGAAAATTCATCTCCCATATTCTCAAGGTCAGAAAGCCTCTACAAGGCATAAAGTACCTGGGTACTAGACTAGGAGTTCAAGACAATAGGATATCAACATATCAACCACTAGTGGATCGGGTGCTATAAAAAATCACACCTTGGAACTCCAGATTCCTATCCCAAGCAAGGCGCACCACTCCGATCCAATCAGTTCTACAAGCCATGCCAATTTACTCCATGCAAACAACAATTCTCCCCAAATGAACACTCTCCAAACTGAACAAATTGATGAGAGATTTTTGATGGCACACGGGTGATAGCAAGTCCAAACACACAATACAATGGAGAATATCAAATCAACCAAAACAAAATGGTGGTTTGGGCTTCAGAAAAAGCTAAGACATGAATAAGGCAGTTTTTGGGAAACAAGTTTGGAGAATGATATCTTCTCCAAACACTCTATGGAGCCGAATCATCAAACAGAGGTACTTTCCAACTCAAAGCCCATTTCAGGCCAAAACCACCCACACTTCATCTTTATGGTGGCGTTCCACACAAAAGCTACTCAAAGAACTAAAGCCAAACATAATATGACAAGTCAATTCGGGCAGGAACATTGCAACTTTTATGGATCCATGGGTTCCAACAATCACAGGGGGTATCCCGCATCCTAGAGATACAATCATTGAGCCTCATGGAAACCATCATGTTTCATCTTTTCTGAACCTAGATCGAAGCTGGAATCACCAGATGCTGGCCCAAATTTTTGATGAACAAACATGCTCTCATATCCTCCAAATCACACCAGACCCAGAGTCTAGCCAAGATAATATTTTGTGGAAACGCAACAAAATATTTTTGGAAACCAACATACAATGTTTTTGGAAACCAAAAACCATCGTCCTCCCAAACACATTTCCCATGGAAGGACCTATGGAAACTGAATATTCCCTATAGGTGTTCAGTTTTCATTTGGAAAGTGGTGTGGAATGGTCTCCTAACCCGGAATAAATGTACAAAATGGCTTCACCCCTCTGAAACAGACTACCCTTTCTGTAAAAGTTAAAAGGAAACAACCTCGCATCTCCTCTTTACATGCCCTTTTACAAGAGTAGTTTGGTATAAAGCACAGGTAGGGTTGAACCCGAATGACATCAAAGAGGAAGAGGAAGTTTATATTTGCATCACAAGGTGGTGGGAAAAACTCGCAGGAGGCTATACAATTGATAGGGAAGGGTTGTATCTTATTATATCTCATATGGTGAGCCAGAAATTATCTCATTTAAGATCACAAGAACACAAATCCAAGGAATATCATATCTCGAGCGTGGAAGTATCAATGCTTTCAAGACAAATGTTTTGAAAATATTAGCACCACCTTTTCCCACAGATGTGAGAAGGAACACCCTCACCACACTTTGCACTGATGGATCATATGACTCACTCTCAGGTCTTGCAGGACGAGCTTTCATCATCCAATGCACAGATAGAGGTACGGTCTTTGCTGAAGGAGAACCATGCTGGGGGGCCATCGGCAGCTATGATGTGGAACTCCAGGCTCTAATCCAAGGGCTCAAAACAATCAAACAGCTTCAAGATTTAGGATTTTGGAAATCAGAAGAACAAAGAGTACTCGATAATCCGCTGCTTTTAATCAATCTCCTGTTTAGCTTCTGCTTTTTTTCCCCTCTTTCTTTTCGCTGGTAAAAAGCCTAAAAGGCCGTGTTTCCCGCCTTCTCCAAAGTAAAATTGTCTATGGCAAACTGAACAAAACTGCAGGCGTTAAGGCATGTAATACGGTGTTACTTTTCCGATCTTCCCTGTTCATCGGGTGTCTTCCGCCTTTGTCTTGCCCATGGTTAGGAATAGCTGTCCGCAATGGCAGATGGGAAAGATGACACAATCATGAATTCATGACATAGCGAGTTTGCCCTTCCATGGATTTCAAACCTGAACACACAACTGAACCAGTGGTGCAATAACAGGGTTGATTTGGGTTGGGCTTTTCTCCGAATTTAAATGGACCTGACCCGAAGACCCGATCCAGAAATAATATAGGATAGTGGTGCAATCTCAGGGTGGATTCGGGTTGGGCTTTTCTCCGAAGTCCTGATCCAGAAATAATATAACGTCTGTTTGGTTTGGAGCTGGAATAGAAATAGAATTGATCTATTCCCATAGTTGTTTGGTTCAGATAGGAATATCAGAATGGGAATTGAAATCAGTTAGAATGGGATTTCATTCCCTAGGGAGGGGGAGGGAATGACCATTTCCTCAAAGGGGAATGTCGTTCCATCAGAAATGGGAATAGGATTCCAATTCCATGCAGCCAAATAGTTGGAATCTGAATTGCCCATTCCAATTCTGATTCCAGTCCTTTATTCCCGCAAATTAAACTGGCCCCAAAATGCTAATTCGGGTCAATCTGGTTTCTACCTCCATCCTTTTAAGGCCTTAAACTCCCACCCACCCATCTAACAGGATTTGATCTTAGGTCTCTGCTGTAATGAATCAGAGATCCTACCAACTAAACCAGCATCAGTTGGTGATTTATATCCCTATTTAGTCATCCGAAGGTTATGCTATTGGAGTTACGGAGGTAATCTTTTATTGTACAAAACATTTTTTTTTTAATTTTTCTACTCTAGTGTAGCTTTGGGTTAATAGGATTAGGGCCCGTTAATTTGATTGAGTTGCTCTTAATCTGACTGAACCACTATGAAAATGCTGCTTAGACTCCATTTGGAAGGTGTACAAATACAAATATGTAGAGTGCAAAACCTTATATTTTATATTATTTTGTATATATTGTACATATTTATTTGTACTCCTTCCAAACTGAACCTTAGGAGAAAAATCGCTAAAAGAAGCTTCATCTCCAATTTTTTGGCTGAACAACGGTATATATATATGAGCTTTTCTGATTTTTCACCAAACATAATTTATAAGCTGTGTTCCTATTGGTCATTATCCACCTTGCAAAGCCAAGCCCAAAAGCCACTGCTTTGAAGTACTCTAGATAAGCTATTTAAGAAGATTGAAGCATATAACCAGACAATTGATTTGGGTTCTCTGAATTTTTCACTAAATGTAATTTATAGGCTATCTATGTGTGAAATCCACTTAAAAAAGCCAAAAGGTTTTTATTGTGTAGTCCACTCCTACAAATCTTGGCCTAGTAAGGTGGGATGAATCCCGACTATAAATCGATATTAAATTCACGGACAAAATGCGGTTTATAAGGAGTTTATTAATAGAGCAGGAGGGGACTATAATTTTAGATTTCTAAGGTAGACTGCAATCTACTTACCCCAAAAGCCAAAAGCTGCTGCACTCAGCCTTACACAGGGATTGCAATTGCAAAGGTGTCATGTTTAGGAGAAGCATTGCAATTGCAAAGGCAACACACCCCATGATCGTCTAACACTTGTTATTTCTCTTTCTTACCAACAAATGAGTCTAAATCTGTGTTCGTTAGATGGTCTAGACTGTCAAATCAGATCGAATCGAATTAAAATTGGTGGTCTGATTTGGTTTGGTTTTAAAAATGGTCTGATCTAGTCCAAATACTTTTAAAATTTCAGTCCAGTTTTTCGACTTGCAGAAACCAAATTTACTTATGCAGGTATATAAATTATTAGGGTTTTCTAATTGGGCTAAATACAATAAAATGGTCTAATTAGGCCTGATTGTTATACTAAAAGGTTTGGTTTGGTCTGAAAGTTTATCAGACCATAATCATCTGGTTTAATATGAGATTATTTCCAAACTAGAGTGGACTAAACCATGAACACTCCTACTTGTGTTGTGACCACTATTTAACTACGAGAGTTATCGCTAACAAAGAATATGGCCAATAACCAATAGGTGTGTAATTTGGGCAGGCTTCAATTTATTTGTTAAAATTTAATAAGGCCCTAAGGTCAGGAATGATCAAGTTTGTCCGACCTATGCATTTGCATTACAATGTATGTATCACAAATTTGTATGATACTTTTTATAATTCTAAATACAAATTTAGATTTAAAACTTTAATCACATCAGCTTTTTGGGACAAATCCAAATACCTAGCCTGGTTCTCTCATAGAACCGTGCACAGGCATATATTATAAGACCTAGGACATGGGCCAGACAGCCCAAATTGCTCTTATAATCCTGTACAAATTAACTTGGCCCATGCACGGCCCAGCACAGTCCATAATCATCTCTACAAATGATTCTTCAAATCAGGCGTGGGCTTGTGCGTGTGCCCTTAATGAACAAGTAACCCATGTTATTATGCAAAGCACAAGATTCTCGATGATGATGATGATGATGGCATGGCTTTAAAACGGGGCAAACGGGGCACAAAATTATTACAATGCATGTGCACTCATAAATGACAAGCCTTGGTAAATACTAGGATCACATCTGAGCTTACTTGATTTGTTCATATCTGACAAACCTTATCTTGATAGTTTGTTAATATATCTGTTAATTTTCTTATTCTCTATTTTCCAAATATCTTGAGTGCCAATATATGTATCAGGTTCGCAAGACAGGATCTGCTCCTCATATAGGGCGCCTCACACCGACCTCACAGGCACATCCCACTATATATTTAGAATATCTCCTGTGCCTGTGAGGTCAGTGTAAAACACCTTATGTGAGGAGCAGATTTCAATTCCAGGTTCGCACAATGTGCATGTATTAGCATGCATGTTATTTTCAGGATAAAATAATAAAATCGTTAAATTCATTTTCAATAATGGAGTTGACCACCTATACAAAAGAGGTATTAGCCCCATGAAGCAATAAAAAAGAAAATCCAGTAAGTGGGAGCGAGGACTGCTTCACCTGTACATTAATTAGGGCAATGTTTTAAAAACCGATCCGGAATTGTAATCATTCTTGCCAGAATTGCCACCGGTTTGTAAGGCAACAGTTCAACCATCTGGTTCAAACAGACAGCCCGTTCTGATAAAAAAATTAAAACAAATAATTAAAATAAAGAAATAGCCAAAAGCTGTCGAATGGGTCGATGATTCGACTGCCCAGATCAACAAGTTGTTGATCAATTCAATGATTTTTTTTTCCGAGAACCGGGTTTGAGGTAAAACGAAACCAGTTGTCTAAACGGTTCCCAGTCCAAATAGTCCAACTGTCCAGGTCAACGGTGATTCAAAAACATTACATTGGGTAAATGTGCCACATGCATGAGGTACGTATATAAGATCTTATCAAATGAAGAATCAGGATTTACTCCTCACATGGACCTCACACATCCTACCTTGCATTGAAAACATCTCCTCGTAATTGCGATAAAAATGGTCACTTGGCATGATGAAATTGATCAAATTAATAATCACATGACAGGAGAGATTAAGAGAATCAATAGAAATGCAAATAACACTTGATGAGGAAACTTTCCAAAATTAAATCCAAAGGCTAACTGTTACAAGTCCCAGAGGAGAGAACCAACACAATCACTACCTTAATCCTCTGAATTTTGAGACCTTAGAGTACTGTAGACATATTCCGGATTTTGAACCAGCTATCCTTCATTTCAATTTCCAAGCCTGATTGTAGATGTGGTTCTTATTATTCCATTCCATGATTTGGGTTATCTATACATGTATAACATTGCCTTTGAGCTAGAAATTTCTAAGGGGGTATTTGGTAAAGTGGCGCTATGCGAAGAGCACTTTGTGAGTAGAATTCCCAATGAGAAGATGTTCCTATGAATTTAATATACATGGTAATCTAGCCGCACATTGGGAATCTCACTATACAATAATGGGGAGATGTTTCCAAAAACTCTGCGAACATTGTGAAAGCAGGGGAATCCAGCTACACATTGGGAACATCTCTCCATTAATTTAATATACATGTATGGGGATATTCCCAATGTGCCACTGGATGCTATGTGAGTAGAGTTTTTGCTTGCATAAGCCACCTCTTACCTCTCTTACTATAGATTCTGGGTTCTGAAACAATATCTCGTATGAATATCAAGAAATGTATATATAGTTACAAATTTAACTTGTTACTATTACCTTGGTTAAATGAACCAGCTATCCTTCATTCCAAGGAAGACCAATTCAATGTCTTTGTTTTTCCTTTATTTGCCACCCTTGATGTATCAGTCTCAACAGTCATAAGAATTGAATTGTTCAATACATAAACCTATACTATTACAAAAAGTACGAATATATTCTAAAATTTCTGCAAATTTCTTGACTAAAATACCCCATTTTTTGAAATATGGTCCCTTTACGCTATGTTTGGTTTGAAGGAAAGAATAGGGAAAGGAAGGGAAATGTAGAGAAACCTATACAAAATTTGTAAAGGTTTCCCTTCCTTTCCTTTCCTTTCCCTACTTTTTCCTTCAAACCAAACATAGCCTTATTGTGAGGATAAAAACTGTAAATTGAATAATATTATTCAATGCTTTCAATTCCCTCCTTAAATCCCACATTTAAGGTATTAACTCCCATTCACCCTCGTTGAATCATATATTTAAATCATTTTTATTTATTCTCATCACTAAATTCCACTAATCAAATCCACACATAATAAATTAATAATTTCAATTACATAAAAACTTATCCTTTTAAAATCTACGTGGAAAAAATAATGTTTTCATCTAGGTGGTGGTAAGAAATTAAACCATTTTGGGTCAAATGGGCCAACTCAAGTTGCCACAATTAAATAATAAAAAATTCAAAAAAATATAGAAATTAAAGAAAAACTTATGAACATTTTTAATTAATATCATATGTTTGACATATTGAACAATAATAATTATGATACATAAGAATATTTTTATTAATTAAGGAAATAGCATATGAAATTTAAAACCAATTGGAAATAAAACTATTTTCCTATTCTCTCATGAAATCTCATATATAAGTTATATTCTCTCATTAAATCCTGTATTTGAGATATATTTTCTCATCACTAAAATATACTAATTAAATCCATACTATTAGTTTTAATAATATAAAAATAAATATTTTGAAAAGTAATTTGAAAACAAAACCATTTTCTTCATTCTTAGTGGTGGGTAAGCAATTCAACCATTTGGGGTTAAATGATTTTATCTATAATGCCCTAACTTAATAATAAAAAATTAAAATAAATAAAATATAAAATATAGAAAAAAACAAAAATAATTGGGCGTATCTCTAATATTATATTTTCATTGTACTAAACAAAATAAGTATAAAATATAAGTAGTGATTTTATTAATGATTAAAATGGAATATCAAATCTAAAGTCAACCTAGAAATGAAATGATGTCATAGTCAAATAATAAAATTTTTAAAAATAGAAAATAAAAAGAAACACAAAAAAAAAAAACTAGAGAAAAATTTGGGCACATATCTAATGTTATATATTTATACAAAATAAAATATTGGGTACATCTATAATATTATACATTCGCTATATTGATAAAAAATAAGTATTATACATAAGAATTAATTTTATCAATGTTGAAAAGGTAATAAAAAATTTAAGATCAAGTTAAAGACCAAACTATTTTCCTTTATGGGCCGTGGGTCAAATGGCTTAATCGATGATGTCATAGTTAAACAATAAATCTTTAAAAAGTAAAAAATTACAAATAATCAAAAGAATATAAAAATTATAAAAAAATTATTCACATCTCTAATATATTAATTTTATCAAACAAAGATTAAGTGTAATAAGTAAAAATTATTTATATAATGGAGATGAAATATATAATTTAAAATTGATCTAAAAGCAAAGCTATTTTCCTATCTAGATGGTGGGTCAATTGTCTAACTTTTCAAATAAACTCATTGTGTCATAATTGAATAATAAATAATTAAAAAAGGATAAAACACAAAAAATGAAAAAGTATAAAAATTTTGTGTAAAACATTTGTGAACATTTCTAAAGTTATATTCATCATATCAAATAAAAAAAATTAAAAAAAATATTTTTATTTATGATGGAAATAGAATACAAAATTTAATAATAATAATTTTTATTGTAGTTTAAAGTTTCCACGTGAAGTCAGAATTTTTTGTGTATATTTACTTTTACTTTATACATACATACATACATACATACATACATACATACATACATACATACATACATACATACATACATACATACATGAGGGTACGGAACTTTTATATTAATCATTTATAATTAAAAGTACCAATGAGGGTATGGAACTTTACTAAACTACCCCTATTTTTTAATTTAGTCCCTCTTTAATTCTAAGGGATAATAATATAATATCATTTATAATTTTCACCTTATTTAATTCCCTCTCATTATATCTTATATTTAAGGTATTAACTCACATTAAATCTTGTATTTAAGGTATTTTTTATTTGATAATTCTAATAATTAGATTTTTATCAAATACAAAAAATAATTTTTAACAATATGAAACCCATGTTTTTAAAGCCTAAAATGCTAAAACGTCCTCTGAAGTTTCTGACCATTTCTGAAAACCTCCCCTGAAGTTTGGTAATTGCAATCACCTCTTTTGAACTTTAGCATAGTTGCAAGTAGAACCTTTCTCTTATAATCCCCTAATAAGAAGCATGAAAAATGTCCTAAATAACCATGTAGTTACTTTGACTAAAATGTTTATTTTCCAAGTTTTCCTTTCATATCAATCACTACTACAAACCCTTCCAATCTTTTCTGAAATTGATTAATTTTATATATTTTCCTTTAATATGAATCCCTAAAAGGTAAAGGTGCAATTTTAAACATTTTTTTTTGTTGTTTAAAGTTTGTATTGTTTGTTATGCAAAAACTAGCCTCAATAATAGCTATAAGGGTATTTTGGACATTTGCGTGCCTCTTGTTAGAGGATTCTGAGGGGGGGGGGTTTACTTGCATTTGTATTAGAAAATTCAAGGGAGGTATTGCAATTACCAAACTTTAGGGGAGATTTCAATAACAGTTAGAAACTTAAGGGGAGGTTTTAGTAATTTACCTTTTTTTTGTCAAATTAACAAAAAAAAAAAAAACAAAATCATTCTTCCATCCAAGTGGTGGGTAAGCCAATTCAACCATCTAGTCTAATTGGGTGAATCCATGATGTCATAGTTAAATAAAAATTGTAGGAAATGGGCCATTTCTCTAATATTTTATATTAATCATATTAAAGAAAAAAAAGTGTCATAAACAAAAGTTGTTTTTATTGATAATGCAAATGAAATACAAATTTTAAAGCCAACAAAAAAATTAAGTTGATTTCCTATTTGGTCTATGTCAAAAGTTCAACCTTTAGGTCAAATGTGTCAATATTTGATGTCATAATTAAATAATAAAAATTAAAAACATGATAAAACTCAAAAAAATGAAAAAAAAACATAAATTTTTGCAAAAAAATATTTGGGCGCATATCTAATATTGTATATTCATCATATTAAACAAAAACAAGTGTCATAAATAAGAATTATTTTTATACACATGGAAATATAAAAAATGTAATTCGAACTATTATTTTTCACCTCATTCAATCTCTCATTAAGTCATATATTTGAGGTAATAACGCCCATTCTCTCTCATTAAATGATATATTTAAGATATTTTGTCACCTATAAATTATGCTATTAGATCTATGTCCAATACTTTTAATAATATAAATCTCATTTTTTTTCAATATTGTACCAAAAAATGAAATTGTCCTTTTGTCTAGGTGGTGGGTAAGGTCAACCATTTGGGTCAAATGGGTCAAGCCATGATGTCATAATTAAATAATAAAAATTAAACAAAGATATGAACACAAAACATACAAAATATTTGTAGAAAACATTTAGGACATCTCTAATATAGAATTATTTTATACACACAGAAATATATACAAAGCTTAAAATAATTTGGATGTATATTACTATTTTCATCATCTAAAATTGCCATATACAAAATACATGCAAATTTACTAGTATAAATAAAACAAGAGAAAAGGCCTAATCTAATCAATTAGAACAACCCATCCTTCTTTTTTCTCCATGTGAGATGATGTATATGATGAGAGAAGTGAATTTCTAGATTGAACCCTTTTTATAGCTCTAGTCCTCCACTAACATGATTTACAGCAACACTCTCGGATTAGTACATTGGTCTACTTTGATTGAACCCTTTTTAGCTCCATGGACATTGTTGTAAAGTAAAACCAGCAGGAAAATCGAGTTTTTTCCACAACTCTCAAAATCTAGAGCAGACACCCAGGAAGCTGTTTGGTTTAACTAGGTGTCTCAACCAGCAAGACCACCAAAACCATCCAAAACTTTGAACCAGAAAGCTGTCTAGTTTACCATTTTTCTGCAGAGGTTCGACCATTCAGTCGTCCCAGCTTGGTTTTAAAGAATTGCAACTGATAGCTAGATATTTTCCTTTTAAATTGGTTTTACATCAGGTTTGAAACTATATTGGTCTACTTTTCGTGGATGGCTTCCATAAGAAGGGGACACAGTCAATATTCTAAAGCAGCCACCCAACCAAAAAGCAATAATAGTCCCATTAAAAAATAACACTAATAGCCACCTAAGAGGTACATCTTTATAGAGGGAGATAGAGCCCTTAGAATTTTTTTTTTTCTTTCTTTCTTTAATGCGACTCTCAAGTTTAAAAATAGGGCTTTAAATTGGAAGGTGGAACTTGCAAGGAAGTTATTAGCCTTTGGAAATTCAAATCCCTAGCCACATGAAAGATTATTTATACTGAAATTGCTCTCAAGGAATCTTGCAAGGTTGTTTACCAAAAATAGAGAAGAGATTTGCTTTCTTAGAATTCAATCCCATGATCCCCATCCTCTGCTTTTCAAGGGTTTTTTGGTCAACCAAAAAACAATAATAGAAACATTTAAAAGGGTATCTATGTAGATGTGGAGGACCACCGGCTCGTTGTGGTGGAATTGATTGTGATTCGTGAATGCTGCTTTTGAATTTTTGTTTTTCCTATTGAGTAAATAAATGAGTATAAGGTGAAACGTTACATTTGAAACATCTTTGTCAATACAAGTGGGATTAAACTAGGGCTTCATTTGGTTGTCAAAAAGGAAAAAAAAAAGGAAAGATAAGGTTTTAAGATGCGATACCCACTAAGAGATGTTTGTCAATATGCATGATTTTATTTGTATTTTTAAGGGTCATGTATTTAGACACTTCCTTATGTGTGTGTGAATTTGTATTGTTGGGCCGGGCTCAGGACGGATTCGGGCTACCTAATGGTTAAGCCCGGGCCTAACCTGAAAATAAAAGTAACCCAACTTCTTGGGCCCAAATCCAGTCTGAGGAGCGAAAATTCAAGCCTAATCCATGTAAAATTTTGAGTTGGATCGATTTGGGCTCAGGCTAGGCCTGCCCAAATTACACTCCTATTTGAACAATTCTTATTTCCGTTTGGAAATGGTCATGTGACCTCTTAATGTGAATTGAAAATGTAAAAGGGCATGGGTCGAAATGTCCAATACGTGCTGCACTCTTTACATATCTAGATCAAGTTATAGTGTGGAAGGAGGATTTAATTTTTAATAAGGTTGATAATTAGGGAAATTTTAGAATTTGAAACCTAAAGGTCATGTGACCATATTCCTAAAGGATAAGTTTTAGTAAATATATGTGTATTGGTGAATACATCCTAATCTAAAGGTATCAAACTATTTGTGCAGATTTTTCTTGCTTAAAAAGTTATTCCTCTAGGCCCTCTAATAACCTAATTGTTGCTATAATATTATTTTCTCAAAGCAGATCCTTCCATTAGTGCAAAAGAATAAATAAAATAAAAAAAAAGTAGATCCTCTGCATTCCAATTGGAACAAGATATAAATGCTTCAGCTGAGGTGGAGTTTGAATTAACCCAGGATCAAATTGCATTAATATAATTATGAATTTTTCATATATCTTGCCTTAAAAGTAAGTAGTACATTAAATACACTGCTATTTACTTAGGGATGATTACTTTTATCCCGACCCTTCATTTTTCAGGCTTGGGCCACCGGCCTAAGCTGCAATTTGTTTATAGATTACATATGTATACATAAATATATTTTTATATTATACATAAATAGTATAAACTATAAAATGACATATATAATATATTGTATATGATCCAAAGCCACCTAGCCTAGGCTTATGCCATATCATAACTCTTATAATAGGTGCTAAGTAGGGGTATAATTGAGTCGAGTCAAGCTGAATATCAACCTGTTTGAGCTCGAGTTTGATTAAAAAACGTAGAGCTCATGCATTTGGCTTAAATTCGACTTGAGTCGATACTTGCGAATTATTCGAGCTCAACTCAATTCAAGTTGATTATAAATAAATTATTGTTAAAAGTTATAAAAAAATATATTAAGAAAAGTAATTATAATTTTATTTATTTATATTATAAATAAGTTAATATAAAAAACATAAATACAAATATATTAAAAAGTAACATTTTATTTTCAGCTCGGTTAGGTTCGCAAGCCACTTGAGCTAGTTATTGCAAAGCTCAAACACAGTTCAACCAAGTATTCAACTCAAACTCAATTACTATGAGCTAAATTCGAATATTTAGCAAGCCGAGCTTGAATAGCTTGTGAATAGGCTGGGACCTACACCCCTAGTGCTAAGTCTGGCCCTTGAATTTTTTAAGCCCTGTTTGAGAAGAGTACAAGCATCAGTTCAATGCATATATATACATGCACTATGGTTCATTTTTGCATGTGTTTGATACCAATGTATTTGTGTATTCAAAATGACAATAATCAAGAATTCTAAAATATATATTTGTATTCGAAGTGAGAAAGAAAGTTTGCATGTCTGAAATGGATGTGAACATTTTAATATAAAAAAGGTAGGCTTCAGTCTTAAGATTTGTGTTTATATCTATCAAATCTAAAAATTGTTTGACAAAATTACAAAACTGTCATTCCAAAATGAAATTAACTTTTCATTTTTTTATGAACAAGACATATTTATGTCAGATCCATATAAGAATTTGAAGAATCAGTGATGTTTTCTTTGTTTGGTTGGCCAATTATACCAATTTATGAAAATCAGCAAAAAAATAAATCCCTAAAATCGGCCTGGGTGAGAGATCACCACTTTCAGTGATTCCCCAGTTTTCAATTGATTCCAATTTTTTGTTGGGTGAAATGGCATCCTTGCGGTAATCACTAAATCGGATGACAGAGGAAATGATACCAAAAAACAAAAAAGGAACAATTTGTTTCAAATCACTGATTTTAGTAATCACCAATTTTCAAAAAATCAGGTGTGGGGAGTAAACATCACCTTGGTGATTCCTCTTTTCAGTCCAATTTTAATAATAAATTTCTGACGGATTTTTCGATTTCTTAGAAATCAACTAATCTGCCGATTTCTTGAAAATCAATGCCATGACGGAGCCACTTCAGCATTGGAGGAATCAACGTTGAAATTTTTGGTGGGTTGGCTGATTTTGATGATTTTCAAAAAATCGGTCAAAAAAATTCTTGAAAGTTGGTCCCTTTTTTTAGGAATTACCTTTTTTTTCTGTAATTTCTTGATTTTTAACTGATTCCAATTTTTTAAGGATGACATGGCTGATGTGGCATTAAATAACAACTGCAATGTAAAAATAATAGGCCCTTGAACATCAATAACAACTAACAAAATAGACAAAGCCAATTTATCAAAAATCGGCTTATATGACAGAAATGCTCTCAAAACAAAATTTACCATTCTTTTTTTTGAAAAATCATTGATTTCAAAACTCGGTAAGGAAAGAATCAGCTTGATGCCAAACATCACCCAAATAGCAAAATAACATACGATTTTGGAATCGCCGACGTAGCTCTGTCGTGGGAATCGCTGACATGGCAATGATGTGGCGCGATTTACGAGAAATCGGCATCGATCTCAATCCAAACACGGAAACCCACCGCAGTCTATCGCTTTCACCACCAACGATCATTTCAACCGCCTGATGGGAATCACCACAGCCACTGCCTACTTCTTGATTAAGATTCCATGGCAGCATTTCGTTCTTACACGTAGACGCGTTGAAAAACGCGTTTGGTACGCGGGAGTGCTCGTGAGAAACTATAAATAATCTTACAATCCCTCCCCCGATTTCTCCGGAATTCGCAAATCTCTCGTTCATCTTCGCAGGAGGTTTCGGTAATTTCTTCTTACTCAGGAGAAGGTTAATCGGTGAGAGAGCGCTTCTCTTCTGGGATTTCTGCTTTCGTATTAACAGAAACTTATAAGTGATTGTTGTTTGTGCTATTTTCATTTATTACCTAAGCTTCTCTCGGCAATTATCTCTGTAAAACAAGGAATCTTAGATCCGAAATTGCTTTTCAGTTTAGGGTATCTGTATCTGAATCTCCCCTGCTTCATCATTTTCTACGGATTTGATCGTTTGAACTCAAGAGTTTACTGCTTTGGAGATTGATTAGTTTGTTGCTCGATCGGCTGTTTGTTTTCTGTCTAGTTCTTGTTTGGTATCTTCAAAGAATGGCGTCTTGTAACAACCGTTTGAGGATAAGAAAAATTTGATCTGAGTTTTGGGTACTCGTTACCTTGTTTAGTTGAAGTGTTTTGCTTAGAGCTTGTCAGAGTTTATCTTTTCTATTGAAGAAGTTATAGAAGATAAGTTTTCTGGTTTTTTTTGGTAAGGGGAGGGCATCTTTGAATCCGGGATGTGCATGCTGTAGCTTGATATTGCATGTAATACCGCAAAAGTCGGGGCTTTTTCTGGTTACCCATCTGCTTCAGAGCTGGTGATCTTTGAAACCAGAGAGATACCTATGCATTTCATTTGTTGGAAGAAGGCGCCATCTTGTAACCACTTGGGTGTGTGTTGAGTGGTTTTTGTTAGAGTTGGCCTTGGATTGGTAGCATCCCTGTGGTCAATAGATCTTGAGAAATACAAAATTAATTCCTTTGTAAATCTTGCTCTTAAGATCATGGCCAAATACGTTTACCTTACGATAGAAGAGTTGGCCTTGCTACCTTGTATCGAATACTGGTTAGCATCTTTGTGGCTGTCTTATTTTGACTGGTACAAATTCTATTTGCTTATAGGATCATGGCCACCAATTTTGACAAGTATATATTATTAGTTAGTAGTTGGGTTGTTGACAGAGATGAACTTCCATTGACTTGTTTTTAGAATCATAACACAATTAGGTGGAGGATGAACGCTCTTCGATATGAGAAAATGAAATATTCCTAAGGTTCCATAACCGGAATAACAACTCTCTTTGCTGTCAAAATGGCTATATGACTATTATAGAAGAGAACCTTAATAAGTCTTAGTGGGCGTTTGGTAACAGCTTTAAGTGGCTGAACTGAATAATTTATTGCTTTATCTTGCAGGGAATAGGTTATTAAGGAGGTTGTGAGTTCTTTAATTGCTGAAGCTGAAGTTGGGTTGATTATTGTACCCTGGAATATTTTATTTTGAATTATTTTGAAATGGTACCGACCATGTTGGCATGAAGTACAAAGTACCAAATTTATTCAAGCAATGCAATATTCTGGAGTAAATAGCCAGATGTTTTAGACTAGCATTTTATTAGTYATACAATCTTTTTGGTTTCTGTTCATATTTTGGTATGGTTAAATGCAAGCTTCTATTGCTTGTATATCACCACACCTGTCTAATCTTGACTGAAATTTATTGTGGCGTGAACTGAATTGGAATTAACAGTGAAGAACAGCAGTATTTATTCTTTAAGAAAGATCAAATTATTGCTCTTGATCACCTTGAGTTTA
>NW_010729118.1:1282811-1302820 GCF_000365185.1 Nelumbo nucifera | reverse complement strand
GGAATTAACAGTGAAGAACAGCAGTATTTATTCTTTAAGAAAGATCAAATTATTGCTCTTGATCACCTTGAGTTTACCATGGACAGCCAATGCCACTATATTTTTATGTTTAGTGTTCAGAAAAAGCAAACACTCTATGAATTAATATTTAGATTCCACAATTCTAGGCCAGTCAACCTTGTCCTCCATATCCCAACTAAAATAACCATAATTAAAACTTTAGACCCTTAAATTTATATTATTCATTGTACATTTCGTACAAGATAATACTTGCATGGAAGGATCACTCTGTCTATTTTTACATTATTACATCTTCTTTCAAGCATAATATACAATGTGTAACCTCTTTAATCTACACACCAACCTTTTTTTTTGATAGTTTATCTACACATGTTATTGACTGATCTACATTAGATGGCTTGGTAATTTGGCAAAACTAAAACGTAAAATCCTCACATCCTCATGTTGAAATTATACTGTCACATGCGTATGATCAACTGTGATTTGCACATTTACTTGACCTTTCTGATAGGATTCTATATTGTTCTTAGCTATTTGTTACCTGCGATATGGCAAATGATAGCTTCCGGAAGTGTCTTGTGAAAATATTTATGGTGATAGTGTAAATTTTAGTTTTGCTAGTTTCGAAGCCAGTTTGCTTAGATGAAGCTTATTTGCTTTGAATTGCCTCTAACGGGTCCTTATCTGTCAGTTTGTGTAGCATCAGTCTTAATTGAAGAAAAATGGGTGGTGGAAAGGACAAGCATGATAAGCAGTCAGAAGACAAAGGGCTTTTTTCACATCTTGCTCATGGCATGGCTGGATACCCTCCTGGACATTACCCACCACCACAAGGGGCATACCCCCCTCCACAAGGCTATCCCCCACAAGGATATCCTCCACAAGGCTACCCACAGGCAGGCTACCCACCAGCTGGATACCCTCCGCCAGGGGCATACCCCCCAGCTGGCTATCCTGGTCCATCTGCTCCACATCATGGAGGTATGATTTCGGAGTAATTTTGTAACTTGTTGACAAAGCAAAGTTATGTTGAACTTGTATATTTTCCAGCAAACGATTCCCCTCACCCAAACCCTCACCCCCCTTAAGGTAACATTTCTTGAAATGCTCTCATGATATCCCTGCGATGTAATTTAGAATCTCAAATTAAAATCCCAGGACAATGTTTTGCAGAGGATATAACCTGGAAGAATGCCAGAGTCCTACTTCACAAAAGCAACCAGAGAACTATTAGAATAATAGAGTTTATTAATTATTCCCACCTGTAATTCAAAAATTTGGTGTCTTTGAGTCCAATGAGCAACATTGACTCCAGGAGCAGACAAGAGTTTGTTGTTACAGAGGAATCCGTTTCTCAAATTTTTGGCGTCTGATTTTGTTTTTAGTTACAGTTTAATTATCAAGCCAGAGAAATGAAAACATTGTTGTTGAAATTATGTGATCACTTCCATTTTTTGTTTTGGTAATTGTAGTTGTCATTGAATCCTGACACCCTTTATCTACAGGACATGGACCTAGCATGGGGACAATGCTAGCTGGAGGTGCAGCTGCTGCTGCTGCCGCTTATGGAGCTCACCAGATGTCACATGGAGCTCACCAGATGCCACATGGTGCTCATCATCTGGCACATGGTGCCTACTATGGGCACGGTTCCCACAAACATGGCAAGTTCAAGCACCATGGCAAGTTTAAGCACGGGAAATTCGGCAAGCATGGAAAACATGGATTTGGAAAACATGGTGGCAAATTCATGAAGAAGTGGAAGTAGTTCTTGTGTCTTTCAATGACTGATCTTAATATTTTGCTTTCTACTGGTGCTGGTTATGGATTTTGAATCATACTTTCTTCCCGTAAAGGCATATATAGTCCTCTCACGGTTCTTTGTTATTTATTGCCTGCCTTCATATACAATTTAGTCTCTCTCTCTCTCTATGGGGTTTTCATGATACCCTGTACATAGATGATGAACTAACCGTCCATGACATAACTAACTATTGGTTAATTGAAATAATGTCCAGGGGTTGTTCTTTGTGAGTTACGACATGGTCAACCTTGAAAGTTGAAAGCTAATCTGGCTTGATGTGGTGTGGCCTGCTAAGTTTTCCTTGCTTTGCTCAGTTGCTCCAATGTTCTCTAGTTCCTTCTCCCACAATTGGAGGCTTTTGGAATTCTCCTTACCATCTATGAAGCTGGACTAGTTTCAACTTTAAACTTTCATCCTAGTGTCTTGCCTCTGCACATAAATTCAAGGTGCTTTTTTGCATTTAAATGCAACTACAACCTATCTGATGGCTTCAAACGTTATGTTGCCTGGTTGAACTTAAAGTTTGGGAAGAGCGCAAAATAAGGTTCAGAAATACGGTAGGTTTTGCACTGCAGTTATATATATATTTGTATTTGCACTCTTCCCAAACTGAGACTTACTAATTTTGTATGTCTAAGGGCTCTTATAATTATGGTTTTTGAACCGTTGTTGATTTGGACGATTGGACAGTTTGGCCTGGGAATTGTTCAGGCAACTTGTTTCGTTTTAACTTAAATTCGGTCTCTAGCCAAAAATTGTTGAATCAGTTAATGACCCGTTGATCTGGGCGGTCGAATTGTTGACCTGTTTAGCGGTTTATAACTTTTATTTTTAAATTTTTTTGTTAAGGTCAGTCATAACGGTTTCATTTGTAGGTCGTTTTTTAAAATCATGCGGTCAAATCTTTTGCATCATAATTTGGATAAGATTTTTTTTTTTTTTTTTTTAATTTTTTAGTGGTGAGATAACTGTACCAAAACTTAGGTTATTATCACAATTTCATGTGTTCAAAGAAATGAAGAGAAATTTTATTGGAAAGAGAAGGAAGGGAAATAAAATCAAACTAGCAAAAAATTTTTACATTTCCTTGACTTCTTTTCTCTTTTTTGGAGATAACAAACAATAGAAAAACCCTTTGGAGAAGAACCCTTGTTAAGCCTTTCTTATGATGAAAAATGGGATTCTTTTTCCACTAAGGTTGTATTTGGTATTATTACCACTTCTATTTGAATCAGCTTTAATCGATCCTACCCGATTTGTTATAGGGTAGGTTTGGTTTCAAATTCTTGGGATTGACTTTGACCCATGCTAGTTCCAGAGTTTAGGGTTTATCCTACCTGGACCAACCTTTGTTAGTCTTGGTGGAACTTGTCTTGGAATTGAACTTTTCTTGAAATAAATTTTAAAATACTTTTGGGAATATAAAGATTTGAACTCAAGCACTTATAGTTATAAACGCTAGTCTCATTTGACCATTGAGTTACTTTAAGTAATTTGATCATTTGCTTCATATTAATATTTGAATGTGTATAATAAGTAATGCAAAAGGTAATATTTATAAAATTTAAATTATAAGTTTTGAACCATATAATAATAATCAATTTAATCAATAAAGATAATATAAAATTTAAATTATATATATTTATTGAAAATCAAATTTTTGAAGAATATATATTTTTTAGTGGGAGAATAAATAAAGAACAAGTTCCATGGGTAAACCCTATAACTGATCTCAAAACCATGAAGGCCAGAACTGACTTTTACAAGATAGGTTCCAATTTCAAAAACATGAAACCGACCCCTATAGGGTAAGTTTCAGGTTCTACCATAGAACTAAACTGAACCGACCTATACTCACCCCAAATAACAATACTACGATAAGAAAATGGCCTATGCAAGTCGATATGTATCCACCGTACCGTTAATATTTGTATTTTTTATATGGCCATTTACTAAGAAACATATGTAATTTTCCATATTTACTAAAATCCTACATACGCTTCAGTTTGCGTATTATAATATATTATAAGAGACCTTTCTACTTTAGAACCTCTTTACATATCGTTAGAGCCATGCTCCAACATCGGCTGTAATGGTTCTCCTTCTTTTAATGGATGTATCACAACTAGACCTGTTCATGGGCCGGGCTGGGCTTTTACTGTCTATTAACAAATTTTTTTAAGGCCCGAGCCCGAGCCCAGCCCGACCATCGGGCTTACAACTTGGGTTCGAGCCCGGCTCTCATAAAAAGCCTGAAGCCCGAGCCTGGGCCCGGGCCCGAAATTTAGCCTATACTATTATTATTATTAATGTTGAAGCAGCTGAATAGAGAGAGGGATAAATTGAAATTATAAAGAAAAGAATAATATATATATATATATATTAAATTATAAATATATATTTTAATAAATATTATATTATTTATATATTTTATATAATATATATAATATATAAAATACATATTATATATTTTATAAAATATATAATACTAAGTCATGCTGGGCCGGGCTCAGGACGGGCTTTTTTGACAAATCCCGAGCCCGACCCGAAACACAATCGGGCTTACTGTGTTAAGCCCGAGGTCAGGCCCGTGGGCCTAATTATACAGTCGAGGGTGCGGGCTGGGCCGGGCCGGGCCGTCGGGCTACCCGGCCCATGAACAGGTCTAATCACAACTCAAATGGATTTGACACGACAAAAAACGATAATAATAAGTATCAGGGACCAATCAGACTTTGGCATGTCACCATGAAAGAATAGAGACCCATTTCAATCAATGTGAAAACCATGACTCTTGTTAGGGGTATTTTTGGTATAAAAAATCATATGCCCAAATGAATATACAAATGTCCCTTGATTGTAGGTGGATTAAGTAAAATGGTTGGAAAGTAGAAGGGGTGTATTAGTAAAACACAAATTAAAAGATAGGCCTTACAAAAAATGTAAAACTGTAGGAACATTTTAGTAAATGACCTTTTTTAAATCATGTTTGCTTTAGTTCTCACATTTTCTTTTGACAAAGGAAACAAAGTATCCATTAAGAATGAGAAATGTCTTGTAAATCAGATCATGGATAAATTGTGGTTCTACGGATCATATGCAGATGCTTTGAATCGGTCTTACTTCACATTCAAATTCAAATCCATCCTTCTTAATTAATTGAAGACATATTTCCTAATGAACCAACTATTTTCATTAATTTTAACTCCTGTATATTGATGCACCTAATAAAAAGGCCATATGTAGATAAGGATTAAGGGAACTTGAATATCCTCCAAGACGATTAATCCACCATGTGACCACCTTGCTTTGTTATAACAATATCTGCTTTAAAAGTAATTCCTTTATGGAAGGCTGAACTGTTTTTGCCTCTGGGTTGCAAGTCATCAATTTGACTGTTTGGGTTGAACGGTCAAACCATGCCACGTTAGTAGTATGTATGTATAAATACATATTTTATTAATAAATAATGAATAATTATAATCCACATTTAATATCTGCATTATTTTATGCATAGTATATGTTTTTAATTCAATTTTTATCTTTTTATAAAAATATTGAAAATTGCAATTTGAGGCAAAAAAATGTTTTTTTACAAAAATAGCAGGGCAATGCACCTATGACCTCTTGGGATGCATAGATCATGAAAATTTACCCAAAATAGAAAAATGTCACCCCAATCTGACATTGGAGCACAAAGCTATGGCCTCCGAAAGCTTGCATACATATTTAGTGTACAACCCATAACCCAGTCACCGAGTTGAATAGGTCAACGATCTGTCTAGCTAGGTCAGGTGGTTTTTAACTTAGTCAATGGTTTTTGATAAAATTCTAGGTTTTTCTAAAACTGGACCTAGAATCATGGTCAGGTGATGGTTTAAATGGTTCAACCGGCTAAGTCAATGAGAGGTTGAAAACACTACTGCATCATTTAAAAAACAATTGATTATTAAAATCATATATATTTATAAATATTAATAAGAACAATATTTCCCAAGAATTAAGATATAAAACTATATCTATCTATCTATCTATCTATCTATATATAATTTTTTTATACTTTTAACGTTTTTCACGTGTCCTAATCAAGGTTCAAAGTATATTGTATATAGGGTATAAGGTGATCAAAAGCACTTTAATTTAAATTGGGTTTTATGGATTTTATTTGTTTTAAATGATAAAATATGACAACAATTCTATTGACAAGAAATCAGAAGAAAAAGAAAATAACATGAGTTTCAAACCCTAGTCATAATATTTCACAGTTTACATAAAACTCTCAAAGAACCTGTTTCATATGTATTTGTACCTCATTTATATATTCATCTAAAACTTTGATCTATCAAAGAATATGTTTTTCTATATCTTAATTTTTCTACTGTATCCATGTGTATCCAAAGTAAAATTGTGTATTCAATTCTCTTTACGTTTTTCGATACTTAGAACCTTGGGCTGACAGGATTTGGGGCATAAAACGTCAAGATTGCCACAATTCTCAAAATCTCAACAGGCCGGCCTTGTGCTCTAGATCACCACTTTGAATTTATACTCTTTATCTATCAAAAAATAAAATGGGAACAAAAAATTGAATTTATACTGAATACACTTACCAGAATGGGAGACTCGGAGCTTCTCCTATCAGAGAAGTTACACTACCACCCAATGGGAACAAAATCTTATCCATCATGTATGGACGTCAAAGAAATACTCTCTTTTGAAAGATGGCATCAAGGTCGATCAGCCATTGGCAAAACCCATCTTGAGTCTTTTTGGGTCTGGGTTCAACATCTAATTATCTAAACAAAATACCTTGAATTTGGTTTAAAACCCCACATTTGGCCCAGGTCACCATGGATCGGGTTAGGATTGATTACATCAGGTGGAAGGTCGGGTTGGGTTGGGTTAGAAACACCTGGTGCATTACGATTTAGGATTAACCTGAGCCAAGCCTAACCCGGCCTGACTTGCATCCCTACTCATCAGAAGGGTCCATGCATACCAGTTCGGATTCGGTGCGTTTAGACTTTTGATTCTAACCATTTCATGACACATCAAAAGTAAGAGAAAGGGAACAGGTTGGCACGGTGAATTCCCTCTTCCATAACTCTATACCATTAAAAAAAATCTAAGAGGGATTAAATAAGAAAGAAGCGAGAATTCTTCTTCTTTCACTCCGGCGGAAAATCTTTGTTCCGCAGAGGAAGGAAGAGAAGAGGGGAAGAAGCCTAATTCCGAAGAGGAGCGGCATAGAGAGGGAGATGGGGAAGAAGAAGAGGCTAACTCTGGAGTGCTTCTCGTAGAATCGTAGTCATAGAGGGTCCCGTTCAACAAAAACACTCTTAGAAGCCCTCAATGTCAGGGTCGCCAGTACCGGCGACAAGATCTTCATCCGTGCCTACGGCTTTGGCACCGATCAATCAGCTTGGCAGTGCATACTACCCAATTTTTCTCAGCACTACCGCATCATCCTCTATAACCTCGTATGTGCCGGCACTCGGCAGGGTTAATCCTGATTAATTCGCCTACATCGGTCACTCTATTTTCCGCCATGATAGGCATCTTAACCTCTGTTTCCGTCTGAAAACGAGGGCATTGGAATATTCAATCGGTTGTAAGTGATGGTCAATTAAACACTGAATGACGTGTCAAAATATTGATGGACTCGAAGAAAAAATCCCTTCGAGTCCAAACGCACTGAATCCAGTCATAGAAGGCAAGGGCCTGTACCTGTAGCACCCCGCATGCCCTAAGCTGCCTGCTATTTTGCCTGACTTAAAAATCTATTCTGCATGTCGGAGACTGATTTTATGATTGGATCATCTTGCTGAGATTAACCTTTTATGTACCAAAAGGAGAAAACAAGTGGCTTTGCTTCTCACGTGAATAGTCCGTTAACAGTTGTGTTCAAAAGATCAACAAAAGCTCTTTTAAAATTAAAAAGGGAAGCAAAAAAGATAAATGAGATAGAAGGAAAAGGAACTAAATCCAACCTCAGATTCAATAACTTCCATTTCGTTCATTTGCACATTGAAGTAATTCAAATATACCAAAATTTTTGGATAAAACCCTGTTTGCAAAATCATGTCAGCTACTTTCCCTCGAGAATTGGCTTCTCGATGTCTGTTGTATATCGTGTGTGCATGCATACTCCTCCCAGTACATTTCTTTCTTCTCCCCCTACTTTTCTCTGTTCCTATTACCTTTTCTTCGTAAAAATTATAATTGTAAGTTAAGCCTTACCAGGGTGGATGGTCATCTTGTGGAGTCTTTGGTGGGGCTGGTTCCCAGTTGGGCTTTTCATCCCAGTACATATCATAATATATGTGGCCAGGCGTATGATCCAGTACACAGCACCAGATACCTACATACCTCTTCATACGGTTTCGGAACTTTGTCTCCCTCGTCTGACCATTTATTTTGATACAAGGAGTCAGAAGGCACAGTAACAGAAGCAAACAAATCTACATTCTACTGCTGAGATAAAGCAAAAGCAAAGGGACTACTTGCCTTGTCACTGAAACCTTCAAAAGCATCTTGCATGGATGAGAACTGGATGACTTTGACATCCTTGAATGAGGAAAGTACTGTTTTCAACTGTGAGGAGATAAAGTTCTTACTTACATATTCAGAGAAATGTAAATGATCTAAACACAAGTAAACTGATATCAGAAATTTCACAAAACGATACTTTGTTATCTAAATGGTAACGAGGAAACCTATTAAAGAAAACTTCAAGTACTTAAAGGAATTTAATAGAATACACATTTTCACTAGTGTAGTTCCAATTTTCTAATTTCTTCCCATTAAGAACTTAATGATAAAATATCACTCTTCATCGATTACCAATTATTAGTGCAAGCCACAAATATTGTAGGACATTTTTGTCTGAGAGTTGCACTTTGCTGAATCTACATTGCAGCTTAGGCTGCAATGGCTCTATCAAAGCACGACCATGTTGCCCATGCTTAAGAGTATCTTAAACTTTCACATCATAAACTTGTTGAAGGATGGGCCATGTGGCCAATTTTGATTGGTCCACTGAAATGGAAGTGAACTTGTCTGGCATGCAGGTCTTTAGGAGATCAATCTGGATTTTCAAAACGTGGGTTGATCCACTGGATGGGCTTCAGAAAGTGACATTCTATTGACACTACAAACATCTCAAAAGACTAAATAACAGAAAAAAAAAGATATTCAATTGCATTAAAATTGGTTACACAGTCAACATTGTCATTACAATGTGAAAATTGGTCCCTGTCTGGTTGAAGGGGGGATCAACATTTAAACTTTCCAGATTGATAACAATGTTTCCGCACCTTAGAGAATATGCATGCAAAAGAATCTTTTATATGTGGATCAGGAAAAATGCTTAATATATGATCAGCTTGAAGGATCATTTCAGTGAAATAAGAGTACCTTTAGACTATTATCCGTGCACAAGAAAATTTAAAGTTTTATTAGGGTACTTGATTACTTCTTAAAGATGTGTACTAAATTTGATTAGGCATAAAGTGGTGATGAATTGATGATGAAGCTGATGATAATAATGATAAGGAGACTTGAGGAAGAAATTTCATATAAGAACATCAAAACAATATAATAGAGGAGGGTACCACATTACACCAATGTATGGTGTACCAATATTTCATTCTAGCCTAGGTGTATAGTTACATGGTGCATGACACTAGGAAGAATTAGTAAGCTCCACACACACCATCTAATAGATCTCTTATATCTGGACCCAACTTCTCCAATACCTATCCATTTCACACTCTTACATGCTTTTGAAAGGTCAGAACAGAGCAGCAGTGGTCCAAGATGAAAGCCTATATATGAAAATTTCTGTCTATAAAACTGGTACCATAGAGCTAAGTGTCTTAACTCAAAATATGCCTATTGATAATTGCAAAAATATCTGAAGAAGTTGGCACAAATTAAAACATGTTAGTATCTGAGTATATATACTGTAAATTAGAGTACCGTTTCTTCACTGCTATGCTTTGGTAATCTGAGTACTCCTGGTCGACTTGTTTTATTGGTCACATGACAATCTTGGGATCCAGAATGACAAAGTTGAACATCAAGCCATGACTCCTTTATCTGAAAACAATACCAACAGAGAAGAACTTCCAACTAAACAAAGTAGAAGCAGAAACCAGATGCTTTATTGAATTTTGGTGGAACTAAATATGATTACCTGTTTAGGTAGTAATGAATTGTCAAGGAAGGAGTACTCTTTAAAATGGATAGCAGGGCCAAATTCCTCCTCTGGTAGTTCTTTCAACATAACGTTCACCTATATTGCAGCATGTTACCTTAATTTATCATAGTTTTATAAGTTTTTAAACCATTCTGTGTTCAAATAAATACTAATACAATCTACTAAGAATTTATTTTAGGAAGACTACCAAAAAGTAAGATTTTAATTCCCTACAACAACTAAGGATAGTGCAGTAAACTCTTTGAACTAATTTTCCTTAATTCAATAGTTATACCTATTAATCAGCAAAAGCACTATTTGTATTAAGAGCAAAAATAAAAAATAAAAAAGAATGATGAGTGTTATATGAGTGCAGCCTGGCCGTCTAGAATCATGTTGTCAAACCGAAATGGAGAATTGATTAATTGAATAAACAATGGAAATAAATAAAAAATGAATCTACTTGGCTTTATATGAAATTACAAAAACAAAAGAAAAGAAATAAAGAAAAGCACCATGTTCCTGTGGAAGTTAATTTGGAGGCCTTGGATTCCCTCTAAGGTGAGCTTCTTAGTGTGGTATGCTGTAACTGTTACATGTCTAACCAGGGACAGTTTGGCAAGAAGGGGCATATGAATTCAAGATAGCTCATGTGGGCTGTGTGGGTTGATGTTGGAGAATAGTGGTAATTTGTTTGTTCACTGCCAAGAGTCTCAGGGTCTATGGCTGCATTTTCTGAGGGCAAAAGGTCTGAATTGGATGATGCCTAGAGCTCTGGTGAGGTGCTGCTTGCCTGGCCTCTTCAAAGCTTGATTAGAAAGGGTAGGCAGATAAGGTATCTGGTTCCAGCTGCTATTGTTGGATCTTGTGATAAGAGAGGAACAGGAGGGTCTTCTATTGTAAATGCAGAGCAGAGGACAAGCTGGTCTGTCTGTCCGTGTAACCAATCCCTGGGGAGTTTATTGTAAAATGTGAACTTATGGTTTATTTGATGGCTATTTAGGTGCCAGGGTGTCTCCTATGCTGGTTATACCCCAGCAGGCTTGTTCTACTATTTATCATTGAACAAAGTTACTTTTATCTTTTTTCAACTAAAAAAAAAGGCAGGCAGAGATTGAAGTAAAAAGGATCTAGTGGGAATGAGTTCCCATCAGAGGATTTTTTTTATATCAGTTTTTTTTTTTAATTTTTTTGGTACAGGGTGCCCCTAATAGGACCAGAGCTAGTAAAAAAAATGATATGTGCAGAAATGCAAAACATTTGGCACACACCTTTAACAGGACCCTATATAGAATGGAATAAAAGAAAAGCATCAGTGCAGTCTGCAGTGGCCCAGAAAGTCATGTAAAGATTAGGAATTTTCAGTGGCAGTTTGGAACTTAGAAGAGACAAATATATGGACTTCCTAGGGGGAACAAACTAGTATCCTGGATTCTATTAATCACATATTATGTTCACCCTTTCATATCCTAATCACTTGGTTATTTCAAGAATGTATAGAAATTGGACGATAGGCAAATCCCTTAAAGATATAATTTATATGAATACATCTGGTTTTTGTGTGTTCAGCAATGAAGATGGGTTTCTCAATCCAGGGTAGTGTTTTAAAAGTGCAAGGTGCAATAAAGGCACAAGGGCCATTTTGCGCCTGAGGCGCAAGGCGCAAGGCGAGGCACGCGCCTTTTTGAGGCAAGGTGCACAATTTAAAAAAAAGCTAAAAATTCAAAAAAATAAAAAAAATGCAAAAAATTCAAAAAAAAAATAAAAAAAGTATAAAACATAATATTAATAAAAATATAAACTTAAGTTTTAAAAAACCTATTATCTAAAATTAAAATACATAAACATAATATGTAAAGCATATTCAAATGAGAATTTAAAAATGAAATCAAACATATAAAACATTTCCAAGCATATAAAACCCACAATCTCTTTTTTTCTCAATTGCATCAAGTAGCTAATGTGACATATTACATTCCTAATTCTAAGAGCCGCCTTTGTGCCACGCCCCTCTATTGCATCAAGTAGCTAATGCTTCGAGAACCCCCTATTTGGTAATGTTGTCCATTCATTCATCCTAATAAAATATCTTCTTAAAAGCAATTAAAACTATAAAATCATTATTTTTTGTGTGAAAACAAAGAATTTAAGACTCTAACATGGACTTGTTTGGGATGGCCTCAAGGAGTGTGGCACGGGGTCCAGGGGCAGAGCCCCCGACCCATCCGCCAAACTCAAAAAAAGGAAAAAGCGGCAAATTTTCAAAAGGTGCACGCTTGGGCTAAGGCGCAAGGCGCACCAGGCGTGCGCCTTTTGAATGGGCTACACCTAGGACCTGAGCGAGGCACCTACCCTAAAATGTGCCTCGCCTAGGCGTGCCTTTTAAATCACTGATCCAGGGTTATGATTGAAAAAAAAACAACTGATTGTACAGCAAAGAAGTGGTGAGAAAAGGAAACAAAGGAATGCTAGAATGTTCTCAGAGGAGAGAAGAAAAGAAGCATTGATGTGTGACGGATGGGCGATACATTGGATTAGAACTGTGGACTCTGTTTTGAGTTCCCTTTTGATGATACATGGAGAAATAGGGTGGTGGTGGCTAGAAGCTCTTCTAAAAGGAGAGAATAAACTTGGTTTGGATGCCTCCTGCTAAAGGATATTTGAAGTTAAATTTTGACGGGAGTAGTTGAGGCAACCCGAGTCCCTCTAGAATAGGAGTGGTAATGAGAGACAAAGACATACCACTGCTTTGTTCTCAGGTTTAGTGGGAGTGGGTGATTCTATTAGAGCTGAATTGGTTGCTGCACTAAGAGTACAGATGCAAAAGAGCTGAATATGGTAAATCTAGTGATTGAAGGGGATTCAAAATCGGCAATGAGGTGACTGAAGGATCCAATCTATAATTTGGTGCTTTAGGGATGTGATGAAGAAGTTTAAATGGCTCACTAGAAATATGAATTTGACAGTACAATGGGTGAGACCGTGAGAGAACAGATAATGGGATGAAAAATTCTCTAGCTAAACAAGGGATGAATATAAATCAATTGTATTGGGAATGTTTTGAAAATCATAATTGTATCATAAATTGTACAGAAAGTTGAATCGAATCAAATCGTGAATCATATCATAAATCTTAAGAGTAATCTTATTTTTTACAAACATGTCAGAAAATCAAATATAGATACATTGAAAAGGATAAATATATAAAAGAAAGTGATTTTACCCTATTTTTAATCCATATCTACAATGAATGAACTATGTACACAAAACACTAGAATCCTGAGATGATATAATCAAGTTTGACTAAAAAATATACATCCATGTACAATGGTTCTTTAACCTACATATGATGTAAAATAAACTTAGTGCCTAGTCTTTAAAACTACTCTCCCTTGATAAACCTAAATATAAACAAAAAGATGACAAAGTAGAAAACAAATTCTTAATTGAATTTATTTGAATTACAATGAATCATAGGGACCGTATAAAACATAAAATTTATGAATCAAATTGTACGATTCAAACAAAAATCGTAAGATTTTGCAAAATTAATTGGGCTCATTTGTAGTTGAGAGGTAGCACCGCCTCTTTAAGGGATGCCTGTATTGCCAACTTTAAGTGATTAATAACACTTACTTTTACTTATCAAGAAAACACCCTGATTAGAAAATTAGTGCTGCAAATACTATTTAATCTCTTAGAAGGTCAATATCATTAGTAATTCAGTTCTTAAATAGTGTGTACCTCAAATACATGATCCAAGGGGCAGAGAAAAGGTTGCCTGGTCATTGTTCCCTCCAAAATTCCAGGATGTCCAAACCATAGTCTATCCAATCTGCACCACAGTGGAGGCATCACCTAATATAGAAAAGAGGTCAGAATACAGACCTTCAGTTTTGAAAGCAAACATAAGTATATTATATTTGTATAACCTGATCAATCAAATATCATGCAATAAGTAGATCTAACAATAATTCATCTTTACATCTTATTTCATAACTTATTTTATTAAGAAACATTTAAGTACATACCCAAGATTGTACAAATCAGTGTTTTAAAAGGCATGAGAGGCATACGCCTGGAGGCAAGGTGCCCCCAAAACGCTCTGAGGCATATGCTAGAGGCATTGACACCTTTGAATCGTACGCCTCATACACTTTTTCATAGGGTGTGCTAGAGGCATACACCTCATGCACCTCACACACACCTCATATAAAAAGACAGAAAAAAAGAAAAAAGAAAAAAAAGGAAAAGAAAGGGAAGGGAAAGAAAAAGAAAGGAGAAGGAAAAAAGAGAAAAAGAAAGAAAACTCTTCTTCTTACTCATCCCCCTCCTCTAAAGGAGGCTTACGCCTCCTTGTGTTCAGGAGGCTTACGCCTCTTACATTCTCAACTATGCCTCACACCTCTAGATAGTGGAATGCTTTGCGTCATGCTTCCACATTTTAAAACAGTGGTACAAATATAGCAGTTCCAGACTTTTAAACTTGCTATTACTACCAGTGCAGGTTGGTTGGATTTACCACTATAAACTTTCTTGCTTTTATATATTGATGACATACTACCAGTGAAAATGAGAAGGGCATGCAACAGTTAAAAACTCTTATGTGGACCTTACCTTCCTTACCTTCTATTTTTTTCTCCTTTTTTTCTTGCTTTTTTCTTCTCACTTGTACACCTCACGACTCTAGGCAGTGAACGCCTCGTGTCACGCCTCCACAATTTAAAACATCGGTTGGAGGTTAGGACATAACTAATCAGGAGCATATTGCTAATTACTTCAAGGAACTCCATTCTTCTGATAGAATCTGGAGACCAAGGCTAAATGGTTAGGAAGGGACAACTTTATCTTAGGAAAGCAGAAGCTGGTTGGAGAGGGAGTTCAGTGAAGATGAAATTAAAAAAAAAACCAGCTTTTTCGATTGATGAAGATTAGGCCCCTGGCCCCAATGGATTCTCTTCATCCTTTTAACATGAATGTTGAGAAATAGTGAAAGAGGATCTTCTAGAGGTGTTTGAAGATTTCTACAACTCAACCATTATAAATAAGAGAACCAGTTCCACCTTCATCAAACTCATTCCCAAAAAAAAGGGGTCTCTTGGAGTTAAAGATTTCCCTCCAATTAGTCTCCCGGGCAGCTTGTATAAGATTATAGCAAATGTGTTAGTCGACCGGTTGAAAAGGGTAATTAGTAAGGTAGTTGCTTCTACTCAAAGTGCTTTTATTCAATGCAAACAGATTGTAGAAAGCATTTTGATAGCAAATGAGGCGGTGTAGTTTGCAAAATTGATTTGGAGGAGTATGATAGGGTGGGCCAAAATTGTTTGTGAAAAATCATAGGTGCTAAGCCCGGCCCAAACTTCGAGCCTAAAATAAAAGCTTGGGTCCAAGCCGGACTTTGGGCCTATGGCATCTAATATTAAAATTTTAATTATTTAGAAGTTTTAAATTAAATAATGCATCATACATAAAAAATATTGCATAAGCCCAAGCTAGGCCAGGTTTGGCTAGGCTTTGGGCCTATGGCATAAAAGATGGGGCATGGGCCTCATTTAATTCCTAGGCTTGGCTGGGCTTGGCTTGTCAATCCTTTTATAGATGAAGGCAAGGCCTTCATTCCCATTTTAGAGGAAAGGCCTTCATTCCTATTCCGGAGCAATGTAGGACTTGGAACAACACTCAATGGTGAGTGCTACCATTAAGTGTTATTCCAAGTCTCACATTGCTTAGGAATGGGAATGAAGGCCTTGCTTAGGAGGACAACTCTGGACAACTCTCATTTGTCATACTTGAGTTGAGTCATGTGTTGAGATGTGTCAACTCATGAATATGTATATGTTTAAAGTTTTATATTTTATATAAAATAATTGATACAAAATAAAATATATTTTCATATGTATAATATTAAGTATATATAATTTACTATAAATAATATACAATATAATATATATTATATATTTAATAATATATTATATTGCAGGTTGGGTTAGGCTTGAGCTTGACACCTTGGGCCCAAGCCCGACCTAGAATTTTCTGGGCTTGCACACAAAAACCTAGGATTGGCCTTGGAAACTTGCGAGCTAGGCCAAGTCGGGCCAAGAATGATCGCCCCTACAATAGGTACAATAGGGCCCCCAAAGATTTCTTCAAGGCTTCTAGAGGCTTATGGCAAGGCTGCCCCCTCTCCCCCTTGCTCTTCTCTCTAGTGGATGATATCCTAGATGCCTTCATGCAAAAGGTTGATGGGCTAGGTTTAATTAAAGATTTTTTGGTTGAGCAATAAAGTATTCACATTTCTCACCTCCAATATGTTGATGACATTATCTTCTTCATTGAAGACCATAAAGGTTACATTCTTAATTTGAAGGAGATCCTAAAACATTTTGATGTAGTGACTAGTATGAGAATTGATTTAGAAAAGAGCAGCATCATTGGCATTCCATGAGCGGAAGGCTAACCCTAATCAAGGCAACTTTATCAAAGCTCCCAACTTATTAAATTTCAGTGTTTAAAGTCCCATCTGGAGTGAGAAAAGATCCGATGCAACTTCCTGTGGGAGGGAAGAGGAGAGAGAAGGAATCACTTGGCACTTGGTAAACTGGAGGATAATGTGTAAATTGAAGGAGGATTAGGGCTTGGTGGCATTACAAAGAGAAACAAGGCTCTGCCAGGAAAATGGATTTAGTAGTATAATATTGAACGAGGCTCTCTATGGACTTCAGTGATTTGAATCAAATATAGAAGAAACAATCTTGAAAGGAGAAACACTAGGGATGCAAATGAATCGAATTATGATCTGATCTGAAATCAAATCTGATTTGATTGTGCCGGATTCGGATATATGTTAACGGATTATCAAACCAAATCGGATTGAAAAATGTGATCCATTTGCTTATTGGGTCGAACTTGAATCACCTTGGATTCGGATATATTGTTATGTATAAACATTTATAACCCCAATATAGTTTCACGTTTCTATAGCAGTAAATGTAATTTTAATTTAAACTTGGGGTTAGAAGTGTCCAACCAAATACCTTTATATATATATTGTTGAGAGTGTAAGGGCATTTATGTCCTTTCATGTTTTTTGTATTTGGGCGCCTATTCAAGGGCCCATTTGTAATTTTCTTCTTGAATACTTTAACTTGGTATCAAAACATCAGATGGTCAAGGAGAGCATCAGCTGCTGGTTGTGACTCACATACGAACCTGTTGACATTAGTAGCCTGTACAGGCGTACAACCAGTGACATACATTTGCGGTTTTGATGCCCGTTGATGCGCCTCATTTTTAGAGGAATTTTGATATAGCTTTCATGGAGGTTTGAAGCTGTTTTACATTTTTCTTGGATTTTTCAGATGAAAATTGGCAAAAAATACAGATCTGGATTTTAGGGCTTGCATGCTCGCATGGTGGGTTAGTTGCTGCTAAATCCACTTGCGTTTGAATCGTGGTAAATTTTTGAAACTGCAGGAAGTAGTCTAAGATTTTTTGGAACCCTAAAACTTTTTTGGAAATTTTTTTCTTCCCCTATTTTTCCGTCGACACCTTTTTTTCCCTTGTTTTATTGTTGTAGCCCGTGTTTAACCTTCAAGGAAAGGTGTTTGGGTGTTTAGCTAGTGTTGGGATACTGTGGTGTTGGTGAGAAAAGTGTTTTTAGACGGGTGGTGATCCTCAAAACGTGTTTTTATAGTGACCCTATCACTCCACATTTTTTTTGGAAAAAGGTAATGTAATTTTATTCAAACCAACACATACAAGCTGGATTCAGACCCAGAAAGGCAGTCTGAAAACGACAGCAATTACAATCTCCACCAGGAGTTTGAACGAAATAAAACAGACAAATTCAGACTTCTGAACTCCTCAGTAACAGACACCCAAGAGATTAGCTTGCCCACTGCTCTCTGAATTATATCTTCAGGGCTCTTTTCTCTATTACAGAAAGTCCTACTCTTCCTCTCAGCCCAAATGGACCACACTACAGCAGCATGACTAGTCCTCCACACCAGTTTCCCTTTCTTGCTTAGGCCTTTGACATTCCAACAGCAGAGGAGCTCCTTAACCGATCTTGGCATAACCCAACTGATATTCATGGATTTGAGAAAGTGCTCCCAAACCTGAGAGGAGAACGAACAAAGAATACACAAATGGTCTGTCAATTCAGTAAACAACCCACAAAGACCACAAGATAAATCCAAAACTTGAATGCCCCACCTCACAAGATTAGATCTGGAAGGACATTTGTCAAGGGCCACCGTCCAAATCAGAAAATTGCATTTAGATGGACTTGTAGAGTTCCATATCTGTGTAGCTGAGAAATCAGTGAGACCCAATCTGCAAAGCTTACATGCCAGGGATTTGACAGAAAATTCTCCATCCGGATTCCACTTCCAGCACATTTGTCTTCCGAAAGCAGGTCTATCTTCTGCTTCTGAAGAAGAGTCATAATCTCCACAATCTCTTCAAACTCCCAATCAAAAAGATTCCTCCTAAAGAAGGGGGGGGGTCCAAGTAACAGTCTCCAGACAAACAAAAGCACTCAACCACAAATGCTTCTTGGTTAGAAGCACACTGAAATAGAAGGGGAAAAAACTTAGCTAGAGGCCCATCCAAGCACCAAGAGTCCCTCCAAAATTTAGTTCTATCCCATTTACCAATCTTGACTGAAATCCCTTCCAGACAGAAATTCTTCATGATACCTTTCCAAAGTGAGTTGCCCTAACTTGGAGGAGGATCCCTAGACCTCCAGTTGCCCCACTCCACCCCATATTTACCAGCTATGAGGGACCTCCACCAAGCATTACTTTCAGCCGAGAACCTCCAGGTCCACTTACAAAGGAGAGCAGAATTAAAGCTCTTCAACTTCCTTATACCTAAACCACCATCAGTCTTAGGAAGACATACTTGGTCCCAATTGACTAGGTGAATTCTTTGCTCCTCTTCCCAACCCCTCCAAAGAAAACTTCTCTGAAGCTGCTCCAATCTTTTTGCTACTTTGTTTGGGATGGGGAAAAGAGAGGAAATAAGTAGGTAAGTTGGAAAGGGTACTTTTTATCAAAGTAACCCTACCCCCAAAAGATAGATATCTTGCCTTCCATGATGCTAATTTCCTCTCCATTCTTTCAATAACTGGATCCCAAATCAAGGAAGCTAAACAATTTGCCCCCAAGGGCAAACCCAAATATTTCATTGGGAGGGATTCAATCTGACAAGCCAGCACCTCCACACAATCAACTATGTTGGTTACTTGATCCACTGGAATGATTTGACTTTTGTTCCAATTGACTTTGAACCCAGAGACCACTTCAAACCAGGTTAAAATCCCAAGGAGAAGATCTAACTGAGAAGGAGAAGCGTCCACAAAGCATAAAGTATCATCTGCGAATTGGAGAATATTAACCTTTTCCCCCTTAGGAGCGATTGCAAAACTTTCCCAATCACTAGTATTAGATGCCTTTTTACAGAACAGAGTAAGTATTTTCATAACACAAATAAAGAGTAAGGGGGACAGAGGACCACCCTGTCTTAGACCCCTAGAGCTATCAAAAAACCCTGCTGACTGATCATTAATCAGAACTGAAAATTTGGGAGAGGTTATACACACTTTAATCCAGTTTCTCCATTTCTGCCCAAACGAAACTTGATGCAGCACAAAATCAATACACCTCCAATTAACATGAGTAGACGTTCAAGACTGCTATCAGCCTTGAACCCTAATAGATTTCAGGTTCAAAAATAGAAGAAAAAGTATAGAGAAGAGAGGAGAAAGAGAAGAGAGAGCAGTAGAACACAAGCGTTGAAAGGAGGGACAGAATCTTAATGTTCTGCTGCCGCCACTTTTATTTAGTATTTATAGGTTATGCTCATTACAAGGGAAAGGACAGGTCTGCCCTTAGTATTTACATAACAAATAGAACAAAATAAAACTGAAATAAATAACAACTGAAATAACCAACTAACCACCAGCTAACCCTAGGATGACTA
>NW_010729118.1:1185392-1250086 GCF_000365185.1 Nelumbo nucifera | reverse complement strand
GTCTTTGTAAACATGATTAGAAGCTAATATAGATTAAGGGGGTCGACTGAATGGGTTAACCATCAGATTTTCGACTGACCCCTCTTCTTCTTCTTCTTCTTCTTCTTCTTCTTCTTCTCCTCTTCCTGTTCGGACTACTGTAGCAGCAGTCGAAATAGAAATTAATTGTCTACCATGATGATCTTATAGTGGTTATAGGTAATCTGCTGGAGGATTATGAGAAATTCAGTGGTCAGTTGGGAGACTCTTGTACCTTCATATGACTAGACTAGGCATATCTTTTGTAGTGAGTGTGGTAAACCAATTTATGCATGCTCCTAGTTGTCCACGTCTTGTTGTCTACTAATGGGATTTTTGCTTACTTTAAGGGAAGTCCAAGCAAAGGAGAGTTGTATTCCTGCCATAATCACAAGACACTAGAGGTGTTTACTGATGCTTATTTTGAAGTTTCAATTGATGATAGATGTTCCACTTTTGGTAATTGTACTTTTCTGAGTGGAAATTTAGTGTTACAGAAGAGCAAGAAATGTCAAAAGTTAGACCTGTGTCCAGTCTACCCCTCCCAAGACCCCAGATACTTAGGACCAGCATTGGGTAATGGCCTTTTAGAAGAGCAAGAAATAGTTCACAGTTGCCAAGTCAAGTGCTGAAGCAAAGTATAGGGCAATGGCTCACAGTATCTCCAAGAATCTTTGGCTATGTTGATTACTTGAAGAGTTAGGCATTACTTATGACAAACCACTGATGTTGTACTATGATAACCAAGCTGCAATTAATGGCACACATAACCCTATCTAGCATAACTAAGTGAAGCACCTTGAGGTTGATTGTCATTTCATTCAAGAAACAGTGTTCTTTGGTAAAGTGTATTCCCATTTGTCAAGTATGATCTCCAGCTAGCTGATAAACAAAGGTGTTGCAAAGCCTAAATTTGATCATAATCTAGGCAAGCTAGGCATGTTTGTGCTTTGTACAAGCAGGGGCCAGGGGTATTCTAGCTACTTTCTTGTAAGAAGAATACTAATATCAACCTCTTCTTTCTATTCTCTGATTTGTATCTATTTACAACACTTTTAGTGAATAAATTAAAAAACTCAAATAATCTCCAACATTCCCAAGATAGATGTCAGACTGACACCAAAAGTTTCTGTATACATGCATGTGGATGCACACCCCCCTTCCAACACAAATTTACATAGATAAATTGTTATATCAGCTAATAATACATTATTAGTGTTCAATGCATACTTTTATAATTCTAAAAAAGTTTATTGAACTAAGGCCCCGTTTGGTTTGCGGGAATAGGGGTCTGGAATCGGAATCGGAATGGGCTATTTCGATTCCAACTGTTTGGTTGGGCGGAATTGGAATCCCATTCCCATACCTTCCAGAAGGGAATTCCCCCTTTTGAGGGAATGGCCATTCCCTGCCCCTCCCTTGGGAATGAAATCCCATTCCTGCTGATTCTGATTCCCATTCCCATTCCTGTCTGAACCAAACAGACTATGGGAATGGACCATTCTGATTCCGGAGGATTTCGATTCCAATTTTGACTGAGAACCAAACGGACCCTAAATTAACTAATGGTCTTCTAACATGGAGCAAGTTCAAAATGAAGTATTATAGAAGAGGTTGTCAAAAATACTGGTGATAAAACATAAAGCATCAGATTCAAGCATATACACAAGATCATGCTTTGCAATACATGGGCCAGAAGATATGTCATTGCTGATAGAGGAAAAGATTATTTACAGGGAGCAATGTTTTAAAAAAATGACCCGGAAACGGAACCGTTCTGGCCACTGATTTCCGGGTCGACGGTCTGACTGTCCAGTTCGTACAGACGGCCCGTTCTGACAAACAAATTAAAAAAATAATTAAAAACTAAAAAAACGGTCAAAAACCATTGAATGGGTCGACGGTTCGACTGCTCGGGTCAACGGTTTGTTGACTTTTTCAACGTTTTTTGACCAAAACCGGGTTTTAGGTAAAACGGAACCGGTTGCTTGGATGGTTCCTGGGCCGAACGGTCCAACCGTCTGGGTCAACGACGGTTCAAAAACCTTGATAGGGAGTACTTTGTTATGTGCCTTGGGAGAACTCACCCCTAAAAGCTAGCTGTTTGAGGGAGGGAACCCAAGCACATATATATCCCACAACAGCATCCCATACTACTAATGTGGGACAAATGGATTGTAACATTCCACCATGCTCCGCAGAGTCCCGGTGCCCACGCAGGCTGGCTTTGCACTAATCCACCTATTCCCGGCTGAACACTGCAATACCGATATCACCACTTGCGCCGCACGATTGCAACTGGGAGGCATAGTGTAGGCTCTGATACCATTTGTTATGCCTTAGGAGAACTCACCCCTAAAAGCTAGCTGTTAGAGGGAGGGAACCCAAGAACATATATATCCCACAACAGCATCCCATACTACCGATGTGGCATACATCACATTAGCATCCCATACTACTAATGTGGGACAAATGGATCGTAACATTATGGGAAGGAAGATTCTGCCCAAGAATTACTTTGGCGGGACGATCTAACTAGAAAGGTCATACACAAATATGGGTGATGGAGAACCTACATAGGTTTAGTTCACATTTAATAGGGGAACCAAAAACCAGAGTTCATATTCACATAGAAGATGTAAGATGCATGATGTATACTGATTTCCTCTTCTATGTAGCAACTTAAACTGGTAAGTGTTAATGTTTACAACAAATTAGGTTAATGTTCCTTGGTTGAATAAACTTAGAACATTATCTGTTGTGAGAAGCCACTTAAAAGAACTAAAAAGTACCATGCATGGACAATCAAGCTTTTGATGCAATGTTCACCTTGTTGCCAATTTTCCAACCTGTCATCAACAACTGTTGGCACCACTTGATCACTTGAAGTTAAGATATCTGCTTCAGGAAAGCGAGCAAAATATGGGAGAGGATTCTGTTCCATGGAAAAGACAAGCAATAAATGATGAATCAGAAAGGAAAATCTAGAGTGGAAGGTAGAGGTAATACAAGAAAAAGAGGAGTTGAAATACAGCTATCCATTACAAACTTATCTTGTGATGATCCACATGCAGAACAGCAAAGAAACTATACATAAAGACAGAATTCTTGGGAGATTGTTTGTCATTCTAATATCTTATGAATAGTTAAGATGGCACAGGAGATGTTACAAAAATAGGGCTTTTTTTCTTTATTTCTTACTTCATTCAAATTGTTAACCATGAACAGTTGAACAAAATAAGGTATGGATTGTATTTTCTTTTTTTTCGAAAGAAAGGTATAGATTGTATCGATTACTATGGGGAAACCCATATAGAAATAATCTTACCCACACTAGATTTGGCCCTCACCTTGAATGTGTTTCAAGACATGATTGAGTAGACTATTAAAGGGATTGGTAACCTATTTATTTGAAAGGAGGTTTCAATGAACTAATCATCTTTCAATTTTATTCGGGAAGCAATTCACCATAAAATACCTTCAGGGTTTTGATTCTACATCTAATATAGTAACTTTTATGAAAGAAAAACAAAAAGCAAATCCTTGACTGATGAACCCACTAAATTTATCTACAGTTGGACAACTGAATTAGTGAGTAGGAAGAAGAAACTCTTGGCATCCCAGCTTATAATAAGACCATTTTTTAGTTTCTTTTCCTTTTTCTTATCTATAGGTAGAAACAGAAATAGTTCATTCACACTAATAAGTGACAAACCACAAACAATCATGCAAACAAGGCAGTGGTAGGCTCCAAAGGAAAAATCAAAACATACCTTTAACCAAACCATGTCTGTGTCACACATCAGTAGCTCATAGCCAAAAGGCAGCATGGAATCTATCAAAATAACTTTTTCTCTCCCCATTTTGTGAAATGTTGGTGAACCCCAACCAACATCTATTGTGCTCATATGACTGCCCATATCAAATACTGGAACACCTTTCCAGTATAAGGCCTCCAAAAGTTTCGTATCCATTGCACCTATAAAAAGAAAACAGAATTTCTTTACCACAAGAATTGAATAGCAGGAATAGGGTAAAGTTGTATTGAGTTGCACACTTGAAGTTTCATGAAATTACCTACAAGAAAATTAGAAAGACCAAGATCGGTCAAGTGTTTAACCCAATTCATGATAAAATCCATGAATGCATAGTTTCCAAAGGTTACAATGATAATATTATCTTTCACTCTGTGGCTGACAAGTTCTTTTGTCAGACGAAAGGCCTTCAAAGGCGGCATTTTGGTACCAGGAGGTGGAACTTCCCATATTGGCTTTGTCCATATACTTTGAGGTTGTGATGCAGGCCCAGTAACTCCAACCCCTGCAAATGGTCTAGAAAAGTTGAGAGCATGTTCCAATTGAGGAGCATCTACACCTGAAAAAGAATTTCCTTTAAGATATTAAATGGCAAAACACTAAAAACAGAGAGGATATCATCACAAAAGATGCAATTTGGAGGCTTTGGAGCCAAAGTTCTATGGAACAAACTTTCCTGATGATATTTGAATTTATAAAGATATGATGTAACCTTGTGATATAAAGTCACCACTTGAACTGGCAATTCTAAATTGAGCGCCTCAATAAAATGAATGGAAAGTTAAGTTACACCAGATAGGCCAAGTTACAGTTCCAAATACCAAAACAAAAAAAGGATGTAGTAGAAAGATGCATGTCTTAAAATGCATAAAAATATACCTTTTAGGGTTCCCATATGTAAGCTGACCAACCCTAAAGAAGAATTGAATTTTAAATAGGAAAAAAATTAAGGGATACAAGGACACTAAGAAAGACCAAATGATATGAAGAAGCAACTTATAGAAAAATACCATCAGTATAATCTCCAAACTTACTCCTTTTCCATTGACCTCCTATATTTAATTCCCATAATGCAAAGATAGTACTATCATGAACTGTGGAAGTTCCTCTCTATTTGAATTATTAAAACTGCAAGCATTTCATTGAAACCAGTTTCATCTTGAGGATAAAATTGATCTTAATGCCTAGAAACCTAACTGATACTCGCAATTTCTCTTAACTCGATCAAAATTCAACCCATTAAACCAAGTAACAAGACTAGGAGAAATTAAAGACTAGTAATTCAGAACCTACAAAAAGAGGATCAATTCAAAAGGAGAAAACACCATCAACCAGAAACAAAATGAGACTTACGTGAAAGAGATGAGGAGGACCAAGGGATAGAGTATATTGTCTTGCCCGAGTAAATGGCGGAGAAGACATAGACAGACGATAATGCGATGCCAACGAGGACCGTGGCATAGATGGTTACAAACAGTGGCTTCGAATTGGCAGCGTCCTGGAAAGGATTCCAAGCCATGGCCGGATAATTTACAGGCAAATTTGAAAACTGAGAGATCAATTTCTCGTTATAACGAACCCATCGTCTTCGTCACAAAGACTATGAAGAATTGCAATTACAAAATGAGAAACCCTAACTCAAAAACTTCAATTAAAATTTCCATCATAGCAAGCCCTAAATAGGATTTGACTTCCCTCAGAGGCCGAAAGCAGCCGAGAAATGTCAAGCTCCATAACTGTGATGAGAGCTCCCAGAGGAGAGAGAAAACCTGCTCCCTCTTTGACTTCACCAACTCCGCTACTGTATATTTTCTTTATTTAACGACCGTTGATCAATTCAAGATTGTCGCAAAGTCGGAAGCATTTTAATAAGATGAGACGTGATGCACTGTATGAGGCATATATATTATAACCATAAAAACGAGAAGTAATGGCAATGCACCATAATCGAGGTAATCTGTGTTTAATCAATGCTTCATTTTCTGGAGGGGACGAAAGGTGCTCTGCTCTGTTTTTATTGACTCAGGGCTCTCCAGTCTCCAGTGAACAACTGAACACCGTAACGTGACAGATTCCGAGTGTTTTATTTCCCAATAGATGATTTAACAGTTATCACACTCTACAACTTGGACGGACGGGTTCGGGTCGAAAAATTCTCCAGTTTTGAAAATATTGATATAAAGGGAAAATATTTAAAGTTAAGTCTTTAAGTTGAAATATAATTGATTTGTCAATAAAACATGCTTCAAATTTTTAATCTATTTAGGTCGAATTTTGGGAATATTATCATCATCATCATAATAATAATAATAATAATTTATTACTATTATTATAATTATTTGAAATTATCACGTGCAATACAAATGTATGCATATTTTTTTCTTCTTTTTTTTTAAATGATAAGATAATAAAATTTATTAAAACACAGAAAGAACAATTTACAAATATGTAGAGTGCAAAACTAATCTTGTATTTTGTATTATTTTGTATGTATTTATACTATACATATTTGTATTTGTACTCCTTCCAAACTGAACCCAAAATTAAGTCTAGGCACTCACACAAAACAACTGTATAAATCAAATGACCCTAGAGCTTGTATTAAAAAAAAAATGACCCAAAAGAAGTTTGGGCCAACAAATATTGACCAAACTTGAGCCAAAAGAACAAATTACAATCCTAAAAGAGCTTGATGACCCTTATAGGGGTGCAACTCGGATTGGCCTGAGATAGCATTTTGCACTTCTTTGCGCCCGGGCTTTTAGACTTGGCCCATTCGAATTTTGATAGAAACCCACCCCAAGTTTTCTCAAGTTGCACCCATACCCTCATACCTCATCATTTCTATCCCTTCAACCTCTACCTCTTCTTTGGGTATTTCGAGTCTTCACCACCACATCACCGTAGAAGTCTGATAATTTGTTTGCTTTTTCTATGGCCTAGAAGATGAATTCGGATAAATTAAACATTATGGCTATTGAACGGGCTGTGGAACCAATGATAACACTCTACATCAATGATAAAATACATGAATCCACAGTAATCATTTCCACAATTTAGACTATCAAATGAGATATTAAAAACATCACTACTCTGAAAGGTTTGATCTTCTTGGAACTCATCCGTTTTTACTTATTTGGTTAAGTAGGTTTAGTTAGGCAAATGTTTTCTCAAATAAAACTTATCCAAGTAAGCAAGTTTCCACCATTCGTGTATGCTATCAATTACTTTAAAGAAAGAGGTGAGAGAGAGAACGCTAATCGGCTTTAACAAGTTTGCAGGTAAGTTATTTATCCACGTCACAGGAGGGTATCAATTATCCGGATAACTAATACTCTTAGGTATCCTCATTTCCCATAGGACACAATTTAGCAGCAAATGAAGGTAGGTATTGTGGTCAACTTACTAGTTAACCAACTTACACCCCACTAAATACCGACAAACGAATGGGGCTTGGTCCCTTGATTCTTTAGACCTAAGCCACTCTCATGTATTGTCCTAACCTTCTATAAGGTGACTTTTGAGAAATTTCCCCATCTCATCCCAAACTCCACATATTGTTCAATGGAATGGAGAATTGTAAGCACACTAATCATATGTTTGGTTTGAAAGAAAAGGAAACCTCTTCCTTTAATTGACTCAATTTCCTTTCCTTTTATTTCAAAACCAAACACAACCTAAGGAAGACATGTAGAGAATGAGCCTCCATCTATCACTTTCTCTAACCTGAGAATCAAGAAGAGGATTTCTTGCATGTAATCTTAAACCTGCCACACTTTGGAATCCCCCCTTGGATGGACCATGACTTTCAGGTTGCCATAAAAGAAATTAAAATTAGGGATAATTATTTATAGACAGATAGATATAGATATAGATATAGATATATCATTTAAGATGGTCCCACATAACTCAAATAGGTTACCTATTAAGGGGTTGTTTGGCATCGTTGTCGTTTCTTGGAGCAATGGTGCCACATCAATGCCACATTGAAAAAAACGGTGCTCTAGGAAACGGGCATTTGTTTAGAACTGTTTTTCTATATAAAAAAAAATAAAATAGTGCTCTGAGCCATGCCTCAGAAATCGGGAAGCCGTGGCTTGGAGCAACGCCAAATTTGGCATTTTCTGGAGCTGTAGCTCGTTGCTGTCAACAGGGCAGTGATGTGGCATTGGATAATAGGTACCAGTGTTGAAAACATTTCCTGGAGCAGTGATATCAAACAGAAAAAGTTGTTGTTGCTCTAGGAAATATCCTACCTGGCCAGCAATGATTCCAAACAAAAATAAGAGCACCGTTTTCAAAAAACAGTGCTCCAAGCCACCCATCAGTAACACTGTTTTCTGAGAAAACGGTGCTACAACTGCAACATTGATGCCAAACATATACTAAGAAAACATTTACGGTCCTTTTCTTTTTTATAAATTTTCTTCTTCATCAATTCTCTCTCTCTCTCTCTCTCTTCTTCTTCTTCTTTTGCTTCCTTTTAGAAGGGACAAACCTAAGAAACTAGATAATGGAATTAGCGATTTTTATAACGGACAAATAGGGCAAAGGAAAAAGTGCTTCAATCGAGTGATATGTGGGTGTATGTAGGACAGGAAAGAGAGGAATGAAGAAAGAAAAATAAAGAGAGAAAGAAGAAAAGAAGAAAAGAGAGAGAGAGAGAATAGCAAGTTTTAAAAATTAAATGAACAGTTAAGGACACTTTGGTCTGTAAGTATTATAACTTTTGAAAGGTCAAAATATATGCAAAGCCTTCAAAAAAAAAAAAAAAGATATATGTAAAAAGTTTTTGAAACTAAAGGAAGTAGTTTCCTCAAACGTAAGTAATTATCCTTAAAATTATATATGGACCTTAATTTCCTTTTAACCTTACGTCTTTTTCTAAGCCCGTCCCATATAGACTTAATAGGGACGATTTGATTAGGCCCAAGAACAATGCATAGTTACCAGTAATTAAAAATTAACTAAAAAGCTAGTCATTAAAGATCGATAAAATGAGGTTTTTTTGCTTATTTTATCAAGGATGTATGAAATCTGAATACGATCTAGTTTTCTTTATAAGACCATTTGAAATGGAATGGTTTTATTTTATTTTTGTGTAGCATAAATCAATACAATCATCACTTGAAAATTGAAGAGGGTGTTTCACAAAATCAATGTTCTTTCTCACTTGTAGAAATTGTTACATCAGCAAAAAACAAAAGCATGGTGAATTATGTTTTTGTTTTGAAAGACGAAAACAAATTGGTTTCATTTCATGACTTTGAAACCATCAATATTATGCTTGTTAAAATAAAACTAAATATTGTAGTACAAATATTATGTTTTTTTAAACCCCAAAGTTTGGAGGGGCAGTTACCTTTAGAGTACACATTCATGATGGACCCTTGCACCAAACCACAATGAGCTCTCAAATTAACCAACTTAACCCATTCATCACCCACCCAAAGAAAATAAGGGTCCGTTTGGTTTACAGGCGGAATTGGAATTGAAATCCTCCAAAATTGGAATTGGAATGGTCTATTCCCATAATCTGTTTGGTTCAAACAGGAATGGGAATGAGAATTGAAACCAGCAGGAATGATATTTCATTCCCAAAAGAGGGATAAGGAATGACCATTTCCTCAAATGGGGGAATGCCATTCTAGCAAGAATGAGAATGGGATTCTGATTCCGCCTAACCAAACAGATGAAATCGGAATAGCCCATTTTGATTACGATTCCAGACCCCTATTCTTGCAAACCAAACAAGACCTAAATTACCTTTATTACAAAGCAAAAAAAAAAAAAAAACTTAATCAATACAAAGAAGTGGAATATTAATATAATCGTCACGAATCAGCTGTCTAAAACTAGCTAGTCAGAATGTTGGATTTCCAACATCAATACCTAGGAATGTTGCAAAGAATGTGCTTGATTCTTTTGGAATAGTAAGCAATTGATCAAAAGACGAGAGATTATTTTGTAAGAGTAAGCAATTGAACTAGAACCCATTATTACTCTCCACTCCTATCTCAACAATTCCATGATTGATGCATAAGAGAATACGATCAAGAAGAGTAAGAAACTCCGTCCACAAACAGGTTGCATGGCCATAGAAATTATAGAATGCAAAACAGAGAGCACCAGAATCATTTCTAACAATTATAGTACATACATTACATGATTTATGGAATGTGCATGATATTAGATAAAATATTATTTAAACAAAAAATTCAAGAACATATTTTCTTTTTCAGTTTTGGAAAGAAAAAACACATAGGCAACTAAGAATTAGGGGTATAAACGGAACGAATTCGAATCAGATCAGGTAATATCCGAATTGAAATCCGATTAAAAAATTCGATATTCGAATTTGATTCGAGATCCGATGGATATTGAAAGTTAATATCTGATTAAATATTCAAATATTCTATTCGATTTGAATTCGACTAATTAATTATTTTAGGTAATTAATAAATATATAAAATAAATATTTTATTTATATAAAGTATATAAATATATAAATTATTTATAAAATTTAATTATTATATAAAACATTTAAAAATTTTATATATTATATATAAGAATTAAATAATCGATCAAATTCGGATATTTATCAAATCGAATTAGATCATATCCGAATTCGAATCCAATTAGCTATTCGATATAAATAGGATATCCGAATTCGACCAATTAAATATTCGAATTATCTGAATCCGATTCAATTATGCCAAATCTCAAACTCAAAATTAAATTTTCGAATACCATTAACACCCCTACAAAGAATATATTTTCTGTATCTTTATTTAAAAACCAACTTGTTGATCTCAAACCAGTCTGATCAGTTTGTTGAACACTTAAACTCACAAAAAACACATTGGAAAATAACCCCAGAATGAATTCACTTTAGATGGGTAGGAAACATGAAACGAGTTCATGATTTCATATAACATAACCTAACTCTATTTTTTAAACAGCTGGAAAATGGGTTCATTATCTAGATGGTCAACTTGAGCTTTGAGATCTCCTAATAACAAAAACTTTTCGATTTGTATCCGGCAAGGGAAAACTACAATTAAATTATTCCATCTTATATATGCCATATAAATAAAGATTAGATCCAGATTTACTCAGCATATCATGTGATTTTGAACTTTGTATGGTTTTCGTGTTTGGTGGGAAACCCAATCTCATTGTTTATTTATCTTCCATGGAAGATTCCCCATACCCACGTTTTTGCCTCTTCTTTGTGCAACTCCCCTTAATTGCAATGTAATAATGCACGGTATAAAGTAAATATTCTAATACATTTATATCATGAAGTTCTAGAATCCACACTTAATGATGGATATGATCGAGTTGTTTATTAAATTTCCCTGAACAACAAAGGAATCTTACATGTGACATTAGTTTTCGAACTCAAAACTAGTCTCCGAACATCTCTCTATCTTGTATCCATTACAAACAAGACCTGTTCGTGGGCCGGATAGTCCAATGAACCAGCCTGGCTCAGGTTAATTTTAAGTCGGATTTGGACAGGTGGTCCGAGTCTGAATTTGATTTGATAATATATTATATAATAAAAATATATATATAATATTTTTTTTATTTCTCTTCTCTTTTTTCAAGTAATAATGAGATCTTTCATTATTTTTATTTTAAGTTTTGAGGTCTTTTAATATAAATAAAATAGTTTTTAATTGAATTATAAAATAAAAAATGATTTTTCCAAATTTTTAATTGGGCTTGGGTTTGACCCCAAGCTTCGGGCTTTATATGAAGGCTGGGCTCAGGCTCAAAACCTTGGCCCGATGGTCAGGCCAGGCTCGAGCTTGGGCCTAAGCATATTTTGTTAATGTAGATGCAAAGCCCAGCCCAGCCCAGCCCGTGAATAGGTCTATTTACACGTAAGTTTCATAATATTGAAAGTTTAAAGCCAATTTTGGTGGTGTTTGGCACCATTGCGTTTTGTTAAAAGATACCTATCTGATGGATGTTTTATATCAATCACAAGATCCTTCCAATAATTTGCCAAATAGGTAGGTTGGTGTAGGGAAACTCCCTACTCCCTACCACAGCTATATACAAAACTTGTATTGGAGTTTTAATTATTGAATGTGTCTCCAAACTTTTTGATTCAACAATTTTAAAAGGTACTCGAGGCATATTTTTCAACATGTGGCAAGATCCTTTGAGATGATTTTTTTCTATGAAGGTATTGGAACTTAGGTTGTGTTTGGTCGCAGAGTAAATAAATTTATACTGATGCAAAACTATAATAGTGCAAATGATTTGGGTGCAAATTCTGATTTATTTTTGTTTCAAATTTTATCTTATTTTCTTTGGTTGCATTGCAAATAATGTAAAATAAGATCTGAAGTAGAATAAAGCAAAACCCAAAATAAAATTAAACCAAATTTTGCATTATTTTCATTTGCGCACATGCATTTGTACTAATGCAAATAAAATTGTATTGCAATCAAATGCAGCCTTAGGGTCAATTTGAAAAGAGTAAAATTATAAATATATAGAATGCAAAACCTTGTATTTTGTATTTATACTCTAAATCTTGTATTTGCATTGAACACTTGTATTGGCACTATTACCAAACTAAGCCTTATGGGAGAATAATAGTGTTTCTTAATAAAGAATATTTAAAAACAATATTCATTTTGACATTCTCAACAAATAAATTAATCGTTATTTTGATTATAACTCTATTATTCCAAGTATCAAGCTTCTCATCAATAAATTGTACACCTTGTTGGAATGATATTCAATAGTAAAATAAATTATATTTCTGATTTTCATGGTGTTTGGCCTAGACAATAAACCTTGGCCTAATTTGTTTTGAACTGCAAATCACATCCATTTGCACTGATGCAAAAGTATGCAAAAGTATGTGAGTACATATGAATTGAATGAAAAATTGTGATCTATTTTTACTTTTAAGTTTTACTTCATATTTTTTTATGCAAAAGAAAATAACTACACTCTAGAAAAGTAACAACCTAAAGCATCTTCTAGGAGAATGTAGTCCAAGTCCCACAAACACAATTCAGACACCGCCACCTCTCTGACTCTGAACTGACCTTCTTTAATTTGCTAGCCAGTCGGCAGCTTGAAATAAAATTGTGAGGTTAATGAAGCCTGAGACCAAGGAAATGGGATCTGTTCCTCACATTTGGGCGCTTCATGTGCACATTCATCGTACACTGGGAACATCTCCCATGAAAAATAACTTACAAGTACGGGAAATGTTTTCAATGCATGGTAGGATGTGAGTGTGAGGCATGTGTGAGGCGCCCTTTGTGAGGAGCAGATCCGGTCTCGAGACCAAGACGGTGTTTAGTAGCAATGTAGTTTTTTGGAGAAACAGTGCCAGTTCAGCATTGTAGATGCCTTTAACAAAAAAAAAGAAAGCCTAAAAAAAGTTATTTAGTTGAGCTGTTTATCTGATCTCTCAAAAATTGTGTGAATCATTTATAAAAAAACATCAAATTTGACATTTTTCATTTTCAAAACCGTTTTTTTATTATTTGGCTTATATGGCACTTAATGGCGCTGAGGTGTAAAAAAATCATACAAAACATTTAAAACAGATTTTGTCTCATTTTTCAAGATACAATTGTACAAAACGTTTATTTTATAAACGCCTTCGATACCAAATAACCCCCAAGTCGTCAAAATCATTAGTCTAATTTTAAAGTGCATCCCTAAACCACAAGAACAAGTTGTTATCAATATGTTTTACTTATTTTCAATGCAAAAAAAAAAAAAAAGAAATAAAACATGAAGCAAAAGCACACTCTTTGATTTGCATTCCCATGCTTTTTTTACTGGTACAAATGAAATTGAATTCTGAACAAATGGAATAGTTGAGAAATAGATGAGTCTTGTGAGATAGGGAGACCAATCTATATTGGGATTTAGGCCTACCCAGAGCCGGGCCTAACACATTGATAGACCTACCCTTGACGGGTGAGATTTTTCTGGGCCATATCTAGGCCCAAATACCCAACAAGCCGGACAGAATTAAGCAAAACATTATAGTTTTTGCGCCCAAAATTTAATTCAAGCTGGGTGAGCTAACTTGGCGAAGCCCATATCAGCATACTAACTAATGCATATGTGTATCATCTATCAATGTATAATTGTAAAATATGTACCATTGTATGTATATATGTGCAATATATCCATGTAAATATATGCCTATATTGTAGGGTCAAATTTGCCTTGGCACAGGCACAGGTTTGGCTGGATTTTTTAGGACCAAATTCAAGGTTGTAAAATGACTGAAAACAAGTGATACCAGAAGAGCTTTGATCAATCAAAACCCCTGAATTTTGATGAAGGGAGATGTTATCAATACATGATGGTAGTGTCTTGTAGGTAGGGATGTGAGAAAAATTGTGGATAGGAGATCCAAACTTGATTGATATGGTGGTAAATGTTTTTAATATGCACCAGTAGTGTTCTATGGGTAGAGATGCAGCAGCAAATCCGGGCTCAATTGATGCCGCGATGCAAGCAGCAAATCCGGGCTCAATACATTATACATACAAGAAAAAAGTACTTTTCTTAGATCAAGACGTAGGAGTATGGTTGTTCATCTTTTACACTACTATCAAACTTGGAAGACCCACGACTCACCAGGGAGCCCTCTATGATTAAAATAGATGCAGTTGCTTTTGCATCCCAATTCACTTGGAGAGAGACTGACATGCAACAAGTGAATCCCATAGAACAGAGTTCTATCTCCCAGACATCCCATCTTAATCTAGGAGGGCTTAGGAAGTTAGAAAGATTAAGCTTGAAAACTTCTACATCATCTACAATGTTAGTTGATTTCCTTAGATATTAGAAAAAACCCAGCAGCTCTCCCACCAGATTCAACAAGAATTTTCCTGAAGCCCTTTGACCAGGTGGAAGGAATTGCTCTTGTTGCACCCATAATTTCACTCTAGGATTAGAACTAATGTCTATCACTGCTAAGGTTCCTGCAAGCTTAAGGCATAAGACTAAACCACATCAATATATTAGGGGTGTCAATGGACCAGGTTTGGGCTGGACCTGTTTGAATCAAAATCAATTTAAACAGACCAATTAGACATACTGAATTGTACCTGTTCGATGAAATAAGGCTTTTACTATGTATGCCTCTAACACAATGCCTTTGGCATACGCCTTAGCGTGTTTTGAAGGCACCTAGCCCGGAGACATGCCTCCCGTCTCTCACACCTTTTAAAACACTGATTGTGCCACATTTCTACTCGAAAACAATTCAACACACAAGTAGAGTGCCGATCCAAACCAGATAGGTTTAATTGCCTGGAAATACAGCAAAACATGCATGTTCGGTAGTTAATTTCCTCATGTGGGTATTCTCTTTCTACACTCAACGAAGTTTATGGAGATTAGCTCTAGTGGGTAAAACCTCTTTTAACAGCCCTCCAAATAAATATTTTGATCTGGGGTGGGACAATACACAGCTGCCACCATTGTTTCCAAGCAAGTCCACTAAACAAAGTACTAGTCCTCGTCCTCGAAGAGCAAAGTTAGTTTGTGTCCAACAGCTTTAGTCCAGAAGAGAGGTGGTATATTAATTTTTCACGATGCCGATTATTATATTTTGGCTTTTAAAGCCCAATTGAAGGAAGTAATATCCACTGTTCTCTAAAATACTGGGGCATATTATTTGACGCTTGACTTTAACTTAGATATAAATCTTCAAGTTGTAAGAAATATTTCATCAAAAGAGAATCAGATATATTATCTCTTTTGTAAGAGACACAAAGAATTTGCATCCTATTTGCTTTAAGTATAAAAAATCAATTAATTTGAATTTATTTCCATTTTTTTCTTATGTTCTGGATTTATAAATAAATTTTCTATTGATACCTTCATTGAGCAATTTTGTTAAATAATCGCCAAAAAAGGAGTTAGAGTTGTCAATGGATCGGGTCTACTGGATAAAACTGAATAGATTGAACCGATTATATCAATTCTGCCTTGGTTCTGAGCCTTTTGACCTGATTATAATTGGGTCGGGGCCAGATTTTTCTGCTCGAAACTAATTAAGACTTGAACTGATTATGTAATTAATAATATACAGAGGTTTCATGTTTTTTCTTGTATTTTTTTTATTATAATTCTATGTCTAAAGGGTAAATTTGATAGGCAGAATACAATATAATTTTGCTTAAAACACTTGCTTTTATCAACATTTTTATAGTTTACTAATTATTGTTGGTGAAGGGTTTTTTGGTAGCACCTTATTGTTCGGACTACTTCCAGGTGGTCGATGACTCAAAGGTCGAAGTGGAAGATTTTTGTTGGATGAAGACTTGGATGCCAAGCTGACTAGGCCGAGCTAGGAGGTAAATTGGGTGCCGAGTTGGGTAGCTCTTCAGAGAAACCTGCAAGGAATCAATGTTAGAGGACCTGGGGTGGCTAACCCGGCGAGGTCGCTCCAATGGTTAAGTTAGTACTCTCGTAGTAGATCGCGAGCTAAAAATCAAAAAGTATGAGAGATCTAGAATGTGCTTACTTGCCTCCTCCCTATGTCATTGGGGTTGGTGCCTTTATATAGGCATTGTTTGGTGTGGGCTTCACGCATCGCATCTGAGATTTCCAGGAGGTCGTTTAACTGGTCCAAGATCCTCGGAGGTAACCACCATGCATCAATTCTGCCTTGGTTCTAAGCCTTTTGACCTGATTATAATTGGGTCGGGGCCAGATTTTTCTGCTCCAAACTAATTAAGACTTGAACTGATTATGTAATTAATAATATACAGAGGTTTCATGTTTTTTCTTGTATATTTTTTATTACAATTCTATGTCTAAAGGGTAAATTTGATAGGTAGAATACAATATAATTTTGCTTAAAACACTTGCTTTTATCAACATTTTTATAGTTTACTAATTATTGTTGGTGAAGGGTTTTTTGGTAGCACCTTATTGTTCGGACTACTTCTAGGTGGTCGATGACTCAAAGCTCGAAGTGGAGGATTTTTGTTGGATGAAGACTTGGATGCCAAGCTGACTAGGTCGAGCTAGGGGGTAAATTGGGTGCCGAACTGGGTAGCTCTTCGGAGAAACCTGCAAGGAATCAATGTTAGAGGACCTGGGGTGGCTAACCTGGCGAGGTCGCTCCAATGGTTAAGTTAGTACTCTCGTAGTAGATCGCGGGCTAAAAAAATCAGAAAGTATGAGAGATCTAAAATGTGCTTACTTGCCTCCTCCCTATGTCATTGGGGTTGGTGCCTTTATATAGGCATTGTTTGGTGTGGGCTTCACGCATCGCATCCAAGATTTCCAGGAGGTCGTTTAACTGGTCCAAGATCCTCGGAGGTAACCACCATGCATGTTGACCACCCTCCGAAACGTTCGGTACGTGGGCCAACTTCTGAGAAATGTGGGAGTGTCGAGATATGCATGTCGAATTTATCGACGAGCACGTCTTGCAAGTCGCCACCTGGACCTTAGTCAGGCCGGCACGCCCTTGAGGGAGATCGCTCCTCGCATCGAGGTCACTTCTGCCAATGACAAGGTGCTACAGGTCGGCCTTGGATGAGATGCTTCTAGTCGACCTGAGTTGTGGTCGAGGTTGTCAAGTTGGCAGTGAAGGCAGGTCGCCAAGTCAAGGCGAAGAGAAACCGCGATCTAAGACTCCAAGTCATCGCTTAGGTGGTGTTCATGTGTCATCCAACTATTCCAAAATGCCATGTGTCACAATGTCATTGGAGGGCCAAATTTACCCTCATCAATTGTTATTTTTATTAAGGTTATATTGTCAAAAATGAAATTTCAAATTGTTATTTCATAGGTATTTATAAATGTCGAGTATGATTGGATCGGATCCAATTAATAATTGGTTTGGTTCTATTTTGTAGAACTGATTAATAACCGGCCTGGGAATTGGTCCACCCCATCACAAATTTACCAGACCTGATTCAGTGACAACTCTAAACTCAACATCTATCTCTTAAGCCATGTTTGGTTTGAAGGAAAAGGTAGGGTAAGGAAAGGAAATTTATATAACATTTGTAAAGATTTTCCTACTTCTCTTTTCTTTTCTCTACTTTTCTCCTTCAAAAACATAACCTTAAGGTTCCGGACTGTTGAGAGCACAATCCATTAATTTAAGCTTTAAACTATCAATAAAAATTAAACAGAAAACAACGACCACAATGGGAGTCGAACCCACGACCTTTTGATCCGAAGTCAAACGCGCTAATCCACTGCGCTATGCGGTCATTGATGAGAGTTAATACAACCAAACAATTTAGAATGTAACTGAATTATAAGAAGTCACAAATATTCATTTACATGCTACGTGAAGACGGAAAACAGCGCAAGAAACCGTTTTATGAAGATGTATTTCTTTGTTTCAAAATATTTAATTTTATTCGTTTTTTGGGAAGTTATTTATTTAGGTAATTGTATTTATACATATATATATATATATATATATATTTTTTTTATTTTTTAGGTAAATAAGACAATGACTATTTTAGGTTATGAAAAGTTATTATTAAAAGGGATAATTTGTTTCATTCTATATGTCGTCAAATTTCCTCCTAAGTGGGAAAGTTGTTTACCCATTTTGGAGATATGTATCACTTACCTTACCTGGGTAAGTGACATTTGGGGAAAATAAATTTTCTGTTTACCCCATATAAATCTGAAAAAATAACATAGGTATCTTGGTCAATGAAAACCAAACTCTCACTAGCCATTTTTTCTCATCTCAAAATCCAAAACACGAACAAGCCCTTAGACTAATCTGGCCTAGGGTTTGCAATAGTTCTTTGTTGCAGCTGATAGGGTCTAAACCGGAGCTGATCTGGTCTGCATACCCACACTCGTAGACAAGCATGAACAAAAACAGCATATGTTATAAAAAGAACCAAAATAATATCTAGTCCAGTTAAAATTTCAGAAATAAAACCCCGAAACAAAACACACTAATATGGAACGGAAAAAAAAACCATTGATGGATTGGATAATAATCTTAATTCCAAGCTAATGTTCTATTTATCTTCAAATGTGGGCCGGAATCTGGACATTACTGGCTTGGATTTAAGTATATCCAATTTGATCTGACTTATTAGCAACCTTAATAATGAAAAGTTCAAAGAATTAATATTATTAGATAAAATATCTATTTTTTCCAAAATAAAAACGTAAACATTTTTATTTGGGTAAAACATTTTTATGGGCCTAAATGAAACATTCATTATTGTAAATGAATAAAAATACATGCAAAAATAAAAAAAAATGGTTCAGTTAATGATTTGTTCGTTTCCTCTTAACTTTAAGAAAAAAATTATTGTTCGTTTCCTCTTATTTCTTAAAGTATAATTATACCAATTTTTATTTTCCAATCTATGATTTATTCGATGCTACTAAGCATGAAATCATCGAGGATATATGGGCGTGGGAAATTTTTGGTGAAATCATTGTATGCCAGATTGTTCGCTACAACAGGTTTTTGCAACCCATAGAATGTAGTAAATGGATTAAATTTTGGAAGGCCAAGTTGTACCCGAGGTGTCATTACTCATTTATTCCTATGGAGGTTACTAAATGGGCTGGTGTTTAAGATAATTAAATTAGTGGGGAACTGGGTTAATCGGGATTGTATTCTTTGTGACACAGAGTGAAACAATGGAGCACCTCACCTCTTCTATTGTGCCTTTGCGAAATCTGTATGGTTTGGTGTCTTGGGATGGCGATCAGATGAAGTGCATGGTAGTAATTAAGTGAATGGTTGAAAAAGCAATTAACGAGGGTTTTTTTTTTTTTTTTTGAAAAGAGGAGTGTACTACACACAACGGGGGTAGTACGTCTCCAAAAATCCGCAAAATAAATAAGAAGAAGGGAAGAGGGAAGGGAGTTGATACAAAAGTGTAGGGAAGGGGTAGAAGGAGAAAGAGTTTCATGAGCAAGTCAATTTGCCACCTGGTTAGTTTCTCTGAAAATATGTTGGTACCAAAGACCTGCTTTGAACAGAACTCTCCTCCTCAAGCAACAAGAGATGATACCTTTCAAATTCTAAGGAACTTCCGCCTTTTTATTGAGGCACGAGATGACCAATAATGAATCACCCTCGATTATAATAGGATATTCTCTATAGTTTGTTGTTTGAGTATGGGCTTCCCATGCAGCTCATGCTTCCACTTGGTTGATAGTATAGGAGTCAAGTTTATATGCTTTAACCGCTAGCACCCACCAAGATGGTCACAAACAATACAAGCTACAGAATATTTTTCATAACTGTTATGAGAGGCATCAAAATTTATTTTAATAGTGCCAAATTTTGGAGCACTCCAACTAATTGGTTTTCACACTTTGTCAATTTGGGAAATGTCTTTATCTTTGCTTCCATCAAGAAACTTCGAAAACATATCAAGAGTCCATTTTGAAATATTATTAAAAGTTTTCGAGTTCTTATTTTTCCAAACAACCCAAAGAACAAAAGCTAGTTTTTCCTTAACTAAATGAATCTTGTTTTCCTTTTTATTGCCGATCCTTGTCCACCAATCACTTAAATTTTCAGTCTCATTTGGTCCCTCCAAGGGAGTGTTTAAGGTAAGCCACAATTGCTTTATGTGGGCACAATTTTTAAAAATATGATCAATATCCTCCGCATCTCCACAAAAGCCACAAGAGCCATCGATGTTATATCCTCTTTTCCTTAGATTACTTTTAGTAAGAAGCCTATTGTTGAGAAGGAAAAAGAGAAAAGTCTTTTATCTTTATGGGATATTTGATGTTCCAAATATTAGCCAGCCAATTAAAAGTACCGTTTGGATTAAGAACAGAAAAACACTTCAAAATAAAAAAGCATTGGATTTAACTTGGGTTGAAAATTTGGGCTTTGACCTTGGATTGGGCTAGGCCCTAATTCATATCCTAATTTTAGGATTAGGCCTAGATTGACCTCAGATCCTTAGGCCTGGTTCAATTCACCCAAATTACCTAATTCCTAATTGTACTAGGAGTAGGATATATAGAAAAAAAAAAAAAAACTAATCCAAAGAATTACTAGCTTAGTTGTAATTGCTACATTAGAATAGTCAATTTTTGTGAGGGTTATTCCATGTAGGATGCAAATTAGGCCAGGTTAGGTTGTTTTGAGATGATCCCAACCCAAACCCAACCCCATCCCTATCCCTAATGGAAACTGAAGTTTTTGGGTTGAACTGACTTCTCTATTTCCTTTTTGCCCTATGTCCTTATTTTCTATTGAGTTTTAGCATTATTATGTGTAAATGGGCATAATTATCATGTTTGTCTAAAATTTTGCCTTCAAATTCAAATTTAAAGTTGTTCACATATATACATACATAAATGTTTATATACACATATATATACATGTATGCATATGCATAAATACATATATGTGAAGTTGGGTGGGCCAAATTCTCACTCCTAATTTGAACTTTGACCTAAGGCTCAATTTGGAAAGAATACACATATATACAAAATACAAGACTTTACACACTACATATTTGTATTTTATATTCCTTCCAAACTGAGCTTAAATTTTCAGACCGGGTTTAGTTTGGGTTTAAGCTAACCCGGCTCAAGTTGCAGTCCTACGTACGTTTATGGATGTAAGAAAATTACCATACCACATTTAATCGTCTTTTTTTTTCTTTATTTTCTTTTTCATGTTTTCACGATATTCCATTTTAATAAAAATCAAATTAAATAAAAATTAGAGACAGCGGGAGTCCGGAGTCGAGTTTAGGGCATAACATATAATTTAAGCATTTAAACTATTAATAAAATTAAATAAAACTAAAAAAGCGACCACAGTGGGAGTCGAACCCACGACCTTTTGATCCGAAGTCAAACGCGCTAATCCACTGCGCTATGCGGTCCTTGATGAAAATCAATACAACTCAACCCTTTAGATATAAATAGAATATACGAAATCACAAAATTTTCATTTACATGCAATGTGAATGAAGACGGAAAACAGAGTAAGAAACTGATTTATGAACCTTATTGTATGTATTTCAGAAGACATGCTACACTTCCTTGTTTCAACATGGTTAGGCTGAATTTGTCATTTTTTATTTTAAGGATTTATCTCTTCTTTGCAGTTAAAATATTTTTATGAATACTGAATTTTTAACATAAAAAAAGAGATAAATCCTTAAAATAAGAAATGCCAAATGCAACCTTAGACTAATCTGGCCTTATTATATAGGTTCTGGACTCTGGAACAGTAGTTCCTTTGTACCAGCTGATGATAGGGTCTGGACCGGAACTGATCCGGTCTGCATACCCACAGTCCCACACTCGTAGACAAACATGAACAAAACAGCATATATATGTTATGCAAAGAACCAGAAATAATACTCAGTCCAGTTAAGTTTTCAGAAATAAAACCCCAAAACAGAAAACAGTGATATGGACCCAAAAATAAATAAAGAAAAAAAAACTGATGGATCAGCTAATAAGCTTAATTCTAAGCTAATGTTCTATTTATCTTCAAATGGGTCTGAATCTGGATATTACACTGGCTTGGATATAGGAATATCCAATTTGATCTGATTTGTTAGCAACCCTAACAATGATGAGTCCAAGGAAATAAAAAAGAAAAACTTTAAACAGTTTTACAGGCCCAGATGAAACATACATTGTTGTAGATGAATTAAAATATACATATGTGACAATACCAAGGAAAATAGAGAGGGTTCAATTAGGATACCACGCGTACAGACATGATTCTGAGAAACTCATAACCAATCAAGCGGTATAAACATGTGGTAACCAATTAGGTGGTGTTAATCAGAATTGATGGAGGATTTTGATTGGTCAAAATTCTTTTGGTATTATAAATTTTTCTAAATAAAAAAAATAAATTTAACTTATATAATATAAAGGTAGGTGTTCATAGGTAATGATAAAGATATAGACTAAGATTATATTATTAAATTTAACTTCTACGACCTATATCAAATGGAGATAAAAGTGTGAGAGTGATGACTTTTAACACCCAAATCTCTCGAAGCCTACACAAACTCGACCCATATCCTTATTTTTAGGATTGGGCCTGGATTGACGTTAGACTGTTAAGTCTGGTCCAATCCACCCAAATTACCTAATTCCTAATTGTACTTGGATTAGGATATATAGAAAAAAACTAGTCCAAAGAATTAAGAAGTATTAGCCTAGGGCCCTAGACCCTAAGGTTGGTAATTGCTACATTAGAAATTTAGAATAGTCAAATTTGTGAGGGTTCATCCATGTAGGACTGCAAATTTGGCCAGGTTACAAACCAAATCCAACATTAACCGTAACAGAACATGAAGTTTTTGGATTGGCTCAACTTCTCTACTTCCTTTTGTTAAATGTCCTTATTTTCTAGACTCAAAGGTTGAGATAAATCCAATTTTATCATTATTATGTGTGAAAGGACATATATAAAAATTTTCCATTGAAATTTAAAATTGTTGATATACATACATATATAAAAACATAAATAAATATTTATGTAATACCTATATACATATATCTATCTACACATATACATATATGTATAAATACTTATACATAAGGTTTAAAATATTGATATGCCCGATACGTCGGTAGGGGCGTATTAGGCATTTCGATACTTATTTTTTTACTTATTTTTTTTATTTTTAAAATTGGTTCAGGGGAGCCGGTCTAAGACCCCCTCCATCCCCTGAACCGGTCTGACCCCTGATACACCCACTGTAGAGGTGTATCGAATGGGTCTCAGAACGATATGTATCAGCCGATACACAGGCCAATACATAACGATACTTTTAACCTTACTAGTTATACATAAATAACTGTTTATATAACATTTATCCATACAAATATAAATTAAAGTTAAATCAGATTTTTGTTGGGTTGGATTGGCCAAAGCCTCAATTCTAACCTCAACTACTTAAACCCAATCCAGTCCTAATTTTTTCATATTGAGTTTAGCCTAACTTTGTTCTTTTCCTTGTATTCACAATATTCCAATTTATGTTTGATTTTAGGCACAACAAAACCAAAGATTTTGAGAATAAATGAAAGATTAAAACAATAAAACTGTATACAATTGTTTCATACTAGAACAAATAATTCAAAGAACTTTATGAGGGTTTGATTTTTTTGGGTTTTTCTCTTATACAAGAAAAGAAAGAGAAGATAGAGTGTGAAATGGTTCCTCCCATTGTTCTCTGATCTGGATTTGGATTAGGATTCGTCAATTGCGTTACACCCAAGAAGAGAAAATTGCAGTTGCATGCAATTGCAGATAATAAGGACACTTGGACAGAGACGAAGATAATTCATTGTGAGGTGGAAGGATATAAAAGGAAAAGGACAAGCAGCTTCTGGCAACAAATCTTTCTGCAGAACACAGAGGCCAATACGTTGATACTGTTAAAGATTTAAAAGAGGGTAGTAAATACTAGTAATGACTAATGAAGGACAACACAACTGGAAATAATAAATATATTTTTTGAGTTTAGGTAGAACGAAGCTATTGAAACACGTGTGTCAAATATCAACCAACCTCTAAATTTAATTGAGTGGGTTTTATACACCTTGTAAAAGATGGTGGTCGCGTTGACGTGAGCCCACTTGTAAGATTCCGCATTCAATGCAACACACATGTCAATGACTTCAAATAGTTTGGAACAATCGGGTTCGGCCATTTTTATACGGCATGGTTCAGTTCATCCCATCTGATCCGACAACCAAAAGGCCTCACAGCTTATCATTGATTTTCTATAGAATACCATCAGGTACCAAACTCAAATTAATAATGGATTTATTACCACAATAACTTAATTATGGGTTAATTTTGTCATCCGTGAGGCTGTGCCTGTTACCCATTTTCTTATTGAGTCGAAAATGGGTCTATCCTGATCTAGCCCGGACCGGCCCGACCAATTTTCAGATAAAAAACCACGGGTATTCAGCAAATTTAACTACTTTTAATTGGAATGAGGTGAGTGCACGTGCCATGCATGTACATCCTTTAGTGGTGTAACAGCCAACAACTTTTATGTATTAATAAATTTTCTTCATTAACAGCATTACATTATTTATTTATTTATTTATTTATCTATTTATATTATATATAACAGATACTTGCTTTGATTTTGGTATTACCGTATATGTCATAAAAATTAAATGCAATGTCATATTACCATCCAGGTAACTGGTTTTATTTCACCCTCAATCCGGTCAGTCCTTGACTAAAATCCGTTGATTTGATTAGCAATTCATTGACTTGGGTGGTCGAACTGTCGTCGACCTATTCAACAATTTTAACTGTTTGCTATTTTAATTATTTTTTTACTTTTTAATTTTTTAGTTGAAACGAACCGTCTGTTTGAACTGAACGGCCGAACAGTCAACCAAGAAACCATTGGACAAAACGGTTCCATTCCGGATTAATTTTTAACACCTTGGTTAATTCTTACTTGCACATGTTTCGTGCTCTTACGCTAGTAAAACCAAAAGAGAAACAAGTGAAATCAGCTCTTGGTTTATCTATGTTGGACCACTTAACACTTGGCAAATTATCGTATGAAAATTAAATAGGGGTGCAACTTGGGCAGACTTGGGTTGAAGATTTATCAAAATTTGAATGGGCCTGGCTCCACCACTGTTAAAATTGGGTTACCCAAGTAGTACCAATAAAACAGAAGACACTTGTCATGCTAGTGGGCTGCATCTGGGCTTGTTACCGAGTGCTTGGGGGATCAGACAATTAACTTCACCAGTTAACCAGGTGACAATTCATAAGCTGACGTTGATATTTATAAGAGATGCCCTAAATGATCACAGATTGCCTCTGACTTGAGACAACAGAACCCATTACAATAGGCTATAGCTGATAAAGGATGCCCTGTCTATAACTATATGATAAAAAACTACTACTAAGTTCTCTGTATACTGCCAAGCAATGTCAGAAGGATTCGATGAAGAGTGATAGCAGTTATCATGTTCTAATTTCTAAGATAGGGATCTGTCCAAGGGTGGGTCCTGGCTCTCTGAGCACAGAAATGAATTACTGATTCTAATTAATCTGTCCTATGGTCTCAGACCCTAAGTATAGACATGAGAAAAATGAGGTTTGGGTTTCAAAGAAGCAAAATCAGGAAGATGCGTCCTTGATTTCTAATGAATTAATTGATGTGCTTTAATTTGTTTGAGTAGTACTGAGTACTCATCAGAAATCAGAAAATGACACACAAACAACTAACAGTAAATTGATCCAAGTGAGTCCACATCCCTTCCCTATCAAAGATGGATACATTGAACTAGTACAAAGTTGTTAATACTGTTGTGGGACATATCCATGAGGTTTAATACTATTGTTTTCTTTCTTCTTCTCTCTCTCTCTTTTTTTTTTGTTAATTTGGTTTGCTCTTTATTTATTTATTTTTTGATGATGATGATGACAACCCAAGATCTTTTATTAATTCATTTATTTTTGGATGGGGGATAATGTTGTTTAGTATGAGAATTGAGATTATGTAGCTAAGAACATCTAATCTACCTCTGTGCAGTATTGAATACTCTCTATTTGTTAATGACACCTAGTTCCAACTATCAAAGGTACCAACTCCCAACTTGCAGGTCCAGGGGTTCAAACAGGCAACTTGTAGGTAAGAGAGCTCCCCATTCAACTGGCAACATACCTATCAAAGGCCTACTACTTTATGTTGTGGTGTGTTCCCCCCTAACTGGCATGTCGCTCCTCGATCACCTTGCCGCCGAGCCCTATAGTGGGTCCGATATATGTCGAAAAGTTGATTCCGGCCTTCATGCCATGTTCTTCTCATTTGCCTTCACAAGTTTTTTTTTTTCTCTTATCCCTTCCAACCATTGAATCTTTACAGTGCTTAGGTGGGTGTATTGACATTTTGTTGGTGATTTTTGAAGTAGAAGAGATCAGGATAACATGGAATTCAATGGATTGAAGGAAGACATGAGCTGAAAACATTGTAAGATGAGTTGAACCAGCATTGAAGAGAAGATTGTGGTTCTTGAGTCCTGACTGGATAGATGCAAGTTCTCATGACCACACTAAGACATCACTTTTCATAATCATTTAAATTTGTTATGACTTAAAAAAGATAGCCCCAGCCCAATCAACATCACCGAATCCTTGTAAGAGGTATGTTGCATTACTTGCATAAAAGTCAATCAATGAAGCAATTGGGAAACCTTATCCCGAATCTTCAGGGCCAGCTCCATGAGTCGTGTTCCACTACTCTACTCTGATTTATGCATGAACCTTCAAACATGCCAAGTCACAAAGATAAGTAAGTCTCTTTGGCCTTGCTCTAGTGATTGGCATGGATACCAAGATGATAATAAGGGCACTGGTTCCGTATACGGGCCTACATAGAGAAAGGCAGTTGGTGTTGTAGGATTTTAATTACTTGTGGCAGATAACAAAGCTAAGATGACTGACTGATGGTCCCTAGATGAACTTATGAAGGGAAAGATTTCTGTGGCTTAGGATCTTGTGTTTGGCAGCTTGGGTAGCAATTTGGTGGACTTTTGTGGCCTAAAATCTTTCAAGTAGCAGAAGCTTAGGTGGCAACTTGCATATAACACTTCTCTCCACCCACCAAGTAAGTTCTTCCTCACCCCTCTACTAAGTTTGAGCCAAACCCAAAGAGACCTCTCTCTCTCTCTCTCTCTCTCTCTCTCTGAAAAGTAATGATAAATTACTTACTAACACTCAAGAGTCTACAAGTATCCACTACTATTTTATTGGCTTACATTCATGAAAGAAAGTAATATTCATAAAGCTAAAGCTAATAAATGGGGATGAAATGTCTTAAAATATATGGAAGTTCTGTTACTGCACACCATCCAACTAACAACTAACAAAGTCTTCAATAGCCTCAGCGATTCAAATTAAATAAGTATGTGAAGCTTTAACTCTTTCATTTGATACCTCTGTCTGGTTCAGTCCTCATGGTTCTACTTCCTTCTTATATTAATTATGTGGATTGGTCACATCATATATATACCTCTACTTGTCTGGTATGGGGTGCAAAGCTTTTAGAAACATATAATTGTTTTCCTAAAACTGTAATGAATTATAGACTCAAAAGGGTGTATCATGTATGGTGATTGATGAAAATGAAAATTATCATATTTTTATCCCTTAATATTTAGTCTTTTATACTTATTTAGTGCCTAAATGGACTCATTATTCTTATATTATGATTTAGGAGATGAAAGGAGGCGTTAAGTGAAAAATAAGGCTAATCGGGTAATTCTGGACAGTTTCAGCACCATGTTGTAATTTGGGCATAACTCTCTCATCCGAACTCCGATTGAGATGATTCAAGATGGGTTGGAAAGATAAGGAAAATTTCTACAACATTTAGGTTTTGAGTTTTTATAGATACGGACTGCATCGAAGTCAAAATCGGGCCCGAATTATCTGCAACCGCACTGTTGACGTGCTGGAGTCATTCCTTAGCCTGCAAGTTCTCATCCGGAAATGCACTAGAATGAGGGTTCAAACCCCTGAAAGCAAACTGAAGAAGAGAAGTGCTAGAGAAAGAAGAAGGTTGCTGAATGTGAATTGAAGAAGAATCACATCAAGGAGATCAAAGATTGATGCAAGAATCATAGGTTGTCTTTTTCTTTGGTTCTGCATAATTGGTAACCTAGATTCAGTTAGGGTTTAACAGATTTTTGTCATTGAATCTTTCTTTCTTTCTAGTATTCGAATTATGTTTGGTGCTGATTCAAATCTGTAATTAATTCTTTTATGTTATTCGATTGATTGGATTCATTCTTGGGATTTCTTGATTAGGGTTTTCAATTGATAGAATAATCTTGGCCGAATTGTTCTTAATTCTTGGATTGCTTGAATTGTTTGAGAAAGAACTTAGGTAATCAGATCATCTAATCAAGAAAACAGACTGAATGCATCTTAGAGATAATTTGCATGGTTCGTTTGGTGTTCATTCATACCTGAATTAATGCCATTCGAATTCTTTGTTCTTAATGCATCTATGGGGATTAAATTCTTGATAGAGATATAGGAATTGTTACCCATAGATAGAGTGGGTTGTGCTTGAGAGATGCTGCTCATACCATTAGGGTTTTTCCAACCCATGACTGAATTCCACATCAGTTGAATAACTTAATGGTTTAATTGCTGAACCGAATTTACTAGTGTTTACATACAACTTTTCTTCTCATTGCATGAAGGTGGTTTGATCTGAAACTGATTAGGGTAACTTGCTCATTAAGAATTAGGGTTTTGATTTATTTAATATTTCGGTTATCAAATAACAAACGACTGATTCATTACTAGTAATTGTTGGATCAATCCTTGTGGGGACGATACCCTATTCATCATTGTATTACTTGATTAGATAGTGCACTTGCTAATGTAATCTAAGCACATCAATGATTGATGTAGACCAACAAGGGTTTTACAACTGTCCCAATTAAATGAGTGAATATGGCTACAACTTACTATGCTGCTTTAAGCCTGTAAGAGTGGTTATTAATTAGCTAGTTATTTCAAGCTGTGATATGTTATTAACTATTCTCAAGATCAAGGCTATTTCTTATTGTATATTATTATCAAACAAAGCATTAATTAAATCAATTAGGAATTAGGTGGCTTATCTTAGAACCTGCTATTCTTCTCAACTAACTTTAATTCCAATATTCATCTCAACCCAATTTCAACTGTCTGAGAATAAATAAGTGCCGACATATATGGTTGTCAATTTAATTCGTTACTGTGAAGTCCCCATCATAGATCATGAATATTCCATTTTTTAGGATCAAAAGTCAAGCAATGATTTTAACTAACAATTGAATTTTGGGACATTGTTGTAATTATTAATAATGACATGCTTGTTTATGGTCAGGTCAGTTGTTATGGAATATGACAATTATGAAGCAAAATTTCTTGATGAAGTAAAGTAAGCCATCTGTTACTTTCTTTGTAGCAAACACTGTCGAGATTAAAGATAGATATGCTCTTTTTTTGCTTCTCTTCTATGTTGCTTTTTTCTTTTTATTTACTTATAGGCATTAATGGAACATGGGTTAAGGCCAACCCAAGAACCTGACATCCAACCACAACCCATCTACCTACTTGACCCCCACAAAGAGAAGGACTTTCTTCTCATTATTTACAAAAGGAGAATAGAAAGTAGAAACAGAGCTTGCTTGAAATTGCATTAACCATCCCCTTCATGCTTTTTTTCTCTTTTGGTCTGAAAGGCTCTTTTTGTTTACACTTGTTTCCCTTCTGTATCTTCCATTCCTAAAGGTTTCTCTTCTTTCAATGTTTTGTTGTCTCTTGGCAAAAAATAGTGAGGGATTTCTCTCCTTTCATTGCAAAATCCTTCTAGTCCTAGCCCCCTCTCTCTCTCTCTCTCTCTCTCTTCTTCAGAAGGTCTTCTATTTTTGGGAAGAACTAAAAGCACCATTCACCATACTGTCTGGTTTGCACTTTCATGTTTTCAAAGATAATCTGATGGGCAATCCATTCTGAGGAAGAGCAAATGGGCCATACTGGATTCCATTCTGTGGCCCCACCATAGACCACCTGTCAGTGCAAATAAGTAAAATCAATGAACATCCAAAGTTAGCATAAAATAACAGTGACAGAGGGGAGAATTTCTGTTTTAGGAAACTTGTCTCATGGGTCATTTGGATAGGATTACCTGTACTTTGTGGTCAGATGATGTAGAAGAACTAAAATCTCCAACTTGGCTAACTCATTCCCAGGGCATGAGTGTATCCCATTGCCAAATGGCATGAAAGTATTGGGCTTTGGAGCAACCTGTTGAACACAGACAGACATACACAGAGATTTGATTGTTAGTCTTTTGGGTGAATCAGTAAAAAATTAAATTTTATCAAAAACGTAAAAAATTAAATTAAAGAAATAAAGAAAAAATGTATTTTCATATTCACCTCAAATCTGGAGGGATCAAACTTCTCAGGATCTGGGAAGTTGTCTGGGCTGTGGTGAATGTTCCTAAAAAGTGGTAAAACCTTCCACCCTTTTGGTATGAGATATCCTGAAATCAGGTAAAAGGAAGGAAATTCAGATTATGACCTCATACACAAACAAAAGATAAAACAAGAAGAAAAGAAAAAAGAAAACGACTTGTGGAATAACAAAAGGAAAAGGGTGATATGGGTATCTTATTTTGCTTTGTTTTATTTAATGGCTCAATACCAACCTTCATATTCAACATCTTCAACAGCTTCTCTGAACGTGAAAGAAAGAATTGAAGCTACTCTTAGAGTCTCCTGAATAACTCTTGAAGTTATTGGCATCTTCCTGGTATCTGCCCAAGTCAAAATTCTATCTTCACCAGACTTTTCTTTGCACCTCATTATGGTCTCTTGCTCTTCCTGTGAAGCCAAAACCAACCAAACCCAATGATTATTATGAAATTTTCTAGTTTATTTCCTTCATGAAAAAGGAAAGTCTTAGGAAACACAGTTTCTTTTGATAGTCAGGAGGACTAGGATTCTTACAGTTACAGCTTGTAGGATGCTTGGATTTTCTCCCAGGTACTTGACAGTCCATGTCAAAACACTGGCTGTGGTATCTCTGGCAGCGAACATGACGCCTATTACGTTGTCGGCAATCTGATCGTCGGTCAGACCCTCTTTCTCACCCATGAAGGATCCAAGAAGGTCCTTGCTTTCTTCCTTCCTCTGCCTCCTGGAACAGAGGATTTTGGCTAGGATCTGAGCCAGCTCCTTTCTTGCCTTCATAGATTTGTTGAAGAGGGTTCCTGGAAGGTTGATGGGCATTGAATTGTAGCCCTTCTCAAGAATGTAGTAGCACCGTTTGAGTTCTTCCCTGTAGAGGACATCGTCCTTTCCAAAAATGGACAATAATGCCGCATTGAACGTATACTGCAAGAACAAACAGAGTCAGATCAGAACTAAGAATAGCAATTTGGCCCGAAATTACAGACTATCCGAAACCCATGTCCACTTATCCATTAGCAATCAAAAACGTTGCTGCTCTTTATTCATGGATTGGAGGCTAATTTATCTGAGATTGACAGATTATCTCAGCTAGCTGGATGTATCGAATTACTTGAATTCAAGGCCAACATAAAAAAGAAAAATTGAGATTCCAGATGATTTTGACTGTTCAACTCTTGTACCTGGTTCTCCCGCGAAAGGAGAAGCAGAAGAGAAGCAAAAGAAAGACTGGGGACCCCTGTTTCTCTATGCTTTCCTCTGTTGCGACCATGGAGAATGAGTTCAGCGAAGAAAACTCACCGTCTTCATTTCTTGGAACGTGTTGATCAACATGCCATCCCATGACCGGAGAGTATCGACGACAATTGCCTCAATGTCAGAGACTATGTCTTTGATTGCCTCTGGCATGACTGCCCTCATAACAAGCTTTCTCAACTTCATGTGATAGGCTCCCTGGTGGAAGAAGATGGCCTGTCTACCCAACATTCTCTCTTTACTTGCAGGAAATGTGGGTTTGAAAAGATGAGATTTTGTCACCAATACAAACTTGGCAGCTTCTGGGTTTGAAATCATTACACAGGGGCACCCCAGCACATGTGTCTTGAATATAGAGCCATACCTATAATAGATTAAAAACCAACTTAATCAGAATTCAGAAATGACAGAACAGAGACTCTACTGAGTCTGAGTAGTTTACAAGAGCTGAATCAAGTGAAAGGGAGGCCAACCTCTTCACTTTTGAAGCAAAGAAGACATTTGGGTTTTGAGAGTAGAGTTGAAAGGTTTCTCCTATATAAGGCCAGCCCGTCGTTCCGGGAGGCAATGGCAATCTCCGACGACCGGCAATTAGCATCCAAGCTAAAGCATACAAGAGAAACAGAGATAGCAGAGAGGCAAGGAAGATGAAGGGTGAAGAAACAAGCGAAAACATGGGAATTTCCATGTGAGTTTCACTAGTTGGAAGTGTAGGAGTTGAAGAACGACTAGTTGGGTAGTTGGGTTTTGATGATTGAACGTAAAGGATGCGTGGAGAAGTCGAGTGAGGAGAGAGGTATTTATAGGTAGAGGCGCCCTTCACTCTCCTCCAATTCCAGCTCGATTTCCACCGAGGGAATCTCTCTCCAGCTCATGTCTTGCAAACTGAGAGAGAGAGAGAGAGAGCGCACGTGTCAGTTGATGATGAGAGAGCGTGGGGCTCTGTTTGTTGACCGTGACTGCCTTTACGGACCGAGAAGGGAGAAGAGGGAGAAGGAAGACGAACGGATGAATTCAAGACAAGATCCTGAGTGCAGTAGGGCAGAGAGGATTCTCTGTGGACCGTGGGTATTTTGGTCAATAACTATTTGTTTTCGTCAGAAAAGTAGGACAGAGTTAGTGACGAAAATGCCCTTATAGGAATTGGGATGACGAGGGAGAGGTCCGGTTTTGGTTCAGGGTTCGGTGAACATGAGAAAGCACTGACAAAGAGTAATTTTAAGAATAAAACGGAGGGGTTAGAGAAAAGAATGCAATTACCAACAAGCCCTCCGTCTAACCAGTACATGCATTAATTATGGTATTTATCAAAAAGTTGATTTTGTCGCGTAGTGTGAGGTGTTGATTGGTGGGAAGGAGAGGATTTGGGCCGTTAATGTGAAAGGATCTGATTTTGTGGAGGACTGGAGGATGAGGATCGAAGAGAGAATAGATTAGCTGACTGTGGCTGTGGAAGCAATGATAATATTCCACGTCAGTAATAAAATATATGGAACACACAACCATTTTCTCGGTGACGTGGAGCATTATCATTGGTTGATTGGTTCCACATCTGACTGAACAGCCATCGCGTTCAGCTGACAGCTAATACGAATTGGATTGAGAAAGAGGGGTTATCAAATGAGCCATCTTTGAAGCTCTGAAGGGGCAGATAAATCCATGAATAAATTAAGACTGGAAGACTGATGACAAACAAGGCTTGGTTGAATCATGAATGATTGTTACACTAACTAATCTCTGTATTTTTCTTTTCAGCATTTTCTTTTGTAAATTAAGGTAAATTCTAACACTTAATTCAGAAGTCTCTCTATTTGGAGTTTCAATTAAGTGGGAAATTATTTAAACATGGTTGAAAACAAAACAGCTCTCACATCAGCAAAACAATGTGGCAATTGTTTTGAAAAAACAAAATCAACCTTGTTCTCAATTCCACAAAATCAATCAATAAATATAATTTTGTCTATTGTTGAACACCCCCTTAATTTATACATTCATACATACATACATACATATATACATACAATATATATATATATATATATATATATATATATATAGTTATTTCTCTTATTTTTCTTTTCTTTCTTTTTTTTCTTTGTTTAAGTAGAACAAGTCATAGCTAACAATTGACCACTCATCTCTTGGACATCACAAATTTAGGGCCATAAAATGTCAAGGGGTTCTTACAATAATTTTCCAAAATTAAATATATTTACTGGTAGTAGTAGTATTTACCCGAAATAAAGAAATTATCCTATAAAAAAAATAAAATGAAATATTTTTTTTTATTTTTATAAATTTTAATTAAAAAGGTAAAATAGTAAATATGTAAAGAAATTACAAGTTTTTTTCTTTGGTATACTTGGATTTGAAAGATATTAAACAAGTAAAGAAATTGCTTTGAGAAGTTATAGAAGATCACAACATACTTGACAACTAGGAAGTAGGAACTGATCTTGTGTGTATATGCTACCTTCGATAAGAACATCAAATTATTTCTTACATAGTATTTAAATAAAGAAAATGAAAAAAATGTACTTATATTATTATTATTGCTTAGCATAATTATTTAAGCTAGGAATCAAGAAATGGTGTCAATATATATATTTTTTTGAAAAAAGTAGTCCTGGAAATGCATGGCAGCCTGTTGATCATACATGTGTACTAGCTAGCATTTTAATAATATAATAGTTTCAACTACTGTTTTCATTGGTGAAAGATACCAGAGTACTGTTGTGTATATAAGCCTACTTGTCTTTTGTAGTCAGATCTCCATGTTTTTCAAATGCTATAAATTCTACCTGAGCATCCAAATCCAGGGTTCTCAAGTACAAATTATTTGTACTTGTTAAAAAACAGGATTTCATGGACTCAGCTTCTTTTTTCCTATTTTCTTTTTCAACTTCATCTCCATAGAAAGTTAAATATGGAAAATCTTATGCTAATATTTTCAAGTGCCTATTATTTATCTAAATCTGTTAGGATCTAGTTGAACTTCATGGATTCGGATAATAAAATTATATATACTGAACTTTTTTCTAGAAAATATTAAGTATTGAGCCATGAAAATTAACAATTTTTACCCAAGATACGGGGCTTAAAAGAGAGAAGACTAGAGTTAAAGGCAAACTCTCTTCCTTCTAAACCCATTTGTTGGGGTTCTTTTTTGAAAATAATTGTTGGGAAATTTGAGAGTTAACATTAAACTCCTAAAACATGAGCTATGTATTTGCAAATTCAACTTAATTGATGAAGCATACTAAAGCTTTGCATCTATGCTACTGCATTCAAATTTAGTACTACCTACCAATAGTCCAATACCAAATCACAGGATTAAATGTAGTTGAGGAATTCAACTAATTTTCCTACCATGATATATTGCAGTAGTAATTAAATACTATGGTACTGCTGTGAGATAGATACAAATAATTGCACAAGATTCATCTTGACAATTTTATTTGGGTGAGACACGTAAAAAAAAAAAAAAAAAACTTGGGTGAGACAATGCATATGATTGATATACATGTTGTGGGTGTACAACAGTAAATTAATTTTGTAAGTTGCCATTTTCTTTTTCTTCTTCTTCTTCATTTTACTTTTTGTGTTTTCTTCCCTTTCAAAATCTAACAAAATTTAGAAATTAAATGTGGTTTGATTATTATGGTGTTGGATGGGAGAAGTGATCAAAATATCAATTTCTTTGTTATATGAGTGGGACACTTAGGCTTGATAATTGTATAAAGTTGATCTTAAATGCACAAAGGCGGAGTTGCACCATTTTTTTTTTTTGTGGCAACTAGAGGAATTTAGAAATTAAATGTGGTTTGATTATTATGGTGTTGAATGGGAGAAGTAATCAAATATCAATTACTTTGTTATATGAGTTGACACTTAGGCTTGATAATGGCATAAAAAAATGATCTTAAATGCACAAAGGTGTTGCACCATTTTTTTTTTTTGTGGTAATTACTAGAGGAGTTGCACCATCATACCCTTGAAAATTGGGAGGAAGTGGGTGGCGGTGTGACATTAAATTATCACACTCAGAATTGAAGATCAAAATCAAACAAAGTAAAGCTAACAGTTTGAGGATCTGAACCCAATCTCATCCGATATCCACCTCGCATGAGACAAACGTCCAATTTAAGAGATCTCCAATGACAACCCAGCAACGTATTTAAACGTAAACCCAGAAGTTGGCAAAACAGGACACATGGTTGAAGCTAGTTTCATGCTCAGCTCTCGCCATTATGAACTGCAACTTCTCTCTTCTTTACATACAAAATTGGAAATTGAGTCGAATCCAATAAAGCCAAGAGAAAAAGGGATATTATTGTGAGGAATCAATTAAAGTCGGGAAATTCTGGAGTTGTAGACACAATCACAGTTCACAGATACAGTTCAGTAGCGAGGTGGCTCGTCCAGTGGCTGAGCGGGCAGCGTAGTTGGGTTGAGGGTCGTGTTCTTTATTAATTCTATGAACACACGCGGCAGCGGCAGGGACGTGAAGGTGCAGCTTGCAATCATGAAATTCATATTTTTTGCCTTTTAAGAGTGTCTGTGCGATGTAATGGAGTCCAATCCATACACGTTATCAACACGGACTATCCTCCTAAAAACTGGAAGCTGTCAACACAGAATTAAAGCTTCCCACTATACCCACCAAATTCTTTCTTGTCTCTATCTTATTCATCTGCCATTTTCTTTCTCTCTCTCTCTCAGTGGGGTAGTTTAGTGACCTTTCCTTTCTTTTCTTTTCCTTCAACCAAATACAGCCTAAATGACCAAATAGTCTTACAACCCTTTTGTCTTTTAGGAAAATATCAGCCTAAAAACACTATATATGTAAAACAAATACTCTTTTATAAAAAACAGTAAATACTACGGAATGTAATCTCTTACCAACAAAATGCTCTCAACGCTGTCCCAATAAGTCATGCCCAACAGCACATCCTACCTGTGTATTGAAAATATCTCCCAATGACAAATATGAAAAATATTCTCAATATATGCTGAAATGTGCATATAAGACATGCATTGGCCGGTTGGGACATGCTGACAACATTGGCTGTAAATTCATTATGGGTTCTTTATATGATGGACAGTCTGGGTTGGCTGTAAGTTCCCTTGACATGGCAAAAATAGGTGGGTCCATAAGTAGGGAAGCTTTCTATTTGGCCCGATTAAGAAACCTTTTTCCTATATGTATTTGCTTTCTCTTGGTGAGACATATGGGCATTTTGAGAAGGCCCACTTCAATTGCAATTGGGAACGACAGTTTGAATCCAAGTTCGTAGTATAGGATGATACTACCCGACAGAAAATCCTTGACATTTACTGTTGGGATAGAGGATCACCTACCTGCAAAGAGGGTGCCACGCATGTGGGCAATTTTTTTATCAAACCCACCAAACCACCTGATCTGCTTTTTATTTTTGTCTAACTGTCCATTTACAAGAGTCCAAACCCGATTTAAATTTCTGTCAGATATTTTCTAACATATATCCTAATTAGCTTAGCTCAAGGTCTCAAATACTTCATAAATTTGATTTTCCTGATCAAATTATAAAATTAAGTATTGTTGATTTTGTATTGATATGGGTTTAAGTTACGAGTTTAAAATCTGTTTTGGACATTTCGATCGGTTCAACTCCAATAAGGAATATGGAATCCAAGCCAACTGAAGGTATGCATTTTCCATGTTTTATTTAAGGGTGTAATTTTCTGGGTTAGGATTGGGATTTTGTCAAAATTTCAAGGGCCTAACCTGAAGTCCGAGCCCAAAACAGTGAAAACTGTCAATTCGGGCCAACCCAACTTGCACCCTTAGTTTTTATTCACTACGAACATGTCTCAAACCCCTAATACCTCTTTCCTTTATTTATTTCAATCTTTAATTGTATTGAACTGATCAAGAAGTATAAAAAATGACTTCTTATAGATTATACAATTTCTTTTCTTTTTGTCAATTCATATTTTATTTAAATTTATTATTAAGACTTAGTTGTATTGATGAAAGGGAAAAGTCTGTCTGCAAAATATACTTTTTTTCCCTACACGAAATAAGCTAAATATACAAGTATAGCCTATTAGTATGGAAGAATACTCGCACAATATATCAATATATGCTGATCAGGTGCATAAATTTATTATGAATTCATTTTAGGGTTATAGAATTTCCATAATAAGAGCTCATTCTAGGAGAAGAAAGAGTGTCATTAATTAAAATCTTGTAACTAATTAAACCATTGTACTCCTACTTATTTATAGTGGAAAATTTGTTAATCTTGCCCCTTGATGAGTATAAACAATCAAAAGAATTATCTGTATTATTTCATCTTGTCTCTTGATGGGCATAACCACTCTTTGTCATCAAGGTAATATTGTATTTTGATGCAAATGTTTAAAACATTTCAGTCAATTTTTGTTCATCTATATCTGTATGTAGGTTATCATGAATACATTGATTCAATATAATGTCATCTTCCCTAATCTAACCTTTCAGATCATCCCTTCTAAATGTCTTTTTTGATATGTGCATATTCTTTCTATTGGTTGGGTCTTCATTGCTCAGACAGTGCTATGATGAGAATTTGTCTCAGTGCATTTGGAATGCAACAAAAATAACTAAACATAGTATATGCAGGGGATGTGGAACCAAACCCATTGGCCTACTTAACTTGTATTTGTGTCTGTGCACTCATGTCCTTATGCATTTAACTCCCATGTTTTAATTTTCATTTTTACCCTTAATACAAGAAAACTGATAATTTATAATGTTAAATGAACCTTAGTTTTTCAATTCTTTCTTCTCTCTTTTTTTGTTAAGGGATGCAGTCAATGAATATAACTCTTCGGGGTTAAGTGCAAATAAAAAAAAAATAAAAGTTTGGTCATTTTAGTAAGAAAGAAAGTTCATTCTATATATGAGAGTAAAGGGTATGATCAAGGTTCAAAATATCATCATGTATCGGCTTATATCGACTAATACGTATATCAGAGTCTTTTCAATACACTCATACAGAAGGTATTTCGGATCAACGGGTGGTTCAGGGGGTAGACTGACCCCTCTGAACTAGATTCGAAAAAAAAAAAAAAACAATACTGATACCCTATTGGTATGTTGCCCTGTATCAATATTTTGAACCTTGCATATGATTAAAACCCTAAAGTTTGGTCATTTTGTAGCTTTATTTCTTTAGTAGAAAATTTGGTCGATCTAACCAATGTATATAGACATTTTGACAGACCACCTAACTCTTATTACAATTTGGTTTCTTGTCATTATTGCAGTGCAATTTTCAATTCATATTTCAACATTCACTACTTCAATCTCCTACCACTTTGGCCCCTAATTTTTTTGTTGAAAGCATTTATCATTCACTAAACCACTCCTCATTGTTGAAAGCACTACAGTCTACTTTGTTCATCTCTTTCCCTCTAAATTCTGATAAATGCATCCAGTTTTTTCCTTCTCAATGCCTTGGTTTAATTTATGAGGATTCTATTTTCCCCTTGTTTCTTCATTTCTCCACAGTCCCCATGATGAGGACATATTCTAATATGCTAATTAGTGCAGGACACAAGTAACAACCATCATTGTATGTATAAGAGATATGGAACCAAATCTTAGGGCCTACGTTTTTGCTTGTGTCTGTTTGTCCTTTGTACTACTATAGTTTCGGCATTACAAGCTTTTATACCATATAATTTGGGATTTAATCAACCTTCTCAATCAATTATGTTGAGCTTTTCCCCTCATCATCTAGAACATTTACCAAACCAAAAAGTTGGCCTAGTTAGATATTGTAGTAATCACTTGCATCATATTTTCAATGCACGAATATGACAATTGCAATTTTAAGAAAAATGGGAAAAGAAGAGACAAACCAATCAATGAGTGAATGAATGAAGAAAAGAAAATAAGATGGAACCCAACAAATATAGTAAGAATTATCTGATAATAAATCTGTTCCTTTTATTTAGGAGGTCTTTGGAATTTAGCATTTGTGCATATCGACTCAACTCATTCTTTCTTGAGTTTGGACATGATTTTAGGTATATAGACTCGGGCTCAGGCCGATATTTTATATATAAAATATATAATATATATTTTTTTTTGTTCTTCATCTCTTTTTTCAAGCTATAGTGAGGCCTGTAGGTACTTTTGGATTTCAAATCCAAATTCTATAATCAGCTTTGATTTTAATATAAATGACTATGCAACGAACCGAAAAAACTTGTTCCTTTTGATTATCATTTCATCATTTATTAGAGGGAGGGCCTGAGGGGGCCAATGTTAGTTATATATATATATATGCTTGTCAGGCTAGGGTCAGTTGGTCAAAAGGCTAAAAATAAACTATATATACATATATAATACACCATCCATTTACTTATAATTAAAATTTATTGGGCTTTTATGCAAGGTCAAAACCGTTCGAACGATTTGAATGGTTAACCACTCAGGTCAACGGTTTGCTAACCAAAGTCAAGGAAAAATGGCCTAATTTTTCCGGTCTAACCTTCTGATCCGGTCTGATTTTGAAAATCATGCTTTTATGTTTTAAGGTTTTGTGTGCAAATAAATGGCTTTTTTGTTTTATCTTTATCTAAAATCCTGAAATTTGAAAAAAAAAATGTTTTCTTGAAAAAAACTCCTAACTCCCAACAGTTTTTTATGGACCTTCCCTAAATCCATGCATTTTTGAAGGTGATAAGGACACATTCCTTAAAATTCTAAAGGACAAAGGAGAATTGATGTGATGTTGAAGGAGCCGTCATATTATGGTGATTGACTTGCAAAACCACCCAATTGATGTCATAATCCGATCCACTCACCCTCTCACAGTCTCACCCACTCCCTCCTTGATTTATAATGTGGACACCCATGAACCATTGCAGAAATAAATCCAAACAGAGAAAGATAGTTGATTGGACAGATCCCGCCAATGAGCATGTGCACCATCGTACGGTTGGAAACACTTTGCCATTGTACGATAATACCCTAGGGCGATGTCATTATTCGTCCATTAAATGATGATCATGATTGAAGGCAACTTGCTAAATGCTAGTGACCCTGATAGGAGTTTTGCATCCTTGCAAGGTTATTTTGGTCCTTCAGTTAATTAAATTCTCTTTCAAATTAAATGCATCCATCCATCCATATCCATACTTTCTTAGTTTCTATTAGGCTAAAACCCAATTCTATCCATATTCATGTCTTTTCATTTCTTTGCATGCCCATATACATCATACCATCAGTGGTCCTAATCTAAGTAAACAAAGTTGTAAATTAGAATGATAATTTTAGTCCCACAAATAAAGAGGACAGATAAGAAGACAAGTAGTCCTTTTGAGTACCTAATATAAGTTGCCACGTGGAGGATTCTGACTCAGTTATTGGGCTTTTTTTTTTCAATTAACAACTGGATTATCTGATCCTCTGCTATGAAAACTATTGATGATAACAATGAACCGTTCTATTTTGTTTCTTTCATCAAATTGTTCAAAAGATGGAGAAGGGGCCACCTATAAAACGTTTTTATAATCTAAAGCAGGCAGAGCAAAATCCTCCAAATACATCATTCTAAATGAACCCCGCCCACCTAATAAAATAAGAGAAAAGAGCTAAGAACTGAAGGATGGTCACTGGTCACCCAACCTTAAAAGCAAACCCATTGAGGTGGTATTCCCCCACCTTGTCTCTAAATAAATTAACCATGCAATAAGACATAAGACATTATAGAGGGAAGCTGATGAAAGCTTGAAAAGTTGAAAATGGATTTTGGGTCTCAGGGTGTTCTTTTTTTGGATTTGAAGAGGTGGGAAAGTTGGTTAATAGGATTTAATGAGATTTTGATTTCTATTGACCAAGAATTTAATGTTCTTTTTCAGTTTTATGTGGGATTGGGAAAAGTTTATTTTTCTGGTAAGTGATACCCATCTCCTAGGTGGGATTCGATTCCTCGTTGAAGCTGGAACGAACCAGCCAATACAGTAAAAACCACTTATAAAATTATCCCTAATTGAATTTTATAAAAGTACTTTTATGAAACACTTCTATGAAAGCACTATTATAAAAGTACTTTTATAATAGAGTTTTACGAAAATATTTTTATGAAAGCACTTTTATAAAAATACTCTTACAAAAGTACTTTTACGAAAGCACTTTTATGAAAGCACTTTTACAAAAGTACTTTTATGAAAGAACTTTTGTGAAAGTACTTTACTGAAACATTTCTATAAAAGTACTTTTACGAAAGCACTTTTATGAAAATACTTTTTCGAAAGCACTTTTATGAAAGCATTTTTACGAAAGTAATTTTATGAAAGTACTTTTAGGAAAGAACTTTTGTGAAAGTACTTTTTTGAAAACACTTTTATGAAAGTACTTTTTTGAAAACACTTTTATGAAAGTACTTTTTTGAAAACACTTGTAAAAGTACTTTTATGAAAGCACTTTTATAAAAGTACTTTTATATTTTATAAAAATGCTTTCATAAAAGTACTTTCATGAAAGTGCTTTCAAAGGGTATGTTTTGAAAATTAAAAAGAAAATAAAGGCAAAATAGTCACAAGTGCTTATTAGAGAAAAAAGCTACTAAACGTCTAATATAAAATAAGTGCTTATTTTAAAAAATAATCACTTGAATAAGTTGGGTGCCAAATGCAAATAAGTGCTTATTTGAATAAACACTTATTTTTAACTTAAGCAATCCCAAAAAGTTTGGTACTGTACATTTATGAACTAAAAGTCATGAGAAAAATACAAAAAAATTCAATAGGTTTTAGAGAGACTTTGGCAAATTTTGATATCAGTTCTATCTAGTTTGCAAATCCATCTTAAGCATATTTCCTTATCTATGCACACGTTTACAATTGAAACTCAATTATATGAATAGGACGTTTTTCCAAGGTTTTAAAAATTGACCCGGAAATGGAACCGTTCTAGCTACCGGTTTCTAGGTCAGCGGTTCGACCGTCTAGGTCAAATGGTTCGAACGGTTTGAGCATCTTACCCATTAGATTGGAATATTAGGGTAAGATGCGTACTATATAAGAGAAAATAAGGGTTGGAACTTGAAAAAAAAAATAGGAAACTGTCAACTAAACTGAAAGAGTTTAGAAGAAGAAGAAGAAGAAGAAGAAGAAGAGGAGGAGGACGAGGACTTGCAAGCTTGCAACGACGACGACGACGGTGATGGCGAACTACAATGGCATTCTCAGTCTTAGATCTCACACTCTCTCTCTCACCTTCTCGCGTGAGATTTCTCAAATATGTGATTTCTCTGTCTCAAATATGAGATTTCTGATTTCTCAATCTTAGAGATTTCTTAGATTTGAGATTTGAGCAACAAACCACTCTCCAGGTTGAACAATTTATCAGTCAAACCGTCTGGGTCAACGGTTCGTTGACTAATTCAACGGTTTTTGACCAAATGCCAGGTTTGGGGTAAAGCGGAACCGATCGCCTGAACGATTTCCAATCCGAACGGTCTAACCGTCTTGGTCAACGACAGTTCAAAAACATTGCTTTTTTCTTCTAATAATCTTTTACCTATTAAGTGGGTTGCGAAATGCTCTTGACAATAAGGCCCCATTCATTTTCCTGTGAAAAAAGAGGGGGAAAGTTGGTCATTGGGAAAATGATATCCATTAATATTTTATCATAATACTGTTATTTAATTAATACTTTATTAATATTTTAATTATTGATATATTCTTATTTTATTGTTATTGTTATTATCTTATTATTGTGCTCATGATATTTTATTATTCAGTTATTAATGTTTTGTTATTATTTCATAAACTATTTATTAATATTATATTATTATTATTATTATCATCTTATTATTAATTTAATAATATTAGGGTTTTGGGGTTTTCTGTCACGAGCTCTTGGCATAGAGCTTCCTTTCTGTTAAAGCTTTACTATGCATCCCAAAGAAACTATTGTATAAATTCTACCTTCTATGTACACAGTAGACAATACAACCATGAGATCCTATTTATTACTAGTAAGTGTCCATATATTTTGTACATGGAAATTTTTTATGATGATGGTGATGACAGTAAATCACATGATAAATTTTCTACATTTTTAACATTTTTATGTGCACAAAAATTATTTTTATTTGTCACGCTTATTTTTGTTTAATATGATGACTATACAATATATTAGAGATGTGTCCAAATGTTTTCTACAATTCTTTTTGTATTTTTACCTTTTTTAGTTGTTGTTGTTGGTTAATTATTGATGAGGGGTAATTTGACCCGACTTGTTAGCACGTGGACACGTGGAGCAACCTGATGAATGGATGACAACTAAGCACTTTCCAAAACCTCAGCAGGCCAAGTCAGCTCGGGCACCGCGGCCAAGGCCGAGGTTTGAATAGCTCATGGTGTCCTGACCTGCTGAGCTATCAGATAGCCCTCTTCTAGAAGCTAGCCAATTGTTTCGGATGGACTCGATAAGCCTTATCAGCTCACACGAAGTCCACCTCTGCGTGAGAAATGGACTCTAGGTTACATGGGCTAAAGATCTTGGATATGTTTTGTGAGGCCTATGATAGCTTGCCTATATAAGGGCATCACCCCCAGCCTCATAAGGTATGCGCGATTTAGCTCTCTGACTCTCAGTTTTAAGCAAATAGCTCGCAATTACAAATTCTTTGCTAACTTAAGCATCGGAGTGCCTACACCGGGTAAAGCACCCTGGGTCCTTTGATCTACTTATTTTGCAGTTCGACCGGCCATTTGACTTGGATGGTTGAATTTCTTATTCACCATCATGATGGAAGAATAGTTCATTTTTGGGTCAATTTTAAAAAGCATGTATTATATATTGTTAAAAGCATTGGGTACAGATATAATTGATAGAATTTATTGATGAAAAGAATAGTTTAAATATAAGATTCAATGACAAAATGGGAATTAATACCCTAAATATAATACTTAATGAGAGGAAATCAAATGAGGATAAATGTATTAGTTCAAATTATATTTTGTACTCTCACAATTAGAAAAGGGAATAAATTCATAAATATGGGATATTCTAGTTAAGAATAGGATGCAACAATGTTAATGGGAGTTAATACCTTAAATATGATTTAATAAGAATGATTTAATTGAGGAGAAAAGTGGTTGCTCAAAGTACATTTCTATCATTACAATTAAAGAAGGAACAAATTCAAAAATTTGGATATTTTAATCAAACAAAAGTTCTACACTCTCATACACACTTTAATAATAGTATAGATATAGATGTAGATACTTTTAGAATTGTTGAATGCTCACAAAGAATCACACTATCATCAACCCCTCTAATTAAAACAATGCAAGAAAAAGAACTCCTTTAAAAGTCAAAGATGTGGCAGGGTAGTATACCCATTAGAATCAAACATTAATTAGTGATGCCATTCCAAATACCACTATATTTGAACTCTACAAGAGTATCATGTAAGTTGCAGGAGGAGAAGGAAGACAAACCAGTGCAGTCTCCAGAAAAGGCAAATTCACCATCAAATCAATTTGGAACGTCAAAGGAGATATCCTAATGGATGCATAAATCCAATTATGCTTGGGATTACTCTATGAAGATAATGGGCATGTGGTCCAATGGTCAAGACAAACTAGGGGTGATCATTTCAGCTTAGCCTGGAAATTCTGGGCTTGGGCCTGGTTTTGTATTCAGGCCCGGCCTGGGCCCATACCAGGCCTGTAAATTTTAAGGCTGGGCTTGGGCCTAATATTTCAATATACACATTTTATGTATAATGTATATATATATGTAAACATTATTTTATATTATATATTATATAATGTATAAAATAAACTTTTATGCATGTTATATATCATTTAATATAAAATATTAATTATACTTAATGTTTTACATATGAAAGATATAGGCCCAGAATCAGGCCCAACCTGGCCTGGGCACGTATAAGCCTGGGCTTGGGCTTATATTTTAGGCTCAAAACCCCAGATCGAGCCGGACCCAGGCCTAGAGTATAACCCTTATCATAATTGCAACGGCCGGTATGATCTCCCTACAGACCCCCCTGAGTTTTGACAAGTGTAAGGTAAGAACAGAAAAGAATCACAGGAACGCATAATATATCAAATCAAATGACCCAATAATAAGAACTATAGGTAAGGTACGTGATCCCCCAATTTTGAAGTCAAAACACTGTCTCAAAATTCAAGTGAATGTTAGGCTTTGTACTTATATAGTGAAATTTGAATCTTTGACCACTATTTACTCATTATAGGAGTAGAGTAGTTCTTCCAAAAGACTTTTTTTTTTTTTCATGTATTTGAGGTGAATGGATTTCCTATTATAAAAGTGAACCTTAAATCCACCTCACATCCCTTGTAACCACACATGGGGAACATTTTCGTAATTGTATGCTTATTTTATAGGAAGCGGCCACACATTGGCTACAATTTTGTCAAAAGGAAATCCGAATTCTTTGGAGGATGGAATCCTAAATCCATCCTATTTTGTGCCGTTCAGTATAAGTTTATTATCCATGGTATGTACGTATCGACCTTGTTAGGATTAGGACTCCTGCTACATATGGGAAAAAGAGAAGAGCCTAAGCATATCTATCTATTTATAAGTTAGAAACTTCAACTATTATCAAACACAACCCTCAAACAGATTTTCTATTCATTTTTCCTATCCACTTTCTGCCTACAGTAAATTATACCCACACATTTCTATTATAAATTGAAAGATGTGTGGCTACAATTCACGACGAGTAAAGAATTGATAGGAAATCTGAATTCTATAACCCTACCCAAATTAGTTGCTTTAAAAGGAAAACAATCATATAGTCAACTTATAGGAATACACTTCAATAGTGATTCCAACTCGAAAAATTTTATTAATCCAAATCTAACTAAAAACTGAAGAAAAAAAAAGCAAAGAAATGAAAGACCCACTATAAGTTTGACAGAACTTTTATGAGAAATTCATTTGTCTTTCTGGCTCAGTTTGGAAGTTGTATAAATACAAATTTGTAGAGTATAAAACCTTGTATTTTGTATAGATTTACAGTGTACATATTCGTATTTGTACTCCTTCGAAATGGAGCCTTTGGAAAAACAAATTTTATCAATACATAGAGACACATATAAATAAACTTTGTTCCCAATAAGCTTTTTAATTATTAGTAAAATTCAAGGTGGCCACCCCGAATCAGGAATCGCCAAGAAAAAATGGTTGGGTCCGCCCGTTTTAAGAATATAAAGCCACCTGTAACCATACAGTTGAAGTTGTCAAAAGCTAAGAAATTTACGTGGCATTTCCATTCCCCTAACGTAATGAAACTGGACGTGTTTGTCTCACTCAAATACGAGAGAGAGAGAGGCAGGATTCAATCAATCAATCAAGGAAGAAGGAACAAATTCTATGTGCATGCATGGATCAAACAATCAGGCGGAAGCCGTCCCATCACCTTTCACAACCTATGGACGTTGCTCAGAAAAGCAGGTGCGATGCCTCGTTTTCCTTTTCCTTGTTATTTTAAATTTCTTTCTTGTCCCGCCCAACCATTTGATTCGTGTCCTCACTGAGAGTTTGGGCCCCAGACAGCACGAATAGCCTGCGTGGTGATGACGCTCTAGGCCTTTAATTTGTTGGTTCTCCTTATCATTATCTGCGGCAGGCTCATAAACAATTTGCTCAGGTTTTGTTGGATTGTTTACTAGTACATAGTACATACCAGCTGATAGGGCTCTCATGGCTACTACTTCCTTCCACCCCAACCCCACATAATTAATATTGATGGTAGACACCCCGTCCCCCAGCTGGTGCCTTGGTCAACCTGTCCAAGTTCATTTTAGAATTTGTATATTCTGGTTTATTAAAATTAAGTAGGTGAAATGATAAGGTTGGTCTTCCACTGCACCTTCTAGGTGTCTATATATGTATCTATAGTGTATGCTGTAAAGAAGAAAGCAAGAATCAGAAGCTTTGATTTCTCTTCATTTTAATTTTCTTTTCATTTGATCTCTAATATGAAGAATTATATCATTAATGGAGAACAACCCTGGCCCATGTGGAACCGATTTATCAGTATTGCCAACATGAACCTAAAGTTAACAGGCTGAGGTAATTTGGTGCATGAACTAGCTGGATTCACCTTATATGACCATATATAATCAGTAGGTGTTCAGATCTGGTTGATGGGTTCAATTAATCTAGACTTGCCACTGATATTGTGGGGGCTCTTAAGTCATAAAGGGAGAGAATTAAACCATGGGTCAATTGCTCTGATAATTTCTTTTCGAAAGAAAATTAGCCAGCTAGTTTATTGGTTCTTTCAGAACCAATTCTGATCATGTGAAATATGACAGCCCTATGTGTATGTCAAAACCTGTTTTAATACAATTAATCAATAAAGATGGTTTGGATTCATTTGGACCTGTAAATTAAACACTATTTTTGTTCTTATCAAATCTGGAGAGATCCAACTAAATCCACTCCAAATTCGACCTGTTTATGCCTTTTAATTTGTTTTTTTGCTTGCCTATGCTCATGGAGATCCTGCACAAATTTTCGTGGATTTGGACCTGCATCTTTTCCAAGGAAAGGTGCCTCATGACATGGCAACTACCAGGTTAATGGAATTTATAAATTATCATTAATTAATTGGAAAAAGAGGATTTCATGAAATCAATGGAATCTAATGCCACTAAAATCACTATTCTTATTATTGTATATGTTGTTAATGTTTTTTTAATATATATGTTGTTAATGTTGTGACACTTCAAAAGTTAGGAAATGGTTGTAAGTAGAGTATGACCTAAGTTAGGCTTTAGTTATTAAAAATAACTAAGCTTACTATAGAGCCCAGCCAGGCCTGAGGCTAGAGTTCAACAACAATTTGGGGCGGGGGTGGTGGCAAGCTAAAAGCATATGACATGTAGCACACCAATTTTGGTTACCTATATAGAATATAAGTGCCATGAAAAAAGCTGGACTAAAACAAGTCAATATAGTGATTGTTCTTCTCTTTTCAGAGTATCTGCTTCCAGCTATCACTGTTTTTAATTACATGTAGCCATGGGGAAGGGAGGGAGAGAGGGAGGAAGGGGGGAAGAAGGAAGAAAAGGAGAATAACAGAGAAAAGAGAAAAGAAAGAAATAGAAAATAATACTCTATGTTGCTTTGATCATCTCTGAGGGTCCCTGATCACTGTTTTCTTGAAGTTGACAAGCACATTTGATGTTTCTGACCATGTTCAAAGAACCCAAATTTGGATATATGATTCTCTACAAAGGTTATGGATCCTCCTTTCACTTGTTATCCCATTATTTTTGTATAAATTGATGGCATCAGCATCACCTTGCTTTTGGGTGCTAACGAAATCGATCAGTTGGGTGATGGGCTCATGGCCAAAGTAAACCTAGCTTTTCAACGTATGTGATAATAGTGGGATTCGAATCCGCATGTCTGCTAAGGCTATCAATTCACATGCCAACCGAGCCATCACTCAGTAGGCAACTCCTGTACTTTGAAGGGGTAAGAACTAAACCAACTAACCCCTATTAACCCGTAAAATTAACAAAGAGGTGTGATATTTGTAATAAAAGTATATATCAGATTTCTTCAACTTAGGACCACCAAAAGGCTAGCTATATATCCAGCACTTCAACAGACTGAGAAGGATTTCCAATCTAAAATGAGTAGAGGATGACACAGAATAATTGATAGGGCACTAAGTTCTATGAATGTATTTGTGTATATGTATATCTCATGAATGAATCAGTTCATGCATTAGACCTTTTTGGGGATAGAGATGCTTCTCATCATCCGGGACCCACCATTTTGTGCCATAGGTCTCCTAACCAGGTTATAATTTTAGTAAAACGATTCCCAATGAGAAATGAAAGGTGTCGGGCTGTCTCTGAACACACATGATATACTTTAACCACCATACAGGGGTGGGTGGGTCTCATCTCAGGCAGCCTGAGCCAATCACAGAGGGCTGTACTCTTTACTCACACACAGTCACCTCACTAAGTCACCAGTATATGTATAGAATGCAAACACACTTAAAGAGTTAAGACAAGCCACCAAAATACACAATTGTCAGAAGCCGACTGGCATATTGTTGAAATTTCATTCTACAAGCATTGGATAGAATTCAAGATAACTGAGTGTTGTACAAATGTACAAACCATTATCTTATTGGGTTATCTGAAATAATGATCTTTTATTAATGAGTCCATTCAGCTAGGACCACCTCGAGGTGTGCTGTGTTTTAGTGTATATATATATATATACTAATATCTACCTATTTACGTGTAATTTTAAGGCAAAAATGCAGGGTCTGTTTGATTTGCAGTTGAAATCAGAACCGGAATCAGAATAATCTATTGCCGTAGTCTATTTGGTTCAGACAGGAATAGGAATGTGAATTAAAATCAGCTGGATTTAGATTTCATTTTAAAAGGAGGGGCAGGGAATGGCCATTCCAGCAGGAACGAGAATGGGATTTTGATTCCATCCAAGTAAAACTACAGTTGGAATCAAAATAGCCCATTCAATTCCAGACCTCTATTCCTGTGAACCAAATGGGGCCTCAGTTTCTATGGGCCAAAATAAAACCAGAATGAATGATCAGTCCCAGAAAGTGAAAAACCATCAAACAGAAACCTCCTATATATTTTATCCCTTATGATGCATAAAGGATAAGCAAGCAATTAGCTAAATAGCTAGGTGATTGTTTCATCACCCATTCTCCCTTCCCTCAAATATCCTTACTATATATCTTTACTATCTTACATATACAATGGCTCGCCCAGCTCCAGTAACCCAGTAACCCTGTAATCTCTCTCTCTCTCTCTCTCTCTCTCTACAAAGCCTCACCCACGTCTATATTTTTAATTTATACAAATTGTTGATGTGGAAACCACTTGTAAGGTATGTGATGATGCTTCTGCTTTCCACCTCCAGCTTTTTCTCATATACAAATATTTTGGGTGCACTAGTAATTAAGCAGAATTTTTTCTTCATATTATTTACTTGAATTTTAGATATATCATAGTTAAGATATTGAAAATTAACAAAAAATAAGAATATGGTTAAAAATAAACTTAAATACTTGTAGTAAATGTGCACGGGGAAATTTTAAATTATAATAACACATTATTATTATTATTATTATTAAATTTTGTATTCCATTTTTTGTCATAAACAAAATAATTTTTATTTTAACAATTATGTTTATTTAATATGATGAGTCCAAATTTTTTTGACAAAATTCTGCACTTTTTCATTTTTTGTGTTCTATCTTTTTTTTAAATATTTATTATTCAATTATGACATCATCAGTTTCTTTGAAAAGTTGGACCATTAACCCACCATCTAAATAAGAAAATAGCTTTGCTTTCAGATTAGTTTTAAATTATATATTTCATCTACATTATATAAATAATTTCTACATGTGGTACTTAATTTTTGTTTGACATAATTAGTATATAATTTTTTATGTGCTCTTTTGATTATTTGTACTTTTTTATTTCTTAAAGATTTATTATTTAGATATCATATCATCGATTAATCCATTTGACCCAAACCATTAATCCACCACCCAAAAAGAAAAATAGTCGATATTAAATTTTTTATTACATTTCCATCATTGATAAAATTATTTCTTATGTATAATACTTATTTTTGTTCAATATAATGAATGTATGATATTAGATATGTACCTAATATTTTATTTTTTATAAATATATAACATCAGATATGTGTCCAAATGTTTCTCTATTTTTTTTTTTTACTTTTGTGATTCTTTGTATTTTTTATTTTTAGAAATTTTATTATTTGACTATGACATCATTTCATTTCTTGGTTTATTTTAGATTTGCTATCCCATTTTCATTATTAATCAAAATACTTCTTACATTTCATACTTATTTTTGTTTAGTATAATGAATATACAATATTAGAGATATGCCCAATTCTCATTGTTTTTATTTGTATTATATTCAACTTATTTTAATTTTTTATTATTTTATTGTGACATTATTTATTAACCCATTTGATCCCATATGGTAGAATTGCTTACCCACCACCGGGAGAGAAGAAAATGGTTTTGTTTTTAAATTCATTTTTTAAATAGTTTTTTTATACTATTAAAATTAATGTTATGGATTTAATTAATAGAATTTAATGATAAGAAAAATATATCTTAAATAAATGATTTAATGAGAAAATATACTTTAGATACGAGATTTAATGAGTGAAAATAAAAAAAATAATTTTATTTCTAAGTAGTTTTAAATTTTAAATTTTATTTTCATCATTAATAAAATCATTTCTTATTTATAAGACTTATTCTTATTTAATATATTGAATATATGATATTAAAAATGTTTCATGAGATCCTATTTTTTGACCCCTCTTTGCTCAAAGAATGATCCTCTCATCACTTTACGGTTAAGGTGTTGCTGTTCCAGGTGTTGGACAGTAGAAAGACAGACACTATTTTATTAGTGAAAATTTGACTTTCATCAGAACATACATTAATCTTAATCAACTTACACTAAACACATGGACCCAGAGATGCACGGTTTAATTCCAAGTACTTGTGTGTGTACGTACTACATAGAACGATCATTTATAAGTTAAACTACTAAGGCAAAGCATCTGGAGTTCATCAGAGAGAGTTTAATTAATTAATTAAGAACTAATCTCTCAGAGAAAAGTATCAGCTTAGAATTTAGTGGGAAGTTTCTTAAATACTTGAATATACATATATATCATTGTTTTTGTTAATCAGGCTTTCTTAATTAATAAATACATAGATGAGTCCAAACCAGCCAAACCCAGTTGTCACAGGTGGTTTTACAGGCTATCATGACAAATTCTGTAACTAATCTGGCTTCTAATTGGTTTATGATTCAAGATTTTTATTTAGTGCTAAACGCTGAGTGTTTTGCTTAGCTACAATTGCGGATTAAACTATTTTAGTAATAACCCTCTTTGACGGTTGACACATTAATTTAGAAATTAATTAGAGCTTTTGTTATAGAAAAGGAAATGAAAGGATAGGCACATGTTTGGTCTAGGTCAAGTCCAAGAAGCAACTGTTTTTTGTTATGTCTTCTATCGGTTCCTTCACATCAAATTTAATGGGAAAGACCATGTGCTTGAAGGTTAAGCTAAATTTTGATGGTGCTACTTAGGGATGGTAATTTCGTGGGAATTTTTGGGTATTTGATCCGTCTTGACTCTAATATAACTTATTTATCAAAACCCTATAGGGTTTAGAACGGGTTTGGGTTTTGACTTTAGGGTATCCGATACCTGATACCTAGGTTGCATAATATAAACCTATGATATTATATATCATGCACAAATTTATAAATTTTAAGTACTAAAATAATTATTCTATTATTAATATATTATTTGTATAAATTTCTTGGGATTAAAATCATCATTTGAAGTAAATTTGGATTTGATAGATTGTTTATTTCATTTAGTTATAAAATGCTAATTTTAAATAGTATTTCTTTTAATTTTTAGTTGGAATTGTTAATCATATATATGTATTGATTGTTTTGACGAACAAAAAAGTTAATAAAATCTATTTTATTTCATTAAATAACACAAAATGTGAGATGGTTTAGTGGATTAAAATAATGGTAAGAGATTTGGTGTTATCATTAATTAATTTGGGTTCAAGTCACACTATAAGCATTAAGAAACTTTTTTTAGTAGAAAACCTTTGGTCAAGGGATTTAATGGGTGGGACGGGTTAGGACTGGTTTAACGGGTTTGAGAAATTGAGAGGAAAAGTTAGATGGGTTTGAAATCAGAGATACATAGGGGAACCTTAGTGGTTGCTTGGTCTATTCAAATTGTTGCTCATTCGGCTTTAGCTACTGAAGCTTTGGCCCTTCTTGAAGGCATTAATCTTGCCATGCAGTTGGATTTACACTCAATCTCATTTGAAGGTGATGCTAAAGTACTAGTTGATTCTCTATTCGAGGTTAACCCAAATCCTCTAAAGCTTAGTTTTTTGTGCCAGATTTTCTGTTGGATGTTTATCACTCAGATGTAACTAAAAGTTGATGTTGAATGGATTAGCCTGCAAGCGTTTTTTTTTATTTTTCAAAAAAGATGTATATATATATATATATAGCCACAAAAGCGGATTTTAATTTGTTTAAACAAGTCAAAGACATTAATTCTTGAGCCGACTACTAAGCTAAATCAAACCTAATCATTTTCTTTTCTTGAAATAATGTTAATTCAAGAGAAAATTCTTAAATCACTTTCAAAGGATGAGGTATAGCAAATTTCTTAAACTACCCTTATAGTTTAGCTAATTGATTAACTCTACCCTTACTGTTTACATATTGTCTTAAAGTACCCTTAAGTTTTTTTACAATTGATTAGCTCTACTCCTATTGTTAGTGTCCATTAATGTTCCGTCACATTCCATGCACATGTGACACCACATGACCTATAATTTTTTTTAAAACCCAATATCACCCCTTTCTTTATACATTTCACAATTTAAAAGATCTATTTCTGGTGATTGCAGGGTGATCTATGGTTGAAGATTCTGAATCTCATTTAGTCAAGATGACCTCTATTTGCTCTCTCCAAAGGACATGGTTGCTACTGAGTTGAGTTTGGCATAGCACCGTCATGGAGGTAGAGAAGGTGGTGGTGGTGTTGTCATCGTCATTTCATCTTGGTTGAAAAATCAGTTTTTCAGCAAATCTCGACTAAGGCAAAATCGGTAGCCGTAGAAGAGATGGTGGGAGTTCATATGATAATCATTATGATTTAACGATGGTGACAATTGTCAAAAACAGTAGGGGTGCTCTAAGACAATTTATAAACAGTAAGGGTAGAATTTGTCAATTAGCTAAATAGTAAGGGTAGTTTAAGAAATTGCCCTGGAAAAAAGGGTCATTTACACCAACCCTCCTACTACCTATAGTTTTACATATTTACTAAAACTTACCCTATAATTTATATATTACTAAAACACCCCCTATTGTTAGCAACCATTTTCTTAAAGCAAGTAAAAAATGTGAAAAGGGCATGGGCCCAGTTTTTTTTTTTCTTTTTTTTCAAAAAAAACCCAGCTCTTACATCAACCTTTTAGAAACAAAACCCAGAGGCAAAATCAACATTTTGATTTTTATTTTATTTTGAGTAATTTGGTTGAACAGGCATTGGGGTCAAGAATGCCATTTCCTATTCCTTTTAAGAAAAACAGTGATAAGTGGTTACAAACTATAGGGGTGTCTTAGTAATACTCAAGCTATAGGATAGGTTTTAGTATATACGTGAAACTATAGGGGTTTCCATGTAAATGACATCTATATAAAATTACAGAAAAGTTCACTGAAAATGTTACAAGAAAATTCATTTTTTTTTATGGCAAAGAAAGTTTAACGTTCATATTTTTGTTTTCTTTAACCTGGGTTATTGAGAGTACTACTAAAAAAACTAGAGCCAAAGTGGAACCAGACTCTAAGATGGAGAAATTTCCAAATATATATAAAATGAATTGTAAATATTAACTAAAGAAATTAGATCAAGCAAATAATCCAAAAAATCAAACTATGACTATTATCAAAAATTTTCTTAACTGACCTTATTGATTGATGGTTCAACATTTTCTTTTTGTTGCTAAATGCCCGATGTTTTGCTTGCCCATGATTTTGGACTATCAGATCTAATAACAATTCTTGACAGTTGACACATAAATTAAGACTTAGACATTTTGATAGACTAAAGGGTAATATTAATACTCAATAAATTTTAGGGGTAAAATAATCATTCCAATGCCCTGCATTATTATGCAACTAAATAGGTTAAAAGTTACTAAAAATGATGAATAGGAGTTTTTGAATTTGGAATCCTTTTCACATTCTGGTTTCAATGTTTCTTTTAGCATTTACCATACATCATCTCTTGCTCTAGAATATGAAAAAATCAATGCAAAAATAAACAAACCCTAATGAGGATTTTGAATTGTACTACATATCCAAGTGAAACAAGCATTTCATTTCCTAAAATTTGTACAATTCTAATCTACTAGAGTGCCATCTACTTAGCTAACTTTAACTTAATTACACCCACATTAATTTCCTTGAAATAATATAACAATGGTCACTTAAATCGAAAACAATATTCATGTCACCTCCAAAAGAAAGAGCAAAAATTTTCATAATGAGTTTGTACCACTTAGCTAAGGGTGTCAATGGACCGATTTTGTATTGGACCCCATCCAGTCCAAAATCAATTTGGATGGATTGGATGGACCAACAAGGCATATTAGATTGGACCAATCTGATTCATAATATTTATTAGATTTGATTGGATCTTGTCCGTCCGTAATAAATTTATATTGGATTGGGTTGGAGTAAGTCAATATCTGATTCATTGATATAAGATAAGAATATAGGTGTCAATGGACTAGGTTTGGGTTGAAACTCATCTAAATCAAAACGAATTTGAAAAGATTGGATGGTCCAGACATTGAATTGGACCGGTCCAAAATGGTCCAAAATATTCATTGGAGTAGATTGGACCTGATCCATTTATAATGGACTCACATTGGACTGGATCAGATTGGACCAAATACAGTCCAATTGACACCCCTACCTAGCACACACAGGACCTAATTGTACTATAAAAAATAATGATTAAACAAAAAAAAAAGTAGGAAAATTCAAAGTAATGAGATCTACTATTTTCAAACAGTAGATACCAACTCCACACTAATTAATCAAAGAAAAGATTTCATTTGTGTAAATTATAGATTTTAATCTCTTTAAATGATAAAAGTCTAAAACTCCTTAACTTGTTACTAAAATATATAATTGCTGAAAAGACACCAATAATCAATTAAAAATACTAATTAATCAAGGATTGCATGCATTAACAAATATCTATTTGGTGGAAGGTAACATGAATCCTTAAGACAGAAGCTCAATCTTTTTATTTAGGGATTTCAACAAAATTTTAGTTCATGATATAGTTTTATTTAAGGCATAAACTTCTCATTTTTTTCCTAGGATATTCAATATGTTAATTTGACAAATAGTGCTTGATCAAAGTATTGCAGTATTAGTTTAGTATAATTAAATAGTATTCAATCAAACTAGTGAAAATGTTTATCTGTGTAAAAATTTAATTTGAAAATAACCAAAATAATAAAAAAAGCAAAAGTATGATCTTAAACGGAAGAAGAATTTGCTCATGCATTTACGATAAAACATCTAAATTGCTTCATACAAACATTTAGTATTGGTAAATCAAATAGGGAATTTTCATTTCTCATAGTTTCTCCAACAAAAGCGTTGGAGTTCAAATCAGCCCCCCACAATGTCCCACAGCACATCCCTGCCATGTTTTGTGAACATTTCCCGATGATGACATCATCATTTCTGATATTATCATCGGAAGATGTTCTCAATAAATAACGGGGATATGCTGTGGGACGTTATGGGGGACAATCTTGTGGGGGCTGATTTGATCTCAAAAGCCTGAAGGATTTGTTACTCAATGAACTTACCGTAACCCATCCTTGAATAGCAAGTGCATATGCTTAGCTGAGACTGTGCTTGGATATTATTTTTATTTACTTCCCCATTCTTTAGTCTTTTCTTTTGAAGCTCTAAGAATATGGGAAACATGATGTAGATTTGCTAATATGTTGATTTTCTAACCAACAAACTCATTTTCACAACTTCAAGTGTTTCATCTTTTGTTTCTCTTTTTCATTTAGTTTTCTTATTCCCTTGTTTAGCACACCAATTATGCATCTATTATTATTATTTGTGGGTTGCAACTTGGGTGGGCTCATAGGTTGTGAAATTGTTAAAATTTTAATGGGCCCAGCCCAAAAATCAGGTCCAATGCATTGTAATTTGTAAAATTTTCAAATCTGGTACCCGAGTTGCACCACTATTATTATTTGTTTCATGTTGATGATTATCTTAACAGAAGTAATTGCACTTGGGTGAGCTTGTCATACTGGACATATTATAATCGATTTTCTAGTTGACTCACCTGGATAAGTGTAAATTTTGCACAAACCGAGTCTCACAAAGAAGATCAAATGATCGACATCAAAACAATTGTATGAGACACACAGATTTTCTAGTTGACTCACTTAGCTAAGTGCAAGTTTTGCAGGAATCTTCCATATGGTAAAATGGGGAGCAGGTAAATCTATGATCTGCCTCTCTTCATCCTTGTATTTAATGGGTTTGGATGACAATAACGCAAAATACACCAGATCTGAACTCAACAATGTATATCAAAAAAACATAAAAAAGCTGGATCTGGATCTTCTATTGTATGCATTTTTCTTTAGGGTCTGACTAGCTCAGGTCCTAATATACAAATGGGATCTATATGAAAAGGTTTTTGAACCCAACTCAGAGGCGAACATGGATTTGATAACGGTGAAGGTTTACCAATTCAGATATGGAATTGGATTTGCCTAGGCCATTCCAGAACCAGCTCATTTTAGGCAAGTTTCAGCCCAATAAGACTTACCACGTGGCTAAACCAAGTTAGAATCACTCAGGAAAAAAGGATCTAATCAAACGTTGGTTATAAGGCTGACATGGAAGGAGGCCAAGAGAAAGTCCCCCTCTTGTTTCTCCACATCACCACATGGCAGGATAGGAGGTCATGTTGGGAGCCTCATTGGCCCAATTAGGAAATGTTTTCCCTTAGTTAAGCTGAGTTTGGTTTCATAGAGAGTGAAGTAAGAGAGAAATAGAAAACGGTTTCTCTCTTATTTTCTATCAAACCAAACACAGATATCTAAGCAAGCAGGCCTAAATAAGTAAGTTTAGCTTGACGTTTTGGGCTTGTGATTAAATAAGTTGATTGGGCAGCTTTAGCTTTGTCAAGATGGACATGATTATTCTGGACCTCCAACTAGAAATCAATTTTGGGCCAAAAATCTGACCCAGATCTGGCCTTTACTCTCTAGAAATCAATTTTGGGCCTAAAATTTGACCCAGGTCTGGCAAAAGCCCACTAAAACTTAGGCTGGGGTCATCGGGCAATGTTCTAAAACGGCTTAATCTCATCCCAAGTTGAAATACATGCATGCATGGTTTTTGAATCGTCGTTGACCCACCGTTTAAGCAACCAGTTTTGTTTCAGTTCTTTTGTGAAAAACCGTTGACTTAGTCAGCAACTAGCTGGTCGGACCATTGATCCTTTTGACCTGAACAACGGTTTTTTGTCATTTTTATTATTTTTATTTTTTTTTGAATTGCAATGAATCATTCATTTGGATCAGATAGTTGAACCACTGACCCAAAAACTGATAAAGGTTTTAATTTCGGGTCAATTTTTTAAACATTGCATGCATAATTGCATATTTACAACCATATATTTATACATATATACAAACAGAGATATACATATGCATTAATCAATATGCTAAAATGGGCTTGTCTTGGCCAGAGTCAGCTGAACCCAACTTGAACCAATTCTTGGGCCGGAAAGCGTAGATCTTGACTTATTCGTCCAACTTCAATTTAAGATTGTTCATCATAAAATATCGCTCATCTTCCTTCCACTCCATTTCTAAACCTTTTTTTGTCTCTTCTGGTGAAATAAGAAAAAAAAAAAAGTATTAGACTGGGGATATCCATGCGTAATAGGCCAAATATACATATATTGTTGGTACAAATCTCAATCATTTCAGAAATCAAAAACAATCAAAAAGCTGAAAATGGATCAAACTCTTGACCTCTGCAACCACCATTGTTGAATGTTGAGACTCTCTAAGCAATAGGCCTGCACCTCGTGCATGTACCAAGTCAACATTGACAACAGTTAGCCATACCGAAAACCATGTGAATGGCTGTTGGTCCTGAGAAATTGGATCTCTAGGCTCTTTTTTGTTTGTGGTGCAAATCTGAATTGGATTCAAATTCTGCATTTGATTCAATTTTGCATCCATTTATTTGTTAAGATTTGCAATCCTTTAATGCAAAATTTGCACTTTTGTTTCATTTGCACTCATTTACTGTGCAAATTTTGTATCCATTCAAAACTTGCACCACCTTCCTCCCATCTCCATCCCTCTCTTATATAACTTGCTCCCCCAAAACGAATAACCTTCCTCCCATTTGCACGTGGGAATTACATCATTTTATATCCTATTTTACTTCTCTCAAACAAGCAAGACAACATCAAATCAGACGCAGAATCAAACGATGCGTGATACCTTATTTAGCCAAAAACTATGGAACATGTCTACATGCCTCTTAAATTTAATAAAAATATCAAATACATTAAACTTGTTTCGCATCAAGAATAACCAAGTAAATTTACTATAATCATCAAAGAAAATTACATAGTATCTATAACCATTATTGGACTCCACAAGAGCAGGTCTCCATACATCTGAGTAAATTAAATCTAAGGCTGGATGAACTAGGAGAAGAAGAAAGATGCAACCTACGACTCTTCCCTAACTGAGAAGACTTACAAACAAACGGAACATCATGGCATAAGACTGGAGGCCGAACTAAGAGACGACTTTCTGAACAATGCAAAGAGTTGAATGTCACACTCGTTGATGTCAACCATGAATGGATGTACGTTCACCTATGAAAGAAGTTGGAGAATTATCCTTGATGCTGAGACTACCCGAGAAACAATAAAGTCTATCTCTACTTGGTCATCGCAGAATTTGCCTCCCTGTATAATCCTTCAAGACAAAATAGTTGCGATGAAATTCAAAATATAGATCATTATTGTGAGTAAATTTGCTAATAGATAATAAGTTCTTCGAGATGTTAGGCACATGCATTAAATCATTTAACTGGAAAGTATAGAAATTATAAATAAGTGAAGAGGTACCAATATGAGAAATCAACAAACCTGCCCCATTGTTGACTTTAACCTGATAGAACCACCATAATCAAAACAATTTTGTAGATTGTCAATGTCGGGTATCATATGATGTGTGGCACCAGAGTCTGGATATCATGTGGGATCAAAATTGGAGGAAACCCTTCCATGAAAAGTTATTGGTTTGGATTCTTCTGTTTGTAGATTATTAAAATTGAGATCATATTGTCGCCCACACTTGAGAGCACCATGTCCAGGAATGTTGCACACTTGATAGACAAAGGAAGAGCGACTGCAACCACGACTTCCATTTGTCCAACCATTAGGACCACCACGACCATGGTTAGTGGGGGAAAATGGCTGAGGTGATTGAGCCTTGTTCTTGAATAAAGAGAGATTAGCAATCGACGAGTTATCCATGGAAGGAGAGTGATGTTGTTCTAACCAAGCCTCATGACTAAGAAAAATTCTCAATAAATCATCAATGCCAAGTTCCTCTATATCAAATCGGTTTGTGACTGCAGTGACCACCGATTCGTATTCCGGGCCAAGGCCTACTAAAACAAACATGATGAGATCAATAGAACTAATGGGATTGGCAACAACAGACAAGTTATCAAAGAGACATTTAGCTTTATTTATATATTCGGTAATAGAGAGAGTTCCTTTCTTTAAACTTTGTAATTGTCTACGCATCTGAAGAATCCGAGATCGAGAATTAGTAGAAAAATATTTCACAAGTGCATTCCATACCTCATATGATGATTGAAGGCCTACCACTTGAGAGAATATACTCTCGGTAAGAGTAGAAATAATCCAATGAGTATACTCAACATCAGTGAGTTATAGTTTGATTATAATACAAACACTAAAGTGATTGAGTTACATAAGTGATTGATTATAATACAAACACAGAAGAATTGTTGAAGAAACAAAAGTATACTCAACATCATTCAATGAAGTTTCCTTAAATAATAGGCCACTGATGAAAAACAACTGTTTTAAAATTATTTAATAATCTGAAAATTGTTCTATTTTGCAGGAGACAGTACCTCTTGCAGTTCCCCTCAATAAGCAAAAATTCCTAACAGATAGGCAACAAGTATGCAATTGAACTTTACAATAAGAATCTTTACATGAATGGGTGATCTCCAATAGATATTGCTTGTTTGACATGCATTACTAACATTATTATTTTTTCCTATTCTAACCAGGCAGGCCATGATATGCATATAAAGTGTCTCATGGAAGATAAGAAATTTGACAAGAAAAGACTTATTGCTGCTTGTATTGTCTATAAGACACTTCTTCAGTGGAAATCCTTTGAAGCAGAAAAGACAAACATATTTGATCGGATTATTCACATAATTCATTCATCAATTGAGATGGTGTCATTTCAGAATCCTAAAGCTATTTGACATGTTATGGATATCATATAATTAAGCAATAGGTATACAAGTTAGAGTGATAAAAATGGGTTTTACATGTAAGATTGATTTTCTTCATTATACCTTATAGAACTTGAACATTAGTGAACTTGCCTATTGGCTCTCAACAACATATACCCTTCTGTTTCTTCTACAAAATACACTTAAGGTGGGCAATGCACCAAGCCTTGCACACCGTAGCCGAACCTCACCAACCACCTTATTTGGTAGAATGGCTCAAGTAAAGCTCTCTTTAGTAAAATTCTTTTAATTTCACATGCCCTATATTACAAAATGAGGGAGTATAAAAAATATAATGGTCTGAACTATATTGTTAGGGTCTTCGTTCATCACCATCAGGGATGGGGATTTCAAGTGGGTACAATGGAATGGTAGGCAAGCCTAAAATCCCATCAAGAGTTGAAGCAAAATACCCTGCCCTGCTATTTAAACAACACCTAACCACATATGTTGAGAAGATATATGGGATGACCCGTGATAGTTTGAAAAAAGAGATTGCTCCATTCCTAAATTTGTGTATATAGGTAAGTAGTTTATATAAGCATGAGTTTTCCAATTCAAGAAAAATAATCTGCATACTTTGAACCTCTCTACAACTAGATTTTCATATTAACAAGCGCCAAGATTTGCAAGGGTCATCTAAAAATATTCAAGTTTTTTTGAGCATACTGAAGAAGTAGAGAAAGAAGAGGTAATCTATGACTTTAAATCTGTTGACTATTATTTTTGCTGGTCATTTGATTTCTTGTACTGCTTTCATAGAAAATGTGTCTAAAGCATCCTTTTTTGATTTTTGGTCATCTGTACATGCAAATATATTGTTGATTGGGTTCCTAAGGCTGTTGTGATCAATACACTACAGAGATAAATTGGATTGAAGCTTATGGGGTTCCTAAGGTTGTTTCTTGGGTCAATGGTGAACTTAGGAAAGGGATTGTGCTATAATCAGAGTTTGTTGGATTTTATCTAAGGAAAATTGACATTGTTGATTAGTGTTAATGAAGGCACTTAATCATACTTATTGAAATGGAAATCTGATGAAAATCCCAAAGTTTCCCATTTTTATTAAGACAAATACTTAATCATATCAATAAATAGACAAACACTCAATCATATCTGGCTGATGCAAAGACTAATGAACATATTGGAATAGGCCTAAAATTGGGTGATAGCAAATTTTCTGTTAAGTTTCTGTTTCTTTTCTCCCCCCATTACTAATAGCAAAGACTAATGAATATATTGGAATAGGCCTAAAATTGGGTGGCCTGTTAAGATTCTCTTTCAATCCTATTCACTTCAGCATATGGATTCTCCGTTGGGTGGCCTAAAATTGTACCTTTGTACCTTCAATTATGTATTTTCAAGGTTGCATCTGGTTTATCCGAATATAATAACAAACTAAAAACTAACCATGGTGCAATCCCTTTTTTTCTTGTAAGAAATTCTAGGATATGGTTATAAAACCCACCTAAGAATTTTGTAATTCCCTAAAACTACTTGTCACATGGATTAGCACATTGTTCATAACCATGTAAAGCATATAAACATTAGAATTAGAAAGAAAAAACACAAACACGCACACATCTATATGGTGGATTCATGTAATCTCTTAAAACTCCTCACCATGTTAGTTAGCATATCCATAGCACTCCAATATCAGATAAAGCATATCCATAGCACACATTCCATGGCATTTCAATATTAGAAAATATAGCCAAAGGAATAAACAGATTAAACCACGAAGTTGTTACTTACATCCTTTTCCAAAGCTACCTAGATGTCACAAAACCTATGCAGAACGCCTTATGAATATAATTAATCCGATAAATTCACAACAATCAATATAAGTAAATAATATTAAGGGTAGGATAAAAAATGGTAGTATAAAAAATGAAGTCATTTAAAGGAACATGGAGTGATTATCTTAATATCTCTAAGTACCAAAGCGTTCAAGACAATCTAGGGCTGACCTAAATCTGATTAATATAGTTATGCTTGAAAAAGTTTGAAGAATTGTGCCTTTAAATCCCAAAAAGCACATGTTTGTCGAACTGAACCTGTCAAGTGAGCAGAGAAGAAGAGGAAGAGAAGAGGAGAAAGGAAGAAATGTTCGAATGGGCACTATTCACTTATATAATAACAGTACATAAAGTTACATAAAAGGACYARRATGCCCCTGMTTAGTGATGGGACACCCAGTCAAATAAGACACTAAATAAAAATAGGCCCAGTAACTAAGGCCCATTAACTAAAGACTTAATACCCAACCCAGACAAGAGGATAACAAAA
>NW_010729118.1:1131676-1162550 GCF_000365185.1 Nelumbo nucifera | reverse complement strand
CGGGTCGGTGTCTGGGCCAGGTTGTCAGGCAGGAGATCTTCCTGCGATACGCCAAACTACTCTTTTGTACCGAGCTACCCTACAAGTGGCGAGAAGCCCGGGGGAGCTATGCCGAGTTGTCTGGCTCCTTGGCGGCGAGCTCCTTGGAGAGCTGCCTAGCTCCTTGGCGAGCTCTTTGGTGAGCTACCGAGCTCCTTGGCGAGCTCCTTGGTGAGCTACCGAGCTCACGGGTATGTTGTTAATGGTTCTCGGTGGGCATCTTATAGGTTGCCAGGTCGGCCAGGTCGGATCATGCACCAGGCTGATCCGGCCAGGTCGTGCAGGCCGCGCCAGGCCGCCCGTAGGCCGCATGCAGGTCGCGCTAGGCCAGCCAGACCGGTGCCCGGGTGGGACACCAACTTGATAAGTTGTTTGCCTAGGTGTTTGCCTAGTTGTCACGAGGTGCCACGTATCGCAATTTCACTGGAGGGTCAAATCTGCCCTCATCAAGGGTGAAGCGAAAGAAATGTTTGTCCAGGCTTTACTCTTTCAAGTAAAGATTTATTAAGAATGTAGGTGCGTTTAGTTGATAGAGTCAAGCTTTTCATAAATGGAGACTACTCAAGTTTTGAATTGAAATAGCAAGGATAGAATAGAAGTTTATTGTCAGAGTATCAAATATAATCGTTGGGTTTGCTTACACATGATTACTCTCATGATGGGAGTTCTAATTGAATCATGTTAATGATATCAATGTCTAGCCACTTACTCAAATTAATCTTCTCTTTATTGGATACAAACTAGTCAAATTCCCATCTCGATTTCAAAGATGGGATCAATGTGACTAGAACCAACCGATTGAAAATTGCTGCTATTAATTGATTGATATACTGAATTTGTATTTGACTACTATTAATAAGTACTATAAGATTAATCCATTTTGACTGTTAAATGAATTGAGCTAGTATCAAAACCTTGTATATGGTGTTTGAGAGCATAAAGAGTACTGGTTGCCTTCACCACATCATGTACAACACTGTATCTCCTCATTATATTTGTATTTATCATTTCTGTTAAACGCAAAATGCTAAAAATTACTGATAATAGTCTTGTTATTATCTAGTTAACTATAAAATTACTGATAACAGTCTTCATGTATTTTTTAAGCCAAATACTTATTACTTCTCTCCTTTACATATGTCTTTCTATATGTAATTAGATGGACACAAGCTATTAATTTACAAAAATTATACTTATTTACTTTTTTTTTTCTTTTTGTTGCTTTTCTTTACAGGTTGTAGAGGAAGGGAGGATTGGATGAAAACTATAATGAGCATTTTGTTTCTTTATATGTTAAAGGAAATTTTTTTTGGACTCTATATTTGATTTGTAGGTTGTCAAAAAAGAAGTCATCTAATAAAAAGGAAGAAGAAATATAATGAGGGCTAAATGTTGTATTTTTGGTTTCTTTTTGTTCTTAAAATGATGATGGAACTCAATTGGAATTATTCACAATTTATGGATAAGGTGTATCTTTTGGATAAAACATACAACTTTTATGTTTTGATTGAAGAATATATTTTTATACAAGTGTATTAATTGCATTTTTATGGAACAATATTCACAATATATTATACTTTAGAAAAATAATAGAACCTTTTTAGAGGTGGCCAAAAGTGCCTCTAAATGCCAAGGCATATAGCTTTAGAGGCAACTAAAAGTGCCTCTAAAAATTGAAACTTTTTTAATTAAGATTTGTTCTTTTCTTAGATTTTTTTAGAGGTATATAAAATCGCCTCAAAATCATTTAAAGGCAGTCGAATGTGCCTTTAAATTGAACTTTTAGAGGCACTACACAATAGAGGTAGTTGTATGTGCCTCTAAAAGTTCAATTGAGAGGTAGATTACTAATTCTCAACCAACTGCCTCTAAAACATTTAGCGACAGGGCTTTTAGAGACACTCACTTTTAGAGACAGTTATGGCTTCTTCTATAGATGAATTTTCCAGTACGTGCTCCACACCAGTTATAAAATCCATAGAGCCCACAACTATTCAATCTCTCACTATAAGGCCTCATGTATTTTAACTGGGGTGTTATTATTGATTCTAACAGTCCACAAAACAGCCTATGCATTCAGCTAACCCAATCTCCTATTAGTGAATGCTGAGATTGTTATAGCAATAGGCATATCTCTAGGCTCTGTTTGTTTGCAGCACAAATTTGAATTGGATACACATTTTTGCATTCGGTTCAATTTTGCATTCATTTGTTTTGTTAAGATATACAATCCTAGCTACCTGGTGCAAATTTTGCAGTTTTTATCTCAATTGCACTCATTTACAAATGCAAATTTCGCATCCATAAAACTGATACCAAACTTGCACCACCTTCCTTCCTTCTCCATTCCCTCTCATATAAGTGGGTACCACACAATTTGCTTCCTTCCTTACTCCCCCGAAACAAATAACCTTCTTCATACCTCCTTTTATCTTACATATAAAGTGGGGATCACATCATTTTACTTCAAATTTAGGAACATCAAATGTGAAGACAAAGTAAACCTGAATTTGCAGTCAATCAATATTTGCACTCCCTTACATTTACATTAGTACAAATGAATTTCGCACTACAAACAAACTGAGCCCAAGAATTTCTTACTAGTGAATTCAGTTTATAATATTGTTCATTATCACGCATGGTGGCAGTCAACACCTTGGCATCTCTTCTCCATGAAGATAAAGAACAATAAAAAAACAAATGGAGGCATAATAAACTAATAAATAAATAACGAGTGCCTTGCACACAAAGGTCTGGATTGATGTATATTATTATATAATAACTAGAACTTGGAGGCTACGTCTGTGACTGTGAGAGTAAACTACTTAATATTTCTAGCTTTGTTCCTTTCACTTGGGCCAGAGAGTATCAGACTAGCCTCACCCTCCCTCTCATTCTCTTTAATTAGCTTAATTAACAGCAGGTATCTTCTTGTACCCGCACCTCTCATTCTCATTTCTCTTTCTTTACTTTTATTCTTTATTAATTGAATGCCGCTGAGAATTGCTTGATCAAATTAAATCGATGATTTGCTTTGGCATTGATGTGTCATGGGTTGAATATTTGAACTTCAGATGTATTATGCATGTACTTGTGATTTCTGTAACTGGATATTAACTTATTCTCAAGCACGGTATTGTGTTTGTGGCCTCTGAGAGAGTAGATCGACTGATCTAAATGCTAAGAGAATCGAAGCTGCTTTTGTTCTTTTTCTTATTTCTAAATTCTAACCATAAGCCATTGACTCACAGAAGCAAATCCGACAGCAAAGCAAGGAACAAAAATGGGGAGAAGAAAGAAGGAGAAGAAGATTAACCCAAATGCCCTTTACAGGATGAAGCCATGTACAGACCTTCCAAAGGAAATAGACATCTTAATCAAATATCCTTACCAGTACAAGCTAAGAGACTCTACTATCAAATATGGCAGCGTCTCTAAAACATGGAAACTGCCGAGAAAATGTAGCCCGGCCAAGCAATCTCCACTGCTCGTTCTTTCCAATTATGCAAACACGACCACTTATCACAGCTTTAGCGAGCGATGGTGCTCATGGTGGTCCGAGTTTGGAACTTGGGATTCGGATTCCGACGGAAACTACTTGAATAATTACGTGGGTTCTCCTCATGGAAAGCTGATAATGAGAGGAGGCAAGTCGCCTTGCGAATACCTCCTTTTAATTGATTTTGAATTCAACCACAACCAAGCCTTTCGTTCCATTGGACTCTCCTTTCCATGGCGTTCTTCAGCTGGTTTCTGCTTCAAAAAAGTCTCCACTGATACTACAACCAACTGTTTTTCAATGGTTCTGACCAGTGGTTCTCATCCAAACTTTATTTTTTATAAATTGAGAGATGGGAAATGGATCGGTGAGGAATGCACACTCTTCGACCCAAATTCCAGTGAGCCATGTACTATACAGTTTACAAACACCATTGTATTTGAAGGGAAGTTTTACCTCTTAAGTTTGCAGGGAACTTTAGCAGTGATCGATGCTAACTCTAATCCTAGAGTGAAAATACTGGGTTCAACAAGAGCCATTCCTTCTACCTGCTCAAAGGGCTTCAGGGAAATTCTTATTGAATCTGGTGGGGAGATCCTGCTGGTTTTTCTCATCTCTAGGAAATCAACCAACATTGTAGATGATGTGGAAGTTTTCAAGCTTGATCTTGCTAAGCCTTCCTGGATTAAGATGGAAAATCTAGGAGGCAGAACTCTGTTTGTGGGATTCACTTGTTGCATATCGGTCTCTGCAAGTGAATTGGGATGCAGAGGCAATTGCATCTATTTTATCCAAAGAGGTCTCCCTGGTTGGTGGGTCTTCCATATGGAAACTGGTGGCATCTCTCCAGCTGGTTGGAATGCTGATTCTGATTCTAATTAAAAGTCCCTGGATTTTGAAATTGATTACACCAAGTTTGATATTAGGTGGACTGGAAAGAGGAGGTATTAGTGTAATAGATGAAAGCCATTTTCTGTATCTAGATCTGAGAGAAATGTACTTCTGGTGTGTTTGTTTGTCTTCTTGTATTCTCTATATGATTTAAGGTTTAAACTAATTTGTTCTGACTTGAGACCGGATTAATTGCAATTGGTAAGTTGTGATGTATATGGGCTTTGGTCCTGGAAATCAACTCAGACCCAGAATCAACTTTATACAGTAAAATTCATTTGAGTTTACACTCTTCACCATCCGGTTTAGTAAAGGTTCCATACAGTGTTGTCAGAACCGGACCTGACTGGATAGTTGAACCAACGACCCGGTGACCCAGTGAAGTTAACCGGATGCTTGGAAGATCTAATTGGCTTTTACCCAACAAAAAATAAAAAAAAAGAAGGAAGATCCAATTCGCTGGTTATCTGGTAAAACCACATTGATCAAGTTTGCTTTCCTTCTTTCTTTCTGGTCTAAAGTCTGACAACATTACATGGGACCTTTACTAAACCGGATGGTCGGACCTTTTAGGCCGTCAGCTGTGGTCCTAAATTGATGTGTGGATGGGCCAACATATGATGACTATGGTCTGGTATATGTCCCGATTTGATCAAATTAAGATTCAAAGTATGGATACGTATCAACTCGTATCGACCGATACGTATCATGCCGATGCCTTTCCGATACGCCCCAAGGTTCAGAGGATATTCGGGACTTAACCTTGGGTATCGGTATATCAGCCTATATCGATACTTTGAACCTTGGATAAAACATTTATAGGGTAAATTTCATTCTCCTCCTAAAATAAATCTTTAATTATATAGTCTTCCCTCTAGTTTCCCTTTTTAAATGACTATCTGAGAAAATGAAATTAATTGAGAAGTCCTTGTCCTTAACTAATTCTAGTGTCATTTTAATCATCTTAGAGGTGGCAGCGCCACAGCAGGGACTAGGGCTGCAAACAATATCTGATTGTTCGAATTTGAATTAAATCCCATTATGGTTTATCTAAATTTGATCTGTTTATAATAGGATCAAACATCAAACATCGATCTATCCCTATTCAATCTAATATAAGCCAATTATGTTCAACTTAAATATATATACTTATATAAACTTAGATTTTATTTTGTGTGTAAAGTTGGTCTGAATGCAATTATTTGGGTAAGTTTTTCCTGTGAAACATTTACCCAGGTAAGTGCATTCATCCATGTTCTTTTATTTCTCAGGTAAATAAGGTAATGACCATTTTAATCATAAAAATTCATTATTAAAAGGGGCATTTTTGTCCCATTCAAGTGTTACCAATTTTCTTCCTAGGTGGGAAAGTTATTTACACACCTAGGAGATGGGTATCACTTTTCTGGATAAGTGATACTTAGGAAAATAAAAATTCCCTGATCCCCACATTAATCTGAAAAATGAATATGGGGTTATCGGTCAATGGGAACCAAAATCTTATTGACCAACTTTCCCCCCTCTCAAAATCCAAAACAAGAATGCCTCCTAAAAGTTTCATATGCTCAATTTCCTATTCATGTTATTCATGAAATATAATATCAAAATCATTTTAAATTCATTTATAAGTAATATATAATATTTTCATCATTTATAGTTTATTTTATTTATACAACATGATTGCAATCTAAATTTGATTTGAAATAGAATATAAATGAATTAAATTTGGATTTACTTAAATATCGAATAAGATTGTTCCGTTTTCATCCGTAGATGGGCCCTGGCACAGTTAGTAAGCCCAGCCTTGAGTTAGGGATCAGTTAGGCATAGGTTCTTGTAACCAAGGCCCAGCCCAGGCATCAGATGTAGGTGTGGTCATGTCCAGGAAGGGCTGGTCGCAGTATATGACAGACCACAGACCTCCTCAGTTATGTTGGAACCGGTGCTGGTTGGGCTGTGCAATTCACTATTACTATGTGGGGAATAGGATTAGTTGAACTCAATAACTACTCAACTACACACCAGTGATAAAATGCATGGGACCTAAAAACATTCAACCCCTCACTATATTTTAACACTGGTTTGAGCGTTATCACTGGCAGTTGTAATTGGATCAGATTTAAATTCAGCAAAATCCAAATCCGATAAAATTCAAATCTGATCCGATTAATGAAAATTTATATGAGTTCGATTGGTTTTGAAAACCTTGAATTTGAATCTGAGTGGATTCGGATTTAATCAAACTCTTCTTTAATCTTTTAAAATATAAAAAAAGTAAAAAGTTAATTACTTTTTAATTTTTATATATAATAAATTAATGTAAATATAATATACTGAATTATATATATATATATATATATATTCGTATATAATATAATATATAAAATATATATTTTTATAAATTTAATTATGACTATATAAAATTTATATATTAAAATCAATAAATATTATAATATAATCAGATATCGAATCGGGCCTCAAAATTTCAAGCATCATTGATATGCCTAAATTCATTAGACTCACAGCCTGTCACACGGTTAAAGCATTCAGCTAACCCAAACTCTATAATTAGACACCTGTCACAGATTGAATGTAGTGCATGACAAGTGCAGCACAAATAGCAGATCTGGGCTTGAGTTATAGTGATGATGTGGGCTGAAAGATTCAACATGTTGCCAATCCAAAGTATCATCTCCTGGGTGGATGGTTTGGATTGGCCACAAGATCACTCTATATGGAAAAAACATGTAAAATTGTGTAAATGGAAGCAACCTACTAGATAGAGTTGATTAAAAAACCTCTTTGAAGAGTATTGTGTATAAAAAGTTTTTTAATCGGGTCAAGTTGAAAGATTCATCCACAAAATGTAGGGGGTGTTCTATAGTGTGAATGAGAAATTGGTGGGTGTGGACTGGTCCACACCACACCCTGTGGTAGAGACCAACCAATCAATCCACACCACATCACAATTCACAACTATTATGAACTATGGATAAATTATGTAGATTAGACTATTCCACACCCAAAGTGTCGATCTGTAGGCGTGGCGTGGAGCAGTCCAGACCAAACTTTTTTATTCAATATATCTCATATATATTTTATGAATGATCTACACAATCGATCGTAAATGTCTAATTTTTACATTTTATATTATAAATATATTGAAAAAAGTCATCGATAAATTAATATTAACCAATAAATATTAATTTTAATAAAAATAATAGTAAAATAATTAAAAATAAAAAATTATTTTAAAATTTAAAAATATTATTTTATTGATAAAAACATTAAAAATGTGGAGAAGAAGCATTGTTGGGCTTGTGCTAGAATTAAAATTAAAAATATTATTTTATTGATCAAATATTAAAATTTAAATTAAAAAATATTATTTTCAAATATAAAAATTAAAAAGAAAGAAAAGTACGTAGAAGAGATGTATTGTATCAAAATAGAGTGTGGAAATGTTGTGGACTAGCCACATCCACGAGATACAAGCGTGGCCGAGATTTTGGGTTGTGGGTGAGGACGGTCCACGATAGTGTGGACTAGTCCCGTCTATGACCAATCGAATGGGGAGCTCATCCCGTGGCATGGACCATAATGGTCCATCTATGAGATGAACACGTTACCTAATGCCATCATAATCTATGGATAGGGAACCATCTATAATAGCCATGGCTTGAATTTCATAACCAACATCAGCCACTCAGCCCTATTCCAACCTTATGATGGAGTTTTTATCAATTAAGATGATGTTTGGTATTGATGGTGTTTTTTGGAGTAACATATGTGTTTAACACAAAAACATCCAATTTATTGTTTTGTTGAACTATTTAGGGGGTGTTTTGTAACGTGGATGAGAAATTGGTGGGTGTGGACGGGAACCAATCCACACCACACTATTGCTTACACCTGTTATGAACTGTGGACAAAACTCTATGAATAGAAATTGTTTATACCCACAAGGGCATTCTATAGGTATAGTGTGGATTTGTCTACACCACACATATTAATTCCATACATCTCATGTACAACTTGTGAGATAATTTATACAATCAATCAGGGTATATCCAAATCTAATCCAATAGCAGAATACAAGATCCGATCCAATCTGATTGGGTCTCACAAATGGTGATTCAAATTTGAATCCGTTAAGGATGTTAAATATTTGAATCAAATCTGATCTGATTCAAATTATGAAAAAATTTAATAAATTATTAAAAGAAAAAACAAAAAAAAAGTATATAAATAAAAACAAAAAATATAAGTATTTTTCAACTATTTTCATCATATATATTAATATATACATGCCTTTTTATAAAAAAATTACAAAAAATGCAATAAAAACATATTTATAAATAAATATATTAATATATACATGTATTTTATAAGTAATTATGTTTATAAATATATACATATATTGGTCAGATCGGATAGGAGTGATCGAATAGGTCAGATCCGACAAAGGGTTATCTGAATCTTACAAAAAGATGATCGGATTCAGATTAGATGATTTGATCCATTTGCATCCATACAGTCACGAATAAAAAAAACCACAATTTAAGCCAAAAATAATTTGAAATAATAATGGATAAAATAAACACCAATACACAATTACTAATAAATATAAAAATAAATATATTTATCATTACAATATTATCTTCAACAACAAACAATTTAAAAAATAATTTCAATATAAATTAAAATATATTAAAAGATGAAATAAAATGATGGCAGTTGGACCAGTGTTAACGCACCGGCATTACACTGAATCCTTTCCACAAACTATCCATACCATACTGTGGCCCATCCACAAAAAGATATTGTGAATGATAAATTGATGTATGGCCCATCCCTGTTCATGTTATTTTGTGGACAGAGACCATCCACACAAAGCAAAACACCACATTCTATCGTGGACAGGACCAACAATATTTTTACACTACCAAATACCCTCTTAATTGTTACATATTTTTTTCAATTTATGAGAGAGACGTTTATTATAAAAAAAAAAAAACAAAAAAGTGATGTTTTTCAATTTTAGGGGCAATGATATTGAGTTGATTGCTGTACCATTAAATATTTTCATTATATGACCACTCTCTTCATTGAAAACAAAACAAAAAAAGTAAGTCATTCTGTTGAGCCACTTCAGCTTTTATCAAATGGCCCCTCAAAAGAGCTGAAATCACTGTATTGAAAGATTTATTGCTTTGACTTTTAGGCTGTGTTTACCTTTTCTTTCAAACCAAACACAGCTTTAGTGAATAGGTTTTTATGGAAGGTGTTATATACTCAATGGTTGAAGGTGAAGTTTTGTTTTGGATTACCATTCAACAAATTAAATATCTCAATACCAAGGAGAATCTTAAAAGGAGAGAGAATAAAGTTTGAAGGATTAGAGAACCAGAGGGTAGCTAGGTTTGTCAAGGGCATACTGAGCAAGAGTATATACAACCCTTATTGGGAATTTGGATTTTGTTTGTAGAAAATTCATCCTCACTCATGCATTGGAAATATCTCCCCATGAATAGAAACATACAAGTATTTAGATGTTCCCAATGCATAGGTACAAGTATGGTTTTCAAAATCGAACCAGACTGGAAAAACCGGGAACCGGTCAGGTGACCGGTTCTGTTTTCTCCAAAAACCGGATTTTCCCCCAATATCATTGATTTTGATCAACGAACCGCTGAACCAGACGATTAACCATTCAACCCGGTAACCAAACCCCTTACCGGTTCAGTCTCCAGATAGATTTTAAAGACTATGGGTACAAGCGCTGTTTGTGAAGACAAAATCCGAATGTCCCTATAATTAAATAGCATCGAGACATCATAAAACTGAGAAGAAGCTCCAGCACATTGCAACCACAGAATGTATTGTATAAATGAGGAAGTGGTCTATCTTCCAACAGGAGCTGGACCATGTCCTTCACATCACCTACAAAAATAACTTTACATAGACAAAGAAACAGGAATTAATGGATTGCAATAAATAATATTAGGAAAATTTATGATTAGTTCATCCTCACAATTTTTTATTGATTTTCTCAATGTATTGTTACAAATTCCTATTTATGCCAAAGTATCCGCTGCATTGTTATAAATTCCCCTACTTGTTCCTAGCTGTACAATCTCATAAAAATTTATAAATAGGAGGAATTTAAATATTATATCTAAAAGGCAAAGTAATAAGTTGTTCAATTCAACTTCAACCACTCTAGATGTAATCAAATTAATGGATCCGCCTAGTTAATGGATATGATTGGTTAACCTGCAATCAATCTCCAAAATATGACAGTTGAAAACTTCATTACTAAGTTCTTACCATTTTTTATACCAAAAGAGATCCATGTGATGCATGAAGTAGTGTTAAAAAAAAACACAAAATATTGAGAGAATTGGGGTTCAAAGGAATGAGGAGAGAGAATAAGCTGACATGGACGAAAACGGCTATTAAATAGGAAGCTGAAGCAATTGGAAAATGTTAATATTTATAAAAAATAAATTTTAATAATAAATTCTTTCTTAAAATTTGTTGATATGCATGCATGTACTAAGAAGAGAAAATGTAAGTCAAAATTTAGAACTCATATATGGTTATAACAAATGGTTGAAGCATGGTATGGTGATTGATGTGTTGTTTCCCTACTTAGATTTGTTTTGTAGCTTTTTGCAACCGTAAAATTTATTGAGTATAGTATAGAATTAATTAGGAAATTTAATGGAATCCTTAATGCTGTGTTTGGTTTGAAGGAAAAAGTAGGAAAGGAAGGAAAAGTTAGGTAAACCTTTAAAAACCTTGTATAGGTTTTTCTACCTTTCCCTACATTTTCCTTCAAACCAAACATAGCCTAAGGGAAAGAGAATTAATAGCATGAGTAATTGTGAGAAGAGATAATTAAAGAAATAAATTAATGAAGAGAGAAAAACAAATTTCAATTTGAATTAATAACTTAAAAATATGAATTAATGAGAAGGAATAAAAATAAATATTAGAGTTATTGAGTAGGGGTGTAAACGGATCGAATTCGAATCGGATCAGGCAATATCCAAATTCCAATCTGATTAAATATTCAAATATTCGAATATTCAATTCGCGTTTGAATAATTAATTATTTTAGATAATTAATAAATATTTTATTGATATAAGTATTATAAAATATTTTATATATTATATATAAGAATTAAAAAATCGGTCGAATTCGGATATTTATCGAATTGAATCAAGTCATATTTGAATTCAAATCCAATTAACTATTTGGTATGAATAGAATATCTGAATTCGATTTGATTATATCAAATATCGAATTCAAAATCGGATTTTCAAATACCGTTGACATCCTATTATTCAGAGAGAATATAAATGAACAAATTTGAATTTGAAAAATCTTATGGTTAAGATTTTAAATCCTCTCCCTCCACTTAGGTTTTTTCACTTCAATGAAATTACAATCACCACCTCTCCAGGGGGAGTAAATTGGGACCCAGTAATCTATAGATATCAATATTAACTTACATCGAATATTGAATTAACACTCTAAATAACTAAAATAATAAAAATCCTAACAATTGAAATACATTATCATAAATGACCCAATAATTGAGTGATCACTTTGTATCATTCCAAAAAAAAAATGTAGGATCAAATTGGCGAAATTATGGTATGGCAAATGGCTAAACATGCACCTTACTCTGTATCCACCCGAGTCATCTTTAGTTAGTACTATGTGAGATACCAAAGAGAGGATTGGTATTAGTAAAATGATTTCTGATGCAACCAATTTAGCCAAATCAATTCCAAGTTTTTTAATTTTAGTTGGTAGATTTAGTGGGTGTGGACTGATCCACACCACACCCTATGACAGGGACCAATCCACATCACACCACAGTCCACAGTTGTTCTGAACTGTGGACAAACTCTAGTCCACACTCATAGTGGCGTTCTGTAGTGTGGTGTGGACCAATCCACACCATACTTTTTTGACTCAATGTATCTCATGTACATTTTATGAATGATCTACACCAACATTTTTAAAAATGACCTAGAAACGGAATTGTTCTGGCCACCAGTTTCCAGGTCGATGGTCTGACCGTCCGATTCGAACGGATGACCCGTTTTGACAAACAAATTAAAAAATAAAAAAAATAAAAAACGATAAAAACTGTTGAACAGGTTGATGGTTTGACCGCTCGGGTCAACGGGTTTGGGGTAAAATGGAACCGCTTGCCTGGACGGTTCTCGAGCTGAACGGTACGACCGTCTAGGTCAACGACTATTCGAAAACCTTGATCTACATAGTTAATCATAAATATCTAATTTTTGGATTTTATATGATAAATATATTGAAAAATGCATCAATGAATTAATATTAACCAATAAAAATTATTTTTTTATAAAAACAATAGTAAAATAATTAAAATTGTAAAAAATATATTTTAAATATTTAAAATATAATTTTATTGATAAAACATTAAAATTAAAAAATAAAAAATTAAGTAAAATAATTAATATTTTATTAACAAAAATATTAAAATGTGAAACAGACAATAGGGTAGCCTTTCAGGGAAAGTGTGAAGTAGGGGATCAAAAATCAAGTGTGGACGGTCCCCAACCACGAGATTTTATCGTGGATGAGAAATTGGGGTGTGGACAGGACCTATCCACGCTATATTAGGGTGTGGATAGGACCGGCCCCGTCCACATCCAGCCGAACGCGACCAAATCTCGTGGACGGGACCAAGATTTAAGCAGTTCCAAACATCGCCTAAAATGAGCAATTAATTAACACAGATTTTCTTCCATCAGTTCTCAATTATATTTGTTTTTACATGAATAATAGAAAAGAAAAGAATGTCTATATATATCGGGTCGGGAGTATGTGGAATTGGTTCTGAACCTGTAAGAATTGAGACAATAGAACTAGAACCAACCCAATTGGTTTGGGTCTGTCGGGTCCAACCCAACCCATTGACAACCCTAAGGAAAATTGGTCTAGGGCAACAAGTATGCATGTATGTTGCTCTTGCTCTCTTCAATTAATGGACCAAATTTGCAAGCCTTGTCAGTCATCTACAGTGGTTTTGAGGGATCAGACTTTTAGAAGCACTAGTAATTAACCACATGCCTTGCACATGAGAAATTCTTCTTCATATTAATTACTTGAATTTAGATATATCTTAGTTAAGATAAAATTTGAAAATTAGCAAAAGTAACAATATGATTAAAAATAAACTTAAATGCTTGTAGCAAATGTGTATGTGTATTGTACATGGAAATTTTAAATTACAATAACAATTATTATTATTAAATTTTGTATTCCATTTCTGTCATAAATAAAAGTAATTTTTATTTTAACATTTATTTTATTTAATATGATGAATATATAACATTGGAAATGTTCTCAAATGTTTTCGACAAAATTTTGTACTTTTTCATTTTTTGTGTCCTATATTTTTTAAATATTTATTATTCAATTATAACATCATGAGTTTCTTTGAAATGTTTGACCATTGAGCCACCATCTAGATAAGAAAATAGCTTTGCTTTTGGATTAGTTTTAAATTATATATGCCATTTATATTATATAAATAATTTTTATTTACCACACTTAATTTTTGTTTGGCATAATATATATATATATATATATATAATATCTTATATATGAGAATTAATGAGAGAGAATAGGAAAATAGTTTTATTTGCAATTGATTTTAAATTTTATATTCTATTTTCATCATTAATAAAAACATTTCTTATTTATCATATATATTATTGTGTAATATGTTGAATATATGATGTTAAAAATGCTTCCATTTTTTTATTTATATATTTTTACATTTTATCTATTTTTAAATTTTATTATTTAATTGTGGCAACATGGATTGGCCTATTTGACCAAAAATGGTTTAATTTCTTACCATCACCAAGATGAAAACATTATTTTTTAGGTAGATTTTAAAAGTATAAGCTTTTATGTTATTGGGATTATTAATTTATTATATATGTATTTAATTAATAGAATTTAATGATGAGAAAGAAAAATGCCTTAATCGTATGATTCAGTGAAGGTGAATGCAAGAAATACCTTAAATTTTGGATTTAATGAGAAATAATTGAATGTCTTAAAATTACCTCTTTTCAATTCATTTAATATCAGTAACCAACTACCCTATTTGCCCTCATTTTTTATCAATAAACTTAAATATAAAGGGTTAAATTTTATCATCAAAAAATTTTAAAAATATTATTGAAATTATTTGTACTTTTTAAAATAGTATAGATTGATTTAACTGCTATCATGTCTTTTCGGTGTCATAGTCAAAAAATAAAAAATAGATGATGACATGTTTGAGAAATAAGAAGAGGAGGTCCATGTGAGCCTTGTTGCGAAAGGGCCTTTGGCCTCTTTCCTCTGTATAATATATATTCTAGATTTAATGATCATTGGGTTGGCCACAGCTCACATGATTGCCAAGCTCTATTACATGAGGATGACCACTTATTTGTATATAACTCCTCCATTCCTTGTACAACGTCAAAAATAATATAAGCATAATGTTGTAGACCAGCTGACATATTACCTCTTAGCTTATCAAACCATACACCGTGGGGCTTCAAGGGATGGTATGTCAAAACCATCCATAGATATATATATTTTTAGGCCTTTTTACGGTACATTCCACCTTAGAATTCATATTTGGTTTCAAGGAAAATGTAGGGAAAGGAAGGAAAACGTAGAGAAACCTTTATAAGCATAGCTTAAATGTATTTATCCCCACCTCTTATAAATAGCATCTCCCGTGAATTAGAATCTTTCCTCTGTTGACATTGACCCAAACTGTATAATTGCATTATGAATTCTGAATTCTGAGGTGGACTGAATTCAAATTACCCAAATTTTGATAGGCACGCCGCCTTAACCATATCTGCAGCAGTTTTGACAAGACCCTCAGCATAGGTTGTGCAACAGTCAGCAATCCTGTCAGAAGCACCCTTGGACTAGACCCTATTGCTGGTGGTCCTGATAATCTGAGCTGGCGGTCCAACCCTTTCCTGTGAGGAGGTGAACGGATGACCGACAGGTGAGGTATAAGCGGGAAACTTTGGCCAATTTCCATGTAATAAATCACCAAGACAAGTATTCACTTCTTGTTCATGCTCATGTAAGACTTCCTTATTAGTTACTTGGTTAGGCTGGTCAAGGCCATGGATGGATGCTTGGGTCTAACTTGACAACCTCGTTCTAGGGTTGCCTCTGCTATACATGGTTGCTTGTATTCCCCTTCAATGGGTTGGGCAGACCCAGTAGATCTGAATCAAACCGACCGAGGCTATATAGGATCTAGCATTATGTGTCTCAATTAATTGATAATTGGATTGTGATTGGTTTTTGAGATGGCGCATGTGGCAAGGCTTGGGATGGTGTCACATGGCATTGGCCGGATGCAATCTTAGCCGCTCACTGATAATAACCTCCAACTGCTCCCAAGGCAAGGTCAAGTATAAATAGGGGTGCCCCACCCTCTCCAGGTAAGGCCGTCTTGTTCACTCCTGCTGTCCTGCTTATTAGCTTTCGAGTGGTCTCGTCTGAATTCTCTTCTTAGGCCTCTTCCGACTCCTCTCATACACTTAACTAACTTGACTGTTAGAATCTCCATCCCTTGGATAACACCCGTGCCCTCTGACATTTTCTCTTATTCTCAAATTAGATACATCGGCCTCAGCCACAAGAAGCGAATTTACCTTATTGCCCTCAGCCCCGTCATTGGCAGCAACAGTTTTGGTTATTTCAAACCAATTAAGACCTAAACCAACTATATATCATACATGATTGTATATATAATTATGTATATGTATATATATATATATATTATAAAAATAACCCTAATCTAATACCTATTTTTCTCTTTGATCGTAACAATATCTATATTTCTCATAATATATTTACAATAATGTGCAAATATGTAATTAACAAATAAGTAGGTTTAATTACTGTCAAACTACAGGTTAATAGTATACCTGTCACTATAATTAGAAATTTTTTGTCAGACCGTGTGATCCTTATCCTAAGGGTCTGGTTCATATATAATTGGTTCTGCACATTTACTTATCCGGTTGGGACCAGTCGATCCAAACTTAGACCAAACCCGATCCATCGACAGCACAATATATCTATCTCCACACAACAATGCTAATGCAGTTAACACATCGAGCTTGCATATTTGCTCATTAAATTGATGAGGTTAGTATAATTTAGAATTAGTGATGAAGGTGTTACCATGGTTACTTAGGGGTGCAAGTTGGGTATCCCGTATCCGATTTTGAGATTTTACACTACATTAGGCCCGGGTTTTCGGGCTGGGCCATTGGTCCGCCCAAATTGCACTATATGGCACGGTGGAGGGTTCAGTGGACAATAGTTTGGTATTCGTATGGGCCTTGACAATATTGGTGAGACAAATTAGAAGATGTACCGAGTGTATGGTGTGCCAAAACTCAAAAGGATTGATGTTTGAAAGGACATTAAAACATCAATTTAGTACAACATTACATTCCCCAAGCAAATACATACTTGTTCAAAAATGTGCCATGCAATCAACAGAGGATGCTGAAGTAGTGGTTCCTCTTATTGCCAACAAGGCTATGATTGGAACTAGATTTAGAGCTGTCAATGTGTGACGTCTGGTTTGGGACAGGGTGGACCAGCCCCGAATCGAATCGATTCTTAATGGGTTTTATAAGATAGACCTAGAACTGAACCAATTATTAATTGAGACGATTAGACGCAATTATACTTGACATTTATACTAATAATTTAGAACTTACGTTTTTTATAATATGATCTTAATAAAAATGACTGTAAAATAAAATAGTAAACTGTTTAAAATAAATTATCTTATATCTACTACTGTTAATGAAACTTACCCTTTTAAACATACAATATAACAAAATTTTCAAGAAAACCATGAGATCTTTATATAGTATTAATTATATAATTGATACGGGTCTTAATCAGTTGAGAACAGCAATAACCAATCATGATTCCGATTCTTAATTGGGAACAAACCACAAAACCAGAACCGATGTTATCAGTGGTTTGTGTCATCGATTAATAATTGAGTCAGCCAGGACCGGTTCTAATTGGGTCAGGCTCTATTATCTCGATTAATAATTGGTTCAGTTCTGGGTCAGGTAATAGAACCAGATTAATGGGATCGACCCAGTCCCAGACCAGACCTGACCCATTGACAGCTCAAGCACCATTCCCTGCTGCATGTGAATTGCCTCCAAAGCCCGAATCAATGAATGCCTAACTGTAGTTCTGATCCCATCCTCTTGGCTGAATTAATGCAATGGGAGGTAACACCCTGTATCTCACAAACAGCTGATATTTGCTTTTCGATCTAGTCAGAGCCTTGTGTAAAGAAGAGGTCTAAGCCACTCAGAATCTTCCAGATGTAACATCTGGCTCGTCTCACCATCCCCTGCTCAAAACAAGGAGAGATTGAGACTTAATATATAGATAGAGCCAAAACAAGTAGAACATAACCTGTTATATCTTCAACAAACTAGATGAAATTCCATATTCAATTTCCTTTAAGGCCAAACCAACTCTGATCTGTTCTCTCTAATGCACAATGATTGATGGAACCTTGCGTTTAGTACTTGTTGGTGCAATAGAGGGAACAAAAGCTAGGTGACAGAGAAATAGGGTAGGTGGGTGTAGAAAAGAAGCCCAAGACCCAAGTGACACGATTAGGCAATTTTTTCGGTTAAATACATGTACGCTCATAGAATTGTGATAAGTGTACCCTTATCGTGCAATAGGTTCACACAACTGCACCACACGATTCCTTGCATACTTTTCCATGTTCTCTCTCTTTTCATGTCTCCTAGAAGGATTTGTTTCACAGGAAAGCTTTGCTCCCCAATGGGTACCTACCTGATAGGAAGATTCATGTAGCCCTAATTAAGAAACTAAGAAGCTGTTCCAATTCCAAGAGGAAGAGGCTCTCTTATAAAATGGGTTCCCTGCATTTCTATCTTTGGTCTCTGGGGGAAAAGGGGACAAGAGAGTTGTAAGATTTTGAGGCCAACAGGTGAAAATGGGTAGCTTAGCACCTTCCATTGACATCTGCTTAAGTATATATGAAGGAGAACTCATTTGGGGTAACAACAGCTGAACAGCATTAATTGTTGAATTTTCTGGATTATGATGCTGCACTCTTTTTTTCTTTCCAACAAATAGATTGTGAAGATGCAAACATTCAAACCCTTTTGAGCCCAAAACAACATTGATGCTTTGGTGCCAATTGGAATTTCAATCTAGTATCTGAGTTCCCATCCTAAAGAAATTCTTAAACTGAAGTAAAAAGTAGTTGAATTTTATTCCATTGTGGTCTGATTAAAGTACTTGTTCTACTGGAACTCCCATTTGGGTTTTAAAACAATAATTGTGCTTAATTTCGTGCATGCCTTTATGTTTGTGGGTGATTAGGAGAAGCAGAGAGAGAGAGAGAGACAGGGCAGAGAGAGCAATGAATTTAAAACTCAGCCTAGTTGACTCGGTGTGCTTGGATATATTTAGTAGATTAGGCATAAATTACTGAGCTTGTTGCATCTGCGAGCAAAGGATAAACATGTAATGTCAACAAGTTAACATGGGGTTTGAATCACAAGTTGTCCAGTTTCTAAATTCTTTCTTTCCTGTTCTTCTCTCAGCCTCTCCATAAGCAACAAATTCCTTATATAGCCTACCCTAATAGAGCCCAAGTTATTGACTATTGGGTGATTCTCTAGGTGCAACTCCCTGTTGTCCATCCACTTTGGTGCAATGTAGTACTGTAGTCCTTCCAACCAACCATGCCATGCTCTCTATACTTCTAACTAAATTAAAAATTGAGTTCTTCTCTTATTCTGCTCTACTGTGGCTATAGATAATTGGACTAGTCTTGAGGTTTGTAATCTCTTTTTCTCTACATGCTTATTAGTTAGTGATGAGAGTACCACTTGCTCAATCCTCATAAAATTCTGGCCATCACTGTGCTTGGATGGTCCTCATTTCTGTCTCCTAAGTGACACCAATCTCTAAAAAACCTCAAAACAGTGTCAATGCCACTAAACAAATGTTGGGGTTTTTCTTTCCAAGGAATAACTTCAGTCCTATTATCTCAGTTGCACAAGCTAAGTACCCAAACTTGATTGGACTCCCATTTTGACAAGCTAATAATAAGCAAATTTGGAAGGCTATAGAAATTCCAAATTATTAATTAAGCAGTGGTAGATTATCACAATATTAAAAAAAGTTTTTTTTTAAAGAAAAAAAAGAATGTAGTTGCTGTGAGCTGCCAAAGCACAACATGTCAGCTGGCATCTCCAAAAAGACACTAGACCCATATCAATTTGACTGACCCATATCACTTCCCAGATGATTTGATAGGCCCATGGACCCCCATAGGTGTTGGCAAGTCTAACCGTTGAAGTGTGTTTTTCCAAAACAAGCAAGTTTACTTTCATGACACTCCAAGCAGCCCTTAAAAAAATCAGGAAAAAGCTGGAAAAGAAGAGAGATTTGTTAGGTAAAAATACGGGGTTTTCAACTAATAACTTGCTTTTCAGAAGCTTAATTGTTAAGGTGAGAAGAGATTTAAGTAGGCTTGTAACAGAATTGAAGACTATATTACGGGTGTTTTAAGTGATTGGGTAATCATGAGGCAACGCCCATGATTCATTCTAGTCAATTCCATGCAAAGCTCAGAATCTCTTGTCTAATCCAAGGTAAGGAAACGTATAAATGAGAATCTCCTGCCGCTGTCATTTGCTCTCTCTCTCTCTCTCTCTCTCCCTCCCTCCCCTGTTGCCTGCAACTCTGCACTTTGTAGAAAACCTCCCCCTATCCATTCATTTCTCTTATCGCCAGTTCCCATATATACTAGAACTATAAGGAATCCCCTTCCCTCCTCTTAAATCTCTCTCTCTCTCTCTCTCTCTCTCTCTCTCTCTCATACGTTACTCTGCATTTATTTGAAATAGCCTACCACCCATTAGCGTGAGACTAAAGAAAACTCACCTTAACTTGCCTTCTCTACCTCCTCTTCTACAACATTGAGCAGAAAAGGTTCAATTTCTCCTATTGACTTCCTATCCACAATACAAGCCCAACAACAATTTAAGAGAAGAGAACACCAAGCAGAAGCAGCAGCAGCAGAGAAACAAAACCCAGAACCCTGAATCCAACATCCCTCCCTGAATCAGTAGTGATCAGTCTCTCATGGCTTCTAAACCCCTCCTATTCTTCATCTCTCTTATCCTGCTCATACTCCTCCTCCCCACCACAAGCAATGGAGCCATATACAGGACTCCCCGCTCCGCTGTTCCCAGCAGCAACGGCCTCAACAACAAAAACAACAATCAAGTTCAAGCCACAGCAGCAAGCCTTGACAACAGGATTGGCAGCCTCAAAGCATTCAGTTTCTTCCCCAAAGGCACCCCAGTCCCACCATCCGGCCCGTCGAAGCGACACAACCGAGTTATCAATGGCGATGGTGATCCATCAAATGACTCTTCTCCCATGGTCACAAGGCCACCTTTTCATAACAATGAACACCATAGCTGAGACTCAAATTCCAGGCTATCTCTTCATCGGATACATTTTAGTTGGTGAATACAAAAATACTGTATGTGTACGTACGAATTAATTGTTTCTCATATATTTTCATGGCAGATGCCTGGATAGCAGTCTATAGCAGATCATTACTGTATTTTCTCTGTTACTTTCACTTTTGTTTAGCAACAGAAGATTTTGAGAAATAAGTTGAAGTTTCTAACCTTGAAGATTAATTTTTACTATTTGGCCTTTAATTTGACGACAAATCTTCTCTTCTCTGTGTTTGAACCAAGACCCAATTGCCAACTTTTGAAGGAAACGTTCTAAATGTATTAATTTGCATGCAAATGAATGAATGAGATATTATCTTAATATTTTCTTTTAATTGAACTCATAAACTCAATTATTGCACGTCTTAATTATCCGTTTATTTAAAATTATTTCTCCTCTGTTCTCTTAAATTGAGCGTTCTGTTTAAACAGATGACATCGTGCATGACGGTAGGACGTGAAGGGGTCATTAAGATTGGGGTCACGGTACAACCCAACACACCCCTTTATTCTTGGCTCAATATAAATAAAAAGTGATTTGGGCACATTCCATTTTTTATAAACAGGGCACATCCGTGAATTGACAAAGGACACCATTGATTTTGCCTTCAAAGGCTGAAGGCTCAAAGCCTTATGGTGAGAAGGGGTGTGAGAAGTGAGAACAGGCAATCCATCCATGCACTGCACTGGGAACATTTCCCTTGAACGGCAACATACAAGTATAGAGATGTTCTTGATGTGCGGCTGAAATGCTTGCTCTCAATCTATTAACACGCTTTACGCTGGAGCCTGTCAGAAGATTCAGGCTGTAGGGTGTGACCCCTTATCAAAGTTGTGTTGCGCCCAAATCACTTCCCCTAATCCAATTTGGCTTACTTTGTGGAAAGGTATGATTGGTCATGATATTGGTGGGATCTCACTACACAATGTAGAATTAATAATAATAATAATAATAATAATAATAATAATAATAATAATAATAATAATTTCTTTAGCTAGACTTAAGTGCCAAAATTGTAGTAAAGGGAATAATGTAACATGGCTAGGACATCTTCTAATAAGTGGGCCTCTCTCTCTCTCTCTACATAAAGAGGATGAGGATTCACCTATGGATGGGTCCTACTCAAGTCCTACTTAAAAAGAGTGCTTGCACAAAAAAATTCAGCTTGATTGGTCGGATGATTTCTTGGTTTTCGACATCTATATATCTGCTGATTTTTTGCTGAGTAGTACCCATCCATAGGTAGAGAGGCCTGTTTGCTCCTCCAAATGTACAGTAAATTTGCTCTTATTTTCCATGTTTTATGCTGTGTTTGGTTGTAATGCAATTATATTTGCACTAATACAAATGTATGGGAGTGCAAATGAAATAAATGCAAATTTTGGTTTAATTTTGTTTTAGATTTTACTTTATTCTGCTTTGGGTCTTATTTTAATTATTTTATTTGTACTGCAACCAAATAAAGTAAGGTAAATTTTGAAACAAAAATAAATCAAAATTTGCATACAAATCATTTGCACCACCATAGTTTTGCATCGGTGCAAATAAATTTGTTCTTTAACCAAATACAGCCTAAGTACAGGAATCCAAATTCTTCCCTTGGTCCTAACCCTCTGTTAAATGTGACATGTAATGCTAGAAGAAGCATTGGCAACCCAAGATTTTTTCACACTTGGCAAGCATCGCCATTTTGCCACAGCACCCATTTGCATCACTAGCATCTAAGCCTTGTCCCAACTATATATGGGTCAGTTATAGAAATCTTGTTTTCGCCACACTGTTCTATTCAATTTTATATCCATTGTCAAGGGTGCTTAAATTATTTATTACGACTTCCATCCAAGTTCCTTTCGGCGTGCCCTTAATTCTTCTGACCCCTTCAACTTGTAATAGATCACCTTTCCTAATAGATGTTGTAGATGGTATTCTATATAAATGATCACAAACCATCATCCATCCCCATGGCACATAGATTAAGGCATGTAAGGATGAACCTTAACCAAGCCAATTATAAAATCTTGTTAAAAGGGTTTTTTAGTCAGATTGGCCACCAATTCAATTTCCCAGTCCACATCAGCCCCATATGCCTATTTTTATTAGTATTCTCCGCAAGTAATATTGGTCATTGCAATTTTTTAATATTTAAAGGTTGAACTTGTTCAAATGAGGGGTTTATTCTGTTCATATGGCAGGCATTTCGGGGCTCAAATTTGTTTTTGTCCCATAAAAGGACTATGTAGGGCCTCTTGGACCCAAAACAATTTGACACGTGGAAGATTCTTTGGTCATTCAGCCTTGATCTATGGTCTAGATCTGCTGATCATAAGACGCTGTACACAACACCCTAGAGCCACACATCAAGAACATCTCTTGTACTATGTTTCACATCATGGGGAAATATTTGCAATGTACGACTATGATATCTTGTGCACAGGAAGTGTCTAAAGTTTTGTGGTCAGTACTCAGTAGATCCCAACTCTAGCAGACTCCCTCCCGTCATCCATCGTTATCAAAAGATGTCTCCTTTTTTTTATAATTTTCCCTTTTGCAAAGAAGGAAGATGATGTGTGGGGTTGGCTAAATGGAGGCGGGGGGGACACTACAAGTTGCATTCTGTAAGATAGAAATTACTTGCAATGACATCATCTTATGGTCTGAATGCTGTTTATGGCTTTCATCTCTCTCTCTCAATATGAGTTGAGATTTTCTGCCAACAAAATATGTTTTAACCCTCTACCAAGGTTCAAAATATCTATACGTCCAATATGCTGTAGGGGTGTATCGGGCATTTCGATACTCGTTTTTTTACCTTTTTTATATATTTTTTTTAAAACTGGTTCAGGGGAACCGGTCTAGGACCCCTCCATCCCCTGAACCGGTCAGACCCCTGATACACCCACTATAGGGGCGCATCGGAAGGGTCCCAGAACGATATGTATAGGCTGATATGTAACGATACTTTGAACCTTGCCCTCTACCAACTTGATCCAACACCACACATCTCACTATGATACCGAGACCACCATAGAAGTGGGACTCACCATGTATGAGATGTGCGGTGTGGGATTATGTTGGTAGAGGGTTAGAACATGTTTTATTGACAGGCGAATTATAAGATTGCCTCCAAAAGGACAGGATCATCTCTCCTCCACCTAACCACTACATTCCATTGATTTCATTTCATTTCTATCATATAACCATCTGATTTCTTGATGGTTATACGCAATTATAAGATTGCCATGTAGTAAGGAGGTCTTTATAACCTAAAAGTCTCAATGAAATCATAGAAAAGAGGACTCTTTAAGCCACATCCAACCTAAAAAGTATTGACTTACAAATCCTTCAATTTCTTACCATGTGATTTATGGGTAATCTCTTTAGTTGAGTCACTTCTTTCCGGTCATGAATTCAATCACATGTATCAACCATCGAATCACCTTTTCAGTTATGATAGTCTAATGGTATTGCTTCTTTAACTGAAAATTAATACAGATATATGGTTGCTGATCTTAGCCATCCATTTTGGGTACCCCCTCCCCTGGTAGGACATCTTTGATGAAAGACCATCTTGATCAGATCGTTCAACCACTTACTATTAACTAGAAATTCTTCTAAGTACGGCATAATCACTTTCGGGCGTCCCAAAAGTATGATAACTTGTGGGTCAAGAACATTGAACTTGGTTGGTTTTTGTCTAAATCCTCTGACAGAACAATAAACTAGACCCTTAATGTCACTGTGATGGATCAGGATAGAAATAGAAATAGGGGGAAGAACTGAAGGGGTCAATTCTGCGGGCTTCCAGATTCCAATCTTTTTTTTTCACTCTTTTGGTTTCTCTTCCATATAATCAGCACAGAACTCAGGAACTGGCACATTTTAAGCCTTCAATTCTGCACTTTGGCAGATTTGAACCACTTAGGAGGAACCATATGAAATAGAACTATGAAAGAGAGGAGCAGCGTTCAGTTCCACTCCCGCTGTTCATCCAAAAACACCTTACAATGGATGTTGTTCCACCCTCTTCCATTGAAAAGTAGGAGACCAAGATATGGTCCTTGCATATTGCCCATGAAATGGGTCCACGCAAAGTAGGCCCAATTCATAGCTCTTAGCATATCCAACCAATGACGGACGGCCCATGAAGTTCAATATAATTGAATATACAATTCCAAAAGCTTGCATTCCATTAATAAAGTTGCCGGATCATTAGAAACATGTAACCTTCGGATCATGGGAGATCTTAACACAGTCAATGTGGGGTAATGCCGCAGTGGTGCCCCCACTCACAAAAGAAATGAAGAGGAAGAACCACCCATCCATACCCTAGTTTTCAGATTACAAGAGGCTTATCACCCACCTTCTTTATAATCTGTGAAGAAAAAAGTGCAATTATGACCTGAAAAAAGTTGAGGGGATATTTTGAAAAGGCTGTTGAACCACGTGAAGAGAGAGTACTAAACAAACTAAAAACAAGGAGTTCAAGTCAGTTCTAGTGATGTAATTTAGGGACCCATGGAAGTAACACAGATATTAGAAATCTACCACTCAATCAGGATCCCCTCTCCATCTCCACCCTTTTAGATCATCTTATCCATATATAACCCATTATGGAAGCTCCTAGATAGATCTGAACACCACACAACTCTGTTTTGTTTCAACTTGTAATTCCAAGGTTCTCATTTGCTTTTCCCCTTCACTGTTATCAAAACATGAAATCTTCTTGGCCAGAAAAAATCGAATAGATCAGTTAGGGCCCAAATGATGGATTCACTACAAGCAGTTTTTCTTCGACTTTCTTTTCAATTTATGAAGATAAATCAACTGATTAAGAGCGCAAGTTATGCAAATCCAGGATTTTGCCTTATCAATTGTCTTAGCACTGGGAGGGGAAATGGTGGTCGACCACCCAATGGCGGTGGCACCATGTGGATGTTAAAAGCTTGAAACAAGATATCCATCGCTACAACCTAGATTTGCATATCTGACTTATCTGACTTTGCTAGAATGGTTTACCAAGTGTGAAATGGCTCCAATAAGCAAGGGTAAAAAGGACGAGAAAAGAATCATCAGCCTCACGTAGCAAGACCCATGTGCTAGCTGCAATCATGTTCAATGATCATTAAGAAAGTTGGTTAATCATCCTGTGCCAAACAAATGAACAGAAAAAGAATGAAGCTCCCATCATATTCCTAATTCAGAGTCTCTACAGGGGCCTACAATAAGTATGTCTGTAAGATGTGACTAGTCATTATGAGTAAACTCGATGCCAGATCCAAGTATGACAAACTGACACTGACTCGAGAACAGTATGAGAGAACTTCATACCTTGAAGCTGAGATAAGAATAAAGTATGAATTTTTCTATAGTGGCACTTACCTATGGCATAGGGTTCGCATGAAAGCTGATAAGGCACAACTCAATACTTAGTGTGGCCCAAAGGAACAAGATTTGAGTTTTGCAAGATAAATCGAATTCCATTTGCTTATTTGACTTGTCAACCTGGACGTGTAGAGTATCCATTTGGATGGAATACCAGCTGGATGTTTGGTTTTCTTGATGTTGAAAGGATAGTAGGCTCATAATAAAGATATGCTGGACAAAAGGATAAAAACACAACTGGGAAAGGTAGAAGGGCCCGTTCAAGTGGAGGAAGTTCCATCAATGATCAGGTTTGGTGAACAATATTCCATCACCATAAAGCAACCCAAGCCAATGATGACTTTGAGTCTACATCTTAAGACCATATGATGTGTTGGTGGCAACCCTTCAGAGAATTGAATAAACTGGGAGAAATTAATAGTAACTTCAGTGAAAAACAAGTTTAACTTCCTCAAAGAAAGCTAAAATAAAATTTGCATTAACTGTTCCTTCTAGGATATGTTATATCAATCCTCAGATGCTTCAGTAGGGGTTCTTGTGGTCATCTGGTCAACTGCATGTACAGTGCTCTGTAGCTCTTCCCATATTGCTTTGTAAACCATCCTCTGCCTATTCACAGCAGATTGTCCTTCAAAGGCTGAGGAGACAACATCAATGCTGCAACACCAGGAAAGATCTTTTAAAAGGAAACAGTAGTTGTTTTATCAACTAAATAGGAGGCCAGAGCATTCTAAACTAGGGAACATTTTAAAACACAGGTAATAGATGACAAGATGACACATGCTTAAAACAGCATGATATATGCTCAAATAAATCTATAGCAGTCGTAATGTTTTTTTTATGGTGATTAAACATCAAAAATAAATGGATGTATTGTAAAATCCCAGCTTTATGTCTTTCCTACTGCTTATGTTTTTAGAGTGGAAAAACATGCTTTAGAAAGACATGCATTCAACTACCCCTCCATAATCCCTGCAAAAAAGTGCAAGGGTCTGATCCTGGATTTAGTACCAGATAGAGCTCTGCCTTTTATATCGAAGGCTGTTTGATTGAATAGCCACATATAGAATCAAAGCAATCTAATGATCAAAAGATCCTACACCTGGTCAATGGGAACTTCTCAAATATTATATTTTTTATTTAATTATTTTTATAACTCTTGCTGATGGTATCATGGTAGACTACAAAAAGGCAATGATCTTCTTGACCATTACCTTTTTTATTTGATTATCATTTTTAGAACTCTTGCTGATGGTATCATTTTTACAAAAGGCTTTTTTGTAGCTTAAGTACATATCTAGTCCACCCCTCCCAAGACCCTAGATATTTGAGACAAGCATTGTGGGCAATACCCCACATTACATGTGACCTGCATGTTCACTGGTCCAGATTGGCTAGCTAGAGTAAGCCATTTAGATCCTTAAACCAGATAATCAGTCAAAAGGAGAACCACATTAGGATTGCCAATGTTGATATGTTATTTGCACGTGGAGATCACATGCAGAGGAGCAGGACCAACCATCCAAAAGCATGCTATCTACAATATCACTCTAAAGTACAACACGTGTGCGTATCTTCTTTTTTTTTCTGAAAGGATGCCCCATAGAGATAATGTTGGCTTGTTTGAAAATTTTTATCTTTTAGTATCAAAATTGAAGTTATATCACATGCATCTGAAGGACAAGAAAACTGTAAAATGCCTTTTTGTGGCATTCATTCATCTGTCTTCAAAAGAGACCTCTGATAACACAGTAAAGGCATCTAGCATCAGCAATTCAAACCTTTACTTTTCTTTTCAAACACATTATTTTTTATGGGTCATCATAACCTTCCAGAAGGATTTTAGAACTAGCAGTAGGTACTTATTAATCATAACAACCTGGCCCTAGTGAGTTAACAGAGCAGGAATCCTCTCATCATCGCTTTACAAGCACAATACAATGAATGAAAACCAAAAACACAAAATTCCAAAAGGAAAAGGATAAGAATCTGGTCTTATTGCATGGAGGTCTAAATATTGAAGTAGGTCAGCTGTCATTGTGCAGCTTTGGAGAAATTGTACAGAATCCAAACTGTAAACAATGACTGCCAGCTGATTAGGACTTTCAAAGTGCATACAATTAAGTTTATTGCGGATATCCACTTAATAATTCAAATGACTAGTACATTGTTTTTATCAGGATGACCTTCATATCTTAATTTTTATCACAGATAATTGAAAATTTACTCTCTTTGATCCTTGAGTATATACAAACCTACCAGCACACACTTCATGGCTTTAAAACCATTCGACAGCTATAGTAGTTATGTGGCTATATTATTAATAAAATGAACTAAAACATGACTTTGATACCATATATCATAAATAAAGCGACTCGAAAATAGGATCCATGATACTTGAACTATGCAAACCAACTTTGATTGAGGAGGTTCCATATTCCATCCAATTGTAAACAAATTGAATCCAGATCACCGTTATAAGAGTGAATTCAAAATCAAATTTGGACAAATGGATACCATTCGCAGCCCTAAATTTCATGCACCTGCATTTTTAAACACTCTGGCATGGGCAGAGACATTGATGTAGGAAAAGGAATTGCATCTCCCCACTTCTTGAAATCTAGGACATAGGTACAGGTGTCAGTATTCCTGGAAAATTACTTTTAATTCATCATAGACAATCCATCTTGTGGAAACTGTCAAATTTTCGAAACAACTTTGGTGGGGAGATACCCCCTCTTGCTATTTTTCCTATAGTCTTTCAACCAATGTTTTCAACCCATCTTGGCTCAGAGAGATGAACCGTCCAAATTGTCACTCAGCCCCTTCTCTAAGTCTGGTTTTTCTAAAACCCAAAAATTGACCAAAACCGTTACTTAGTCAAAACCCCACCTAACCAGGCAATTAAACCATTGACCCATTTGATCTGGTCACCAAGTCATGGGTTACACACTAAATGCATATTAAAACCTCTAGAGGCCATAATTTAGCACTTGGTTGTTCAATTGGGGTGATCTTTTTTATTTTAGGTAACTTTTCAAGATCTACATGTTTTGAGGCACCAAAGGTGCCTTTCCCCACTATTTTGCTAAAAAAAACACCCTTTTTACACAAATCTCAATTTTTAGCTTGTTCATAACTAAAAATATTAACTAGACAAAATAATGCATATATATATATATATATATATATATATATTACATGTAGAATGTAATTATATATTATTTATTTTATATATTATATATTTATACATGTACATATACAAGTGTACATAGGTTGATGACATGTCATGGTCTGACCCATCCGACCAAAATAGTCAAACCGCCAACCCATGACCTAGAGGTAAAACCATTTTAACCTCTGGGTCAGTTTTTTTTTTTTTTTGGTCAATAACACAGATCATTAATTATCAACAATTAGAATTACAAAGAGGAAGACAAACTTTCTTATCTTCCAACTTCAGCTTAATCCCCAAGAAATGAGCATTGACTCACTGTCCACCCCTTGTTTAGCTAGCCCATCAGCAAAAGAATTAGCTGATCTTTTTACCCAACCGATTTTAACTTCCATTTCTCGAACCAGCCATATGAATTTCCTTTTTTTTTTGAGAGAGGCCATATGAATTTCCTTCTCATATTGCTATATCTCCATAAACCACTATTGTCTTTCTTCAGCCACCCTACCACCACCTCCGAGTCCCCTTAAATTGTGAGTTTTCTGAGATTCATCTCCCTAGTTTTCTGGACTCCTTCCAAGACTGCATGGATCTCAAATCTAAGGGAGTCACCCACTCCAATGGGGCCTGAGAACATTGCAGAAATAATCCCTTTCTCATCCCTAGAAATAATCCCTTTCTCATCCCTAAAAACACCCCCAATCCCTGATTGTCTAGGGTTCCCTTTGCTACTTCCATCAAAGTTTAGTTTTATGAAGCCCGTAGGTGAGGGAGTCCAAGACAGACTCATTACTGCTTTAGTCTAGGTACAACTAGCAATCTCACCCCACTTCCTCAACATGTCATCCACTGTATAGTCTGTGAATAGCTCTAAGGATTTCATCCATTGTACAACCGTTATACGGATCAGAGCCCTCAGATTTTCAGCACTTCTTTCTTCTTTAGAGAAGATTTTGGAGTTTCTTTCTTCCCATAAAGACCAGCAGACTGCTGCCCTCAGTCCTCTCCACATAGCCAAATAGAGAGAAAGCCCACTCCCAAACTGATTTCACAAATTGGCAAGACACCAGTAGATGGAAACCAGTCTCCCCATGCCTTACAAAGAACACACCAATGAGGGGACAAACAAGAATCGGGTCTCTTCTTTTGGAGCGTCTCCCCATCAACCTTACAAAGAACACACCAATGAGGGGACAAACAAGAATCGGGTCTCTTCTTTTGGAGC
>NW_010729118.1:1097658-1113245 GCF_000365185.1 Nelumbo nucifera | reverse complement strand
ATCCGAAGATTACTTAACTGCTCCTTTTCTGCCTGAACAAAGAATAAAGTATCATCTGCATACTGTAGTAAAGGGACCATGGTTCCTTCCTCTGCCACTCTAAAACCTTCCACACAGCCTTCAGCCGCAGCTCTTTTAGCTAATMTAGCTAAAGCCYCCACCACWYAGAYAAACAGCAAGGGAGAGAGGGGGTCTCCCTGTCGAAGACCCCTCGAACTTCTAAAGAAACCAGAAGATGACCCATTCACAAGTACAGAAAACTTAAAAGTGGGTATGCACACTCTGACCCAATTCCTCCATTTCTGGCCAAAGTTCATTTTCTGCAACACCAAGTCGAGAAACCTCCAGTTTACATGATTGTAAGCCTTCTCTAAGTCAATTTTGCATACCACCCCATTGCTGCCACTCCTTAACTTCGAATCTACCAGCTCATTAGCAATAAGAACACCCTCTAGTAATAGTCAACTGGGCAAGAAAGCCCCCTGCACCTCTGAAATGATCTCAGGAAGTACCTTCCTCATTCTATTAGCAAGGGTTTTCGCCAGAATTTTGTAGAAACCTCCTACCAAACTTATGGGTCTGTAATCAGAGATACGCATCGGATTCTGAACCTTTGGAATCAAAGTTATAAATGTAGCATTTAAGCTACGCTCTAAGGATGCTCTTTCATGGAAATCCGACATAGCCTTCATCACCTCTGGCTTTATGAAACTCCAACATTTCTTGAAGAACAGCATTGTGAACCCAATGTGTCCAGGGGTCTTCTCTCCCTCTAGACTTTTAATAACCCCCCCAAACTTCCTCTTCTGAGAAAGGTTTCTCTAAGTCTTCTCTTTGATTGTTGGAGAGGGCTTCAAACAGGCTCCCATTCAGACCTGGACGTACCGGCCACACCTCCTTATACAGGTTCTTGAAGAATTTCACCACCTCCCTTTTAATAGAAGATTCATCCTCAATAATCCTGTCTCCCACCTGCAGCTTCTTCAAAGTATTCTCCCTTCTTCGACAATTAGCCACTGCATGGAAAAACTTTGTATTTCTGTCTCCTGCCTTCAGCCAAGAGATTTTAGCCCGTTGTCTCCATTTAATCTCTTCCTGATATGCTACTTTGTCAAAACACAATTTTGCCTCTGTCCTAGCTGCCTTCTCTTCTTCAGATAGGTTCACCAGCTCTTCTTTCCTATCCAGCTCTTCAATGGTGCTTAACAACTCTCCTTTTTTTAGTTCTACTGCCTTATAATTGTTTTTCTTCCAGTAGGATTTTCTATTTCAACATCTGTAACTTCTTTGCAAGAATATGAGATCCTGAGCCTTCTACCTCAAAAGATAACCACCACTCCTTCAACTTCTCTTCAAACCCAGCCTCCTGAAACCACAAGTGTTCAAACCGAAAAGGACCTGGCTTCCTCCTCAGGCCCTCCCCCCTAAGAAGAATAGGCCTATGATCAGACACAGGTCTTGGTAGGGCTTCCTGAAACAAGTTAGGGAAACTTTCCTCCCACTCTGTTCACACCAAGAATCTGTCAAGCTGAACTAAAGTAGGATTGCCTTGGTTATTAGTCTAAGTGAACTTAGCACCAGACAACGGCAAGTTCACCAGACCATGTCTATAAACAAACTCACCAAAAGACCGCATCCCCGTAGTCCTTCTCACACCTCTATTTTTCTCCTGTGGGAATCTTATAATGTTAAAATCTCCGCCTATACACCAGGGAATATTACCCCTACTCCTTATTCTGCCCAGCTCCTCCCAGAAGTTCTGCCTTTCAGCATCATCATTTGAGCCATACACCCCAGTAACTATCCCCTTGAAACCTCCCGTCCCTACAACTTCAATGGAGACCGAGTAATTTCCAACCATGGAGTCACTGATCGTGACAGTATTGGAATTCCATACTACTAGAATTCCCCCTGCTGTTCCTGAAGCATTTAAACATCTCCACTTGCATTGTCCATCCCCCCACATGCTTCTAACCACTGATGCGTCCATTCTACTCAGTTTTGTCTCTTGAAGTAAAATGATATCTGGTTTGTGTGCCTTTATTATGGAGCAGATGACAACCCTTCTCCTCCCCGAACCCAAGCCACGAACGTTCCACGACAAAATTTTCATCATTACTCAAATACATTCCTATTCCCCCCCCCCCTTTCTCCTACTTCCTACCTCCCTCTACCACCGTCCTCTGTACACCCGCCCTATCATTCAGGCCCCAAGTGAGACATAACAACTCCCTTTTTTCTTTTTCGCATTCTTTTTACCTTTGGCAATCATTACACCTCTGTCCCATAAAATCCTGTGTTCAATTTCCATTAGGAAGTCCTTCGTCTGTTTCTCGAGACCCTCCATTGAGACCCCAAGAAACTCCCGAAAACTCAAGTATTTGGATAACACCCAACTCGACAGAAGCGCTCCCTCCGAGATTTCCCCACCCTCCAGCAATGTTGCCTCTCCATCACCCTCACTCCAACGAGCTTGTGTTTCCACCACGGCCATACTAAGCGGAAACTCACTCCCCTCTCCTTTTCCCATCCTCTCTTCCGATGACGGTTCCACAACCTGCAACGGAGACATTTCTTCCCCATGAAGGCCCTCACTATTCTCCATATCGTTCTGAATTTTACTGGGGTTCCCTCTAAATTCAAGAGCGTCATCAGCAATCGTTCCGTCCACATCTTCGTCAGATGACACAGCTTCTGCCTCCACCATCACTGCTTTCCCTTTTTCCACTGCCTCCCCTGCAAGGGCTCCTTGATTCTTCGCATGTCCCCTCCTTCCCTCAAAGATCTTGATCGCCCCTGGGTCCCTTCTGTACACATTTGGAAACTTTTGATTCTGGCCTCCATACTCAAAGCTGGGTTCATGACTCCCCTAACTATCTCCCCCAACCGGCCCAGCAACTAGAGAAAACTGGGTCCCAGTTTTTTGTCGGTCCTCCCCTCTCTTATCCCCTAGCCCACAGTCCAAGCCCCTAATACCAAACGGGTCCCTGGACCTCCTTTTGTGATTGAAATTCTGGGTCTTCTGTCCGATCCGTTTTTCCCTACCCTCTCCGCCCGTGTGATCCATCTCCAGCAAGCATTCCCACTTAGAAAATTGATGTGCTCCCTACACTTTGGTTTGCCTTCATATATTCTTCTATTTCTTTCCTTCCAAATTTCCCAACAGATAGCAAAAGTAATACAGCTCCAAACAATTTTAGCTTTCCTGTTCCCTCTCAACGTGGGCCAGCAACCAAAAAGTTCTTTTGGGTTTCTTGGATTCCATAGGTCCAGTTTAAAGAGACTGAAGTAATATCCCCAGAAAAATTTTTTTTGATAAATATATCCCCAGAAAATTTTCAAAAAACCAAAGCCAAAAAATAGATGCCTAACATTCTCCTCCTCAGACAAGCAAAGAAAACACATTCCCACAATCTGAGTTCCCCTTCTTTTGATAGATCCTGTGTGAAGGTGCTATCCAAAGCAACTAACCAAGCAAAAGCCTCCACTATTGGCCTCAAACCCCTTTAACATAGGGTTCCCCCAAACCCCTTTAACATCCATTATTTCCACTTGATTTCTTGCCAAGGCTTTAAAAAAGGACATTAAGAAAAAAAAAATCCATTTTTGCTTTCTTTCCACCATCCCATGTCATTCCTCTCTGCTTGGATCTCCACCAACTATAATTTCACTAGCAGCTCCACAGATTCCTCAACCTCTCAATCAAGGAGGGGTCTCCTAAACTTCGCCTCCAAGTTATTCTTCCTTGAATGAGCTCATAGCAATCAACAATAAACAAATTCCTCCTACTCAAGTGATAAGAGTCTTAGACAGAGCTAACATAACCTGCCAACACCCAACCAATCATCCTCCCAAAATTTTATGTTTGAGCCATCTCCCACCTTGAAAGAAATAAAGTTCAAAAAATCTGATTGGAAACTCATAATTCCTTTCCAAACACAAACCCCATAGGATGATTTCACCTCCTTTAAATCCCACCCAACATACTTACAAGCCACCACATTCCTAAACCTTGTTCTCCTGATCCCAAGACCACCATCCTTCTTATCCCTACAAGCCCAATCCCACTTCACGAGATGATATTTTTTCTCAAATCCTTTGATGTTTCCATGAGAAGTCTCTTTGCATCTTCTATATTGCCTCTGTTACTAATCTTGAGCACTGAGAAATAATACACTGGAAGGTTAGATAACACACTCCTTATTACTGCGATTCCCCCCCCCCCAGTGATAGATATTTACCTTTCCACCCTGCTAATCTTCAATCAATTTTGTCCAATATAAGCTCCAATCATTACATTCTTATTTAAATTAATTTTCTGACCAGTGAACACCTCAAAACACTAGAGGATGGCCCTCAATTTGAAAACCTGATCCACTAATGCTTCCAAGAAAGGTATCACCTGCGAATTTAAGATGAGAAATTGGAAATCCTTCCCTGCCCACCTTAAAACCTTCAATCATACCCGAATCCACCCCTTTGATCACTAATCTATGTAAAACCTCTACATTCTACAACAATCATAAACAACAAAGAAGAGAGAGAGAGAGGATCCCTTGTCTCAACCCCCTTGAAGCCTGGAAGAATCTTTCGATATGGCATTGACTAGAACTGAAAAAAACATTGTAGAGATACAAGCAACATCCAACTCGGCAACTCCTCCACTTTTCCCCAAAACCCATCCTCTCCAACACCACCTCCAGGAAGCCCTGTTCCACATGATCATAACACTTTCCAATAGCAATTTTGCAAATAAGACCCTCCTTACCACTCTTAATTCTTGCACCTACACATTTGCTTGCTATCATCCCTGTTACAGCCACAGGGGTTGCCTTCCACACACATTTCCCTCTTTTACTCAATCCAAGAATGGACCAAGCTGATAGCAGCTCACAAACAGAAACCTGGCATTATCCAACATAGACCTGTTGCCTAAAGAAAGTGAGTCCAAATGCTAGAGGCAACATGACATTGGATACAGAGATGACCAACAGGTTCCTCCCCCTACCCACACATACAACAAGACAGATCATGGATTTGTGTGTCCCTTCTCACCAACTGCTCCTTAGTGAGAACCTACCAAGGGTCATAGCCCACACCAAGAACCAACCTTAGAAGGAACATTTGTCTTCGAGTTATCTGCAGAGGATTTAACACAGAGCTCCCTATGACTAGTAAGCAGCTCCAAGACACTAACAACATTACCCAACCCCAAATCTTGGAAATTTCTATGAAATTTGGAAATCCAAATAAGATTCTCCTCCAACAAACTCTCAACATACTAAGTCTTTCTAAAAGCTCAAGTTCTATTTATTTTCCAGCCTAAAAGAGGTACCCTCTGAAAGATGAATTGATGGCCATATTACAAGGCCTAAGATTAGCAAATCAATCTGACTTCCACTTCTTGGAAGTATAGGGGGACTCAAAACGATCATCACTTGGGCAAAAGGCATTTGCCAAGTCCCTTGGATATACAAAAATGTTTTCAGGGAAATAGAATGTCTCTCAAGTGAGTTAAACCAATGTCCTAAGACTCAAGCCAGACTGACAGTCTAACCATGAAAATCGGGAACAGATGGTCTTTCCGGGTCCTAGTTAAATTATGGTTTTGGTGGGTTGGATGGGCAAATTGCCTGGTTAACCAGTAAAACTGGGACATGGAGAGCATTTCGTTTTTTACTCCAGTCCAAGTCTTAAAACATTGAGTTAAGCACTTCCTACAATTGGGTTTGAAGAACTGCTAATAGGATAGTGGATTCATTAGCAAAACAAGGGGTTTATAGACATCAGCTATTTTAGGCTTTAGTGTGAATCTTTTGTATTTTGGGCTGTTGGAATATCTATGGAAATCAATTTTTATGGCAAAATAAAGGAAATTTTCATTAATGAAAATAAAAATTATAGAGATTTCTGAAAAGACCTCGAAAAAAGACAAAATCCAATACAAACTCCAATAGGTAAAGAAACACACAAAAACTTCTATACATTATCCATCACAATGTCCAAAGTGGACAACATATCAGTGCAAACAAGTCTTGCTTGACATCTTCAAATTCAGAATGAACAGCCAACCACTCCATAAAAAGATATTAAAAGAGCCAAAATTCTCGTATTGTTTCTACTTTCTTTCTCAATTGTCATGTTGTTCCTATTTTACCATGGAAATCAACTATGGAACTTTGTACTTAAATTAATATACAAGTTCAGAAATCAGAGGAGAGATCTCCATCTGATATTTACCGATTAAAAAAAGCATATTATAGAGTGATATCATTAGAAGGTTTTGAGAAAGAAAGGAGCTTGAACTAGGTATAGTAATATCACTAGGGATATTTATAAAAGTGCAGTAAGTAATGTGAGAATACTTGATGGGGAGACAAAAGAGTTTCCAATCACACTAGGCATTTAAAAGAGGTCTCATAGTTTATAAGACTAAATAGGGGAAAAATGCAAAGCCAAAGTGATGAATAGGTACTATTGAACAACAAAAGTTTAAGCCAAGCCAAACCAAACTACATATATGTGTTGCAAATTTAGTAGAAATAGTATTTGCAAAGGGGATGCAATTAGCATTGATAGTCGGGAGATAACCCAAACTGATTCAATTACCTTGGATCAATCATTCATAAGGAGGGGGTAATTGTAGCAGATGTGGCTCATAGAATTAAAGCAAGGAGGTTGAACTGGAGAGGTGTACTTGATGCAGGCATTATAAAGGAAAAGAAATAAGTTTTTCTTCCTCATTTTCGGGTTATTTACTTCAGAAGTACGGCTTGTACATCTATTTCTGTTGATGCTCTGCTGAACCTGTTGTAGAAATCTTTTCCTAACAATATATGTTATTCAAGCAAAAGAGCCAACTTCAACATTCTCTTATTAAAAACCACATACAATACCAATTATCCCACTTAAATGGATCAACACAATTCGTCTAAAGCATAGAGGAATAGAAACAAAAAATAGTGGGCTGACTAAATTTTTCTTCATGATGCATCAAAAGCCATCAAAATGATAATATGCAAAATTGCAAGTGGTTTAAGTTAAAAAATAGACCTTCTTCTCCATTGATTTCATCAAAGGAGAGTCGATTGCGCCTGAATCGTTGACCTGGGTTGCTCCAACGCTGAATCTCCGATGAGAAACACTTCCGAATTTAGTCCAATGAAATGGAACGCCACGAATTTGAGTATTGCTAGTAGATGAGACATGGGTTTTCTCGAGCACGCTTGGAGAAACAAATGGTCTCGCTTGAAAACAATTAAAGGAGCGGCGGAGGAGTGGTGTTCGGAATGCAGAGAATACGTAAGGACGAATCAGCAGCGATTTAGCCATTTCTCCTTGGCTCCTTTCTTTCTGGTTCGCCGCAGTCCGCAGATGCTCGCTCGCTCTCTCTCTCTCTTGCGATACGACAATACGATACCTGAGCCTGACCAACCAAAATTGCCGGAGAGAAATGCTAATCCAACTCTCGCAAGTAGAATCAGAGATGCACTCTCACCTTGTTTTTTACACGTGCAAATAATTTAAAGGGTAAATTAAAGGACCCCAATATACGTGGCAATTGGATCGGTGGGTCGGATTTGGGTCAAGACATTTTGGGTTGAATTTCGGGCTGGGTTGCCAAATGCTAGACCCTAATCCTAAATGTTCGAGTTAGTATTTACCCATGGATCAATTCAGGTCATCCCCAAAAATAATTAAAATTTAAAAAAAATAAAGAATAAATAGATGAAAATGCCAAAATTAAAGGAATTAACCTTAAAATTTCAAATATAAAATAAAAAAATTAAAGAATAAATACATATTTTAAATGTATTAAAATATGAATGTTTAAGTTAAAAGTTGTTTGCAAACGATTTAAGTTAAAACTTAAATATTAAAATGCATGCATTTATCTTCTCATCTATGTATTAAAAATATTAATCTTAAAGCTAAAACATTTTCTAAAAACAGTTTTAGTTAAAACTTAAATATTGAAATAAGATGAGTAAAAAGTACCTAAAATAGTAATAAGAGAAAAAATAGATAATACAATAAGGCAAATAATAAAAGTAAAGTAAAAAAACTTAAGTTAACAATCTTAATATATATAATTTATAAATAATATAATTACAAATTTAAAATACAATTAATTAATTAAGTACATTTAAATACTTAATTAAGTATAGTTAATTAAGAATTGACAATTAATTATAGTTAACTAATTACAGAACTCAACTTAAATTATTAAGTAAAGTATATATAGATAGATATATTATTGAAAATTACCATAGTTCATGTAAATTATGTTACTTAATAGTTATTAAATTGTTTGAAAAAATGATTTAATAGTAAATTAGTAAATTTACCATAATTTGTTAAGTAAATTACTGAATTATTTAAGTAAAATATCATAGTAATTAGGGATTTTTGGACTGCAATCCCCCTCAGAATTTTTTTTTAAAGCCCCCTCCTAGTCTATTAGTAGCCCCCCCTATAAATCACATCCTACCTTGGCATCAATCCACGGGCAGGATTCAGTCCACCCCTAGGAAATCCTAGCTCCACCTAGGGGTGGACTGAATCATAAAAACCCCTAGTAATTAAAATAATTTCACATTTATTTACTTAATTAAGTAAAATGCTTTCAAAGTAATTAAAATAATAGTAGTTAAGCTCAACCTAGGCCTAATCCTTAGAATTGGGCTTAGGGCCTGAGCCTAAGGTCAAGTTAGATTTGTCCAACCTGAGTCCATATCGCACTAAAATTTGATGCACTTGTTGGGTTCAGGCCTGGACCACCGCGCTTGGGTTAGTCAATAAGCACATATAGTCATATACTAAAATTTAACCTAAATATATATGTTTCATGTATGCATATATATGCATACAAATAATGTGTCTGTATGTACATGCACATATGTATATAGTTCAGTTGGGATAAGGTTGGGTTGGGCTCACATTGACTAGGCTTGGGCCCAGCCCCAAAAATTTAGGCCCAGGCCCAACCTAAGGACAATGGATCCAAGCCCAGTCCATGTAAATTTATGTGTTGAAGTGCTCTGTACTCAAGTTGGGCTCACCCAAGTTGCACCTCTAGATATAGGCCCTTGTTGAATTTAGACCCATTCTACATATGGGTCCATTAGTTTGATGCCAATATGGATCCATATGTTATACAACAGTTGTATGTGCAAATTATTAATTATTAACCGTGCTTTAAGTTACCTATTTAATTAGGTAACTTATTTATGTGGTTAAACAATTTTAATTAGCTTAATTAGGTAGCATAATTATTAATTGTTATTATTAATAAAACTATAAAAATATAGTTTTAATCCATTTAAGTCATTTTTAAAATAATAAAAGTTAATTCAAATTTGTTAATAATAACAATAATGACAGTTTTATAATAATTTTTATTAATTGAAAGTCCAATGAAATTACTAATATTATAAATAAAATTAATTTATAATAAATTTAGTTTTATAAATAAAATTAATAAAAATAGTAATCTTATAAAATTAAATTTGCTATGAAAAATTTATTAGTTTTAAAACTAATTTTTATTAATTTAAAATTTGTTTTAAGTATTTGCATTAATAAAACTTTATAATAGGCCTATAGTCTAACCTGGTCCATAATCACACCTAATTAAGAATGTCATAGTGCTCTTTTTACTTCATTTTCTCTCAAAAAGTCTATACATATTTAAAATAGATCATAGGAGAATTTGATTGTCAACCTATTACCCATAAACAAATTTCCAACTTAAAATAAAGGCTCTTGCGTTTTCAAATTAAATGTGCCACAAAAAATACAATTGAAAGATTGTGACATGGATTGGATTGGTATCAGGCTGAACCCTATAGAGTTGGGCAGATTGGCACAGGTTTGATCAACCCTGATCCAACCTTCCCATGCTTCCACTCAAACCTAACCCAATCCGGTTCAGTACTATGCAGTTTTTGAACTTACCCCGGCCTATAGGGTTCAACTCGATACTGACCCAACCCATCCTATAGTCTTTCATTTGTACTTTTTGTGATACTTTTTCAAAACTCAAGAGCTATTGGTTGTTGGAATTTTTTTTTTTTTATTGATAAGCTAAAGAAGAAAATACTAATCAAATAAAGTAAATACAAAAGAGTTCAGCCACTCTGGGGGAGATCCCCACCAACAATAATGATCATCAAAACATTTGGCTTTTTGTGCTAATATATGAGCGGCTTTGGTGAAGGTTGTAGAAATATAAATATATTTAAGGTTCACAACACCTTCAGAAACTGCTAAAATTTGGTTCATCAGGCCATTATGTTTCCAATGTAACTTTTTCCCTTGAGATTGTATAAACTGTATTGCCGCCACTTTAGCGTCAGAAAATACAGGACAGCTTCTCCAACCATTCTCTAGAGCTATATCACCTTCAATTCAGCACACAAGGGCCCATCTACAATTCTCAACAAACCATCTGTAGCCACCGAAAATTCTTTATTGTTATTACAGGGAAAAATTCCATATTGGTACACTGTATTTTGGGTCTAGTGGCATTTTGGTCTTTAAATTTTAAAATACGATAATTTAATGCTCGAATTTTCAAAATGTGTCAATCTAGTACTTGTCATTAAATAGCTCATTAACCAGTTGTTAAGTGCCATTTCAAGAGATAAATACTCTTCAAGTGTCATTTAATTCTTTTTATCAACCATTCAAACGTTGATAAAAAATGAACAGTCCCAAATCCTTGGCTCTTATGCGGCCCCAACTTTCTTGAACATAAGAGGCAAGGATTTGGGACTGTTCATTTCTTATCAACATTTGGATGGTTGATAAAGAAAATTAAATAACACTCAAAGGGCATTTGTGTCTGTTCAAATGTCACTTAACGACTGGCTAACCAATTGGTTAATGACAAGTACTGCATTTACACATTTTAAAAGTTCGGATACTGAATTGTCACATTTTAAAATTTGGAAAAAAAAGTAACACTAGACCCAAAATACAGGATACTAATCAGAAATTTTCACTTATTATAAATACAGAAACCATAAATACTAAATGGCTCATACACAAACCATATGAACCATATAAAACATCTTTCTTCATAAAGGTGCCAGCATCACATTGGATTAAAATTCCATCACATTCTCCACTCACATTGATAATGCTTAAAGTCTGATTTGATATATGCCCCATATCATCTTCATTCACCGAAGACATCACCCAATTACCATGTCGTCTAATATTTGAAAAAATGGCATCATTCCTGGATTTTCAAACAAAATAAAATGCCAACTCACTTAACATCAAGCCTGAATTCATCAAGAAAATCAAATATTGAGATATAGAATGAGAACATTCCTCAGGGATCAATAGAGTCCAAGGACTAGCATACAAGACAGCTCAAGAACAAAATAAGTGACTCAGTGACTCCTTTTCCTTGGTTACATAAAACACAATCACTATCCACATTAATCCCTTTATCAACCAAATCCATTTTTGAAATGACAAAAATAGTTTAAACTTGGGGGGGGGGGGATTTTTAGTTTCCAAACTCTTTTTGTTGTTTTAAACATGTTTTGGTCTAGAGAGACATTATTTATACGTCATTCCTTTTTAGGAAAATGGTTTACTGTAAATTTTCCATTATCCAAATATCCTCTAGCCTATTCCTCATAATGGTTGTACTCAAAATTGACTCCCCCTCTTCTCTACCAAACACTTCTATAATCAGATTCCTATTCCAAATTGCTAAATCTTCCTGAACCAGATATTGATCGAATCACCAACTTACTACTACTCCTTTCTGCAGGTCCAATGGGAGCTCTAAATATATTTATCATTCACATAGATTCAAGGGTTATTCCAAACATTAAGGTTTTACTGATTATTATGCACTTGAACAACAACCTTGTTGAAAATATCTATAAGTGCCTTGGCAATTCCCTTCCAAATAGGAGAAGCAGATCCCACAACTTTTGAGGGAAATCTAAAATGCCTTGGGAGATATCTACCCTGAAAAACCTTTACCCATAAGGAGTCTTTATCAGTTAAAAATCTCCAACCTAATTTATATATTAAAAAAATCTTCATTGTTGCAGCCTTTCTAAACCCCAATCCACCGAAGTTTTTTGGAGCACATAACTTCTCTCATTTAATCCCTTTTCTTTGTGATCCCTCATTCCACCAAAAACACCTTTAGATTTTATCTATTTCATTTAGGGATTTTTTTTTTTTTTTGGAAATTGGAGGACACTCATGCAATGCGCAGGGACTGTTTGCACTAAAGATTTTTTACTAGCATAGGACAACACCGACGTTTTCCAATTTACTAATTTTTCTTTCATTCTATCCAACACAAACTTTAAATATGTTACTTTCTGCTTCTTCCAAGGTAGGGGAACCCCAAGGTATTTTCATTTGCCTTCTAATCATTTTAGCACTCTTTAATTGGGGGGACATTTCTATTAAACCAAAGCCAAGGTTCAAAATATTGATATGTCCGATATGTCAGTAGAAGTGTATCGGGCAGTATAGATAGCTTTTCTTTTTTAATTTTTTTTTGTTTTTTTTTCAAATATGGTTCAGAGGGACCGATTTAAGGTTTGTCCACCCCCTGAACCGGTCGAAACCCTGATACACCCTCTGTAGGGACGTATCGGGAAGCTCCTGATACGATATGTATCGGTCGATACTTTGAACCTTGACCAAAGCCTAGATTTTTGAAAATTTATTTCTAAGCCCAAAATTCTTTCAACACTTCTATAAAATCAGTTGTCTCTTCTCTATCAACCTTGCCAAACGACAAAACATCATCCGTTAACGTTAGATGAGAAATACTTTGAGCATCTCTATGAATTTTAATCCCTTGGCATCTATTTTGATCATTGGTCTTTGCAATCAATCGAGATAACCCTTCCATTCTCAAAACAAATAAGGGGGTGTTCTGTAATGTGGATGAGAAATTGGTGGGTGTGGACTAATCCACACCACAGTCCACAGTTGTTCTGAACTGTAGACAAAATGTGTGGATTGGACCAGTCCACACTCACAGTGGCATTCTATAATGTGGTGTGGACTAGTCCACAACACACTTTTTTGATTCTATGTATCTAATGTACATTTTATGAATGATATACACAGTTAATCATAAATATCTAATTTTTGTATTTTGTATGATAAATATTTTAAAAAATGTATCAATTAATTAATATTTTTTTTAAAACAATAGTAAAATAATTAAAAAATATATTAAATATTTAAAAAAAATATTTTATTAATAAAAACATTAAAAAAATTTAAAATTTAAAAAATTAAATAAAATAATTAATATTTTATTAACAAAAATATTAAAAATAATATTTAAACAATTAATACAATAAATTTTTGCAAGATAGGCATGACATTTAACAATTTAGGCAAATGCTCTCTTAACTCAAATAGGACATATAGACAAATGCTCAATGGTTGACGAATGAGCCAAACAGCCATGTAGGAGATTCTTGATGCAGGGCCTAGAAAGCGCCAGGACTCATCTATCAATTCAATCCACACCGACGCGTGTCCCTGAGTGAACCAGCGAAATCATGATACGTAGAATGTAAGAACCAACGACAAGATAGAAATGGATCTCCAAAGATAAGGACCTTTGCTTCTCTATTGCTATTAATACCACCAACATTCAACAAGCCTGAAAGAAAATAAATTAACTACACGCCTTCTCTTTTCTCAACTCTCCTTAGTCATCATACACTTGCTCTTCTATCATGGTCATGGATGCCTCTGAAATAATGACTCTCTCCTCTCCTTCTTTGGCTGGAAAAGCATTGAAACTCACCGGCTTCACCTCAAAGAATCTCGGCGAAGGCAGGTTCACCATGAGAAGCACCTTGTCTCGGCCCAGGCAATCCAAAATAGGTAGCCCATGGTATGGTCCTGACTGTGTCAAGTACTTGGGTCCTTTCTCCGGCCAGCCTCCGCCCTACCTCATCGGTGAATTCCCTGGTGACTATGGCTGGGATAGTGCCGGGCTCTCTGTTGAATTAGAGACCTTCGCCAAGAACTATGAGTTTGAGGTCATCCATGCCAGATGAGCCATGTTGGGAATCGTGGGGTGCATTGTGTGCGTGAAACATGGTAGCAAAAACAAACCGTGGACCGACCCCATCCACAAAAAAATGTCGTTGACGAGAAATTGGAGTGTGGACAGAGCTAGTCCATAAGATAGTGTGGACCGATCCCGTCCATAATGAACCGAATGGTGATTTCGTCCTGTGGTCTTGATCGAAATGATCCATCCACGAGATGAACACACTAACGAACACCACCTAAATAAGGGGATATAGGATTACCCTATTTAATGCCTCTAGATGTTTCAAAAAACCTTTTGGATAACCATTAATTAGCATAGACATCCTAATAGAGGATATACAAACCCATATCAGCTCACACCACTACTCTAAAAATCCCAAAGACTTCAAAACCCACATTAAATAATCCCACTCAATGGAATCATAGGCTTTAGAATATCAAGTTTTATTGCCATTATCCTTCCCCAATTTTCTTTTTCTTTTTTTCATAAAGTGGATCAATTCCTAAGCTATAATAATGTTATAATGGATTAACCTGTCCGGAACAAAAACCATTGAACAGGGGAAACACATTTTTCCAAAAGTGGTTTAAATTTTCTCACAATTTAGCTATAATTTTATGAAACACATTGCACAGACTTATTGGCCTAAAATTTCTAACCTTAGGAAGATTATCATACTTAGGAATCAAAGTAAGAAATGTATGATTAACTCTACTTGGAAATTTTTTGTTTTGAGAAAATCATAAACAAACTCTTACAAATCATCGTCCATCAAGTTCCTAAAACATGATACACCATAGTAGGTATTCCATCAGGTCCAAGAGCTTTCACGGTGCCTAGAGACATAACACCACTTTTGACTTCTTCTTTAGAGGGCAACACTACTAAGGCTTCATTTTCACTTTCAGTTATGATAGGATCAAACAATTGTGGAAACCCTTCAGTAGAAGTTCAGGACTGTTATCAGTCTTGAACCCTAATGGATTTCAGGTTCGAAAATAAGAAGAAAGGTAAAGAGAAGAGAGGAGGAAGAGGGAGGAGAAGTAGTAGAACACAAGAGTTGAAAGGAGGAGCAGAAGCTTAATATTCTGCCGCCGCCACTTTAATTAACATTTATAGGTTATGCTCATTACATGGAAAGGATAGATCTGCCCTTAGTCTTTACATAACAAAATAGAGCAAAATAAAACTGAAATAAATAGCAACTGAAACAACTAAATGACCAACGACTAACCCTAGGAAGACTAGAACACCTTCTACCCTACGAACACAGTGGGACCGTAGCTGTAGGGCCCACATCAATGTTCTCTACACTCCCCCTCAAGTTGGGAATAAATGTTTATCATTCCCAACTTGGATAGATCTGCCTCTAGCTTCTTCYRTGGTACARCTTTGGTGAGGATATCTRYCAGCTGCATGTTGGAGGTGATGTATGGGAGACACACTTCTTGTGATGAGACTCTCTCTCGTACAAAGTGTCGATCAACTTCAATATGTTTAGTTCTGTCATGCTGCA
>NW_010729118.1:939483-1097548 GCF_000365185.1 Nelumbo nucifera | reverse complement strand
CATCAGGGGCTTCTCATACTCAATACCCAACTCCTCAAGTAGTGATCTCAGCCAAAGAATTTCAGCCACTCCGTTAGCCATTGACCTGTACTCAGCTTCAGCACTAGATCGGGATACAACACTCTGTTTCTTACTCCTCCAAGAGACTAGGTTACCTTCCACAAGAGCACAATATCCAAAGGTAAACCTTCTGTCATCAACATTCCCGGCTCAATCGGCATCCGTATAGACCTCCACCTTCATGTGCCCATTGTTCTTGAACAATATACCTCTACCCGGGCATGTACTGATTGACAACACTAACTGCATAATTGATATCTGGCCGAGTGAGGCATAGATATAGGAGCTTTCCCATTAACCGCTGGAACATAACCTTGTCTTCAAGTAGCTCCCTACTCTCTGCACTAATCCTGTGGTCTGTTCAATGGGAGTATCCGAAGGTTTGACACCCAACTTTCCAGTTTCCGCCAACAGATCTAGAACATATTTCCTTTGAGAGACAAACATCCCCTGTTTAGATCTAGCAACCTCAATACCCAAAAAATACCATAGTGTACCCAGATCTTTCACCTCAAACTCTTGATAAGGAGTTGTTTGAGGGACTAAATCTCATGGCTGTCATTTCCTGTCACCACAATATCATCAACATATACTGCAAGTAGTGTCAGAGAGGACTCCACCCTCTTGATGAACAATGTATGATTTGACAGGGCCTGTACATAACCGAACTTCCCAAGGGCTAGTCTGAATCTATCGAACCATGCTCTAGGTGACTGCTTCAAACCATACAATGCCTTATTGAGCCGGCAGACCTTCTTACCTGTCTCTGTATCATAGAATCCAGGAGGCAATTGCATGTAAACCTCTTCCTGCAAGTCCCCATTCAGGAAGGCATTTTTAACATCCATTTGGTACAAAGGCCAAGTGTGGCTTGCTGCAAGAGATAATAGAACCCGAATGGTGGTCATCWTGGCTACCGGGGCAAATGTCTCAAAGTAATCTATACCATAAGTCTGAGTGAACCCTTTTGCAACTAGCCGAGCTTTGTACCTCTCAATGGAACCATCCGCATTGTGCTTCACAGTAAATACCCATTTGCATCCAATTGGTTTCTTTCCTTTGGGCAAGTCAACTAGCTCCCAGGTATTATTTTTCAACAGGGCATTCATTTCAACTTGCATTGCACCTCTCCACTCCGGGACTGATAGAGCTTCTTGCACTGTTCTTGGAATAGGGACATTAGCAACGGAAGTGAGATATGACCTGTAGGAGGGAGATAAGCGATCATACGACAAAAACTAGGAGATGTAGTGGGCTGTAGATGTGGTGCAATGCCGTTTTCCTTTACGGATGGCAATGGGAAGGTCAAGGTCATCTACAGGGGGTGAGGTAGCAATAATGGAAGGAGTCTTTGTGGGCCCTGGGACTGTAATATTTGGACTTGGAGCTGCAAAAGGGGTTGGAGCTGGTCGGGACTGCTGATGACCGGGATCAACCTGCTTGCATCGCTTGTGATAGACTCTCAACTCCCGATCCTCCTGACCACCCTCGCTATTGCAGCCCTCATCACCCAATGGAATAGGTAAAGGAACAGCCCCAAAAGTATTAACCCTGCCCTCACTGCACTCCCCTTGAAGAAAATGACCCAAATCTCCACGCTCACTACTCTCCACCTGAGGAGAGACCTGAGAATAGTAGGGTGTCTCTTCAAAGAAAGTGACATCCATGGATACAAACTTCTTCCCTGAGACAGGATCATAGCAGCAATAACCCTTTTGAGTTTGTGCATAACCAAGAAAGATGCATTTGGAGGCCTTGGGCTCGAACTTGGAGTGATGGGGACCGAGAAACTGAACAAAACAGGTACAACCAAATGTTTTGAGGGGAATAATAAACAACTCATCATTGGGGTATAGAAGTGAAAAAGGAGGTTTCATATCAAGAGCCCGGGAAGGAACCCGATTAATAAGATATACCGCCGTAAGGATAGCATCACCCCAAAAGCGAATAGAGACATTGGAGGTAAACATAATACTTCTAGCCACCTCCAAGATGTGACTATTTTTCCTTTCTGCAACCCCATTCTGCTGAGGTGTACGAGGGCAAGTGCTCTGGTGGACAACCCCATGATTAAGAAGGTACGATGCCAATGGCTTAGCAAAGTATTCCTTTGCATTATCAGATCTAAGAACTTTGATCCTGACATCAAACTGGGTTAGGATCATTTGGAGGAAGTTTTGGGTCAAGGCAGGCACCTCATCTCGTGAACGCATAAGATAAACCCAAGAAAACCGGGTGTGGTCATCAACAAATAACAAAAAATATTTGTATCCACCCATAGAAGGAATGTGATATGGCCCCCAAACATCAGTATGCACAATATCAAAAGAACTATTACTCCTTTTATTAATCAATGAATAAGAGTTTCTACAATGTTTAGCAAACTCACAACTTTCACATTTCAACTGAGACGACTCAACAGACCCAAACAAAGTAGGAAACAAACTCTTTAAGGACCGAAAAGACAAATGACCCAATCGGTTATGCCAAAGCATAACCGGACTCACAACCTAAGAAACAAATAACTTCTTATCCATTGACTCTTCCCGACGAGAACTCTCCCCGAGCAGATAGATCCCATTCGTCTCACGGCCAGTCCCAATCACCTCTTCATCTCCAGGTCCTGAAAAACACATCGGTCAGGGAAGAAAGTTATTGAGCAGTTCATATGTTTAGTAATACTACTAATGGAAAGAAGGTTAGTATCAAGTTTAGGAACATGCAAGACAGAAGACAAGGAGATAATATCCGACAGTTTGATGTCACCCTTGCCAGAAATAGGGACAAGAGAGCCATCAGCAATAGATACTTTATCCCACCATAAGATAAGTGATAAGTAGTAAACAATGAGGGCAAGCTAGTCATATGGTCGGATGCACCTGAATCTATTACCCAACAAGGTTCAGTAGTACCTGGAGCGGAGGCATGGTAGGCTGAGGCTCGAGTACCTGAATGTGCAAAGGCCGATGTGGCAGGGGTTGATGATGACTGTGGTGACTGAGCTGAACTACCAACTTCCTTTTCCGATTGTATTAGAGCAGCCCGAACTGCAGTTAAGGTCTCTAAGAGTGTGCCTCTTGTACCAAACGAGGATGCTGAATCAGTAGTCACAACCACATGAGCATTACCCTTTTTGTTTCTCGACTTTGCCGAGACCAAATGTGGATGCAGCTTCCAACATGTTTCTTTTGTGTGTTTATGTTTCTTACAATGCTCATACACCACATCCCTTTTATCTTCCTTCTTTCTGACCCTCTCTGAATCACCCCCTGTTTTGGGTTTAAAAGCTACCAAGGCAAGTGTAAGCGGCTGAGGTTGCATCATGACTTTCCTCCTGGTCTCTTCACTGTGCACTAAGGAGTATGCCTGAGAGAGGGTCACACTATCTCTGGTCAAAATCTGCTGCCTCACAATATCATACTCTGAATTCAGTCATGCCATAAACTCAAACACTCTGTTTGTCTCGATGTGCTTTCTATGGGTCTGAGCATCTTTTGGACTCTCCCACTCAAGAGTCTCTAAGTGATCAATCTCATGCCACAGGGACTTCAAGGTAGAGAAGTAGACCGAAACCGGTTTCTCTCCTTGTTTAAGGGTATTCACCTCACATTTCAATTCATATGCTYTGGCAACATTAAGGGGTTGGGAGTAAGTTTCTTTCATCACATCCCATATCTCCTTGGCTATCTTTGCCCACAAGTAATTTCGACTGATATGAGGCTGCATAGAATTACATAGCCATGTCATAACCAAGTAGTTTTCTTGGACCCACTTGGTATACATAGGGTMTCCCTTGGAAGGCTCTGTCACATCTCCCAAGAGATACCCTACTTTGCCCCTTCCCCCAATAGCCATCATGGCTGATTGGGCCCATTCCAAATAGTTTGATCCATCAAATCTTATGGTTGTAATCTGAAAACCTGTCTCAGAACCACTACCATAACTGTTGTTCCCAAAACTGCCTTCTGCCTGATTCTTAAACTCCATTTCGGTCAAGAACCAAAAGTCTCAAAATTAGGGCTACTACAGTAAAAAAAGACACTTGGACTATCAACCACAATCACAAAATCAGTATAGAACCAATCTGTACTCATAGTAGATGTGCATGAAACAGGTATAAAACTGATATAAACCAATAACCACACACAACAGCAAAAGTTTGAACTGTTTTCACCCCCTTATAAGAGTTCAAAAACCCCAAAGAAAACAGAAAAACAGTTTGAAGAACAATCTGATATGCTAAACCGAATTGGGGTTTTAATCARTCCTAAAAGCAAATTCTCAGCTGTACACTCCAGACAGTATCGTACGGATAAGGCTTGTAGTAGGGTTATTATGAAACCCTAAAACTGATCAATGTTGAGGAGAAAACTATTAGGGTTTGGTGTAGTATTAGATCACAAGGTTCAGTCCAGTATTAGGGTTTGCCATAGGGTTAAGACAAAACCTAGAGAATAGAAAGATAAAACCCTAGAGTGGTTTGGCCGCCCTTGTGACCATAGGGTACAAGCCTTATCTTTGAGATTGGAACACGGACTTGAAATATTGCACAAAATTCCTCGAAATTTCTTCATGATCAAAAATCCATTCTCCTTGTTCATCTTTAATCCAAGAGATTGTGTTCCTATGTCTTTCCTATGTCTCTTGAATAGGGTTGCTTTACGAAAAAAAATAGTATTTGAATCACCACACTTTAAAACCACAATTGTCTTGATTTTTCCATCCATAAATATTCTTGTTGATTCATCCACTTAATCCTCAACTTTTCTAGTTGTTTTATCATGGTAAAATTTTCCATTGAATCCTGCTCCTCTTCTAATTTGTCAATTTCTCATTAACGCATTCAACTTTCTAGTCCATATTCCCAAACACCCATTTATTCAATTGTTTTAAGTTTTTTTCAATACCATCTATCTTAACATTTATCCTATGACCAACAAAACCTGTAACCCTAACTTGCCATCCATCCGTAATTATTTTAAGGCATTCATCCTCTTGCAACCAAGATTCAAAAAATCTAAAATTGTTTGGGTTTATTGATTGATTGTGTTTCAGATTTAGGGCAATGGGTTTATGTTGGAAAGTAATAAAAAGGTAGAGTGGAACTTATCGGTAATTGTTTTTCCAATTGAGAACTTGTAGAACCGTAGTATTGAAAAATTGTAAATTTGAGAAATTTGCAGAGAGAAGGAGGACTGAGTTGTGCCACTTGGTCATTCTCCTTAAAATCGCGTTTGCCCCTACGGTGCAGCCGGGTGATTGCAAATCGGTCGCCAAGATAAAACAATCCACAGGCCACTAGTAGGTGCGCACTCGCTTACCAGACCTCTGCGAACAACCAAGAATGATGCTTAGAAAGTTAACACTTGATAGAGAGAGCAAATTATGTTGTGTGCATTGATGCCTGCTTCTAGGTCGACCAACACTCTTTTTATAGATTGTTCTTAGTCACCCAAATGGGCACAGAAGTGTCCCTTCAGAACACTGCACCTATTGGAAGAGACACAAATTTTGAAATTCAAAAGTCAAATTGTTTAAACCAATTCGGTGTAGTGATTTCCTCCTATGAGTCCCTACCCATAGAGAGATCAAGTCTATAGATATACTCAAACTCAACTTCCTTCCCAAGAAATGTAAGACAATGAATCTTCCCATACATTTAAAGAAGGGAAGAGAAAAAAACAAAATCCAAAGAATACAAGAGAGGAAGAGATATTTTTGAAAATTTGAATTTATTAATGAACTTTATGTTTAGTTCATACAAATGGAATTTATTAATGAACTTTAAAAAGGCATTTCTAGCATTTCTGTAAAAGATTTCCAAAATTTAGATTTTTCCTTTCTATGGGGTTCCAACATAAGTTAACAGATAAAAGAATATACTTTGATGAAGCATTCAAAATATTCGCCTTTATATTTTCTTTCCAAAAGACTGCTAACCCACCAACTAATCCTTCAGGAGGCACCAAGAAGTAATTAGGATATCTTAATCGTCTAATAAGATTTTGGACTTTTAAATCAGAATTTTTAGTTTTTGAAAGAAAAATGATATCCGGTGCTTGCTTTTTACTCAAGTTCTAATATTCTTCAACACATCCTTCCTAGCAGACCCTCTACAATTCCAACTAAAAATCATAAAAAGAATTTACTCTAGTAAGGCTGAGATTCCACTCGATTCATCCAAGGTATTGCTTCTTCAAAGTGAGAAAAAAAACAAAACAAAAACAAATAGTGAAATAAATCATATACTTTAAGGTTAGGGGTTAGAAGTCAGACCAAATTATAAGAATATCCTTTATATGTGTAAGGGTATTATGCCCCAATGGGCGGGAGTTGCCCAAACTTAAACCTGATTTGGATTAAATAATCAAAACTCTAACTTAGCCCTAAACCTGATTTGGGTTAAAATAAACATTGAAATAAATCATAAACTTTAAAGTTAGGGGGTTAGAAGTCAAACCACATTATAAGAATACTCTTTATATGGTAGAGGTATTATGACCAATAATGGGCCATGTTAGCTAAACTTCACAGGATTTGGGTTTAAATACTCAAAACTCTAACTTGACCCATTGACATCCTTACATACGAGATTAGCCACTCTTACCATGGTTTCAATTTGGATTGTGGTAAGAACAAATAAATATAACTTAAAAATATATATAATACTTGAATTGGCTTTTGTCTTAGTTCAAAATGTCATAAGCATGGTTTTCAAAATCGGACTGGACCGGATCGGAAAAATCGGAAAAACCGGAACCGATCACTTGACCTGACAGGTTCCATTTTCCCCAAAAAACCAATTTTTTCCTCAGAATCATTGATTTTGGTCAACAAACTGCTGAATTGGTCGGTTAACCGTTCAAACCGTTTTGAACGTTTTTCAATTTTTTTTATTTTTTAATTATTTTGTTAGAATGAGCCGACCATTCGGATTGAACAATCAGACTGTTCAAACCGGTAACCAAACCCCTAACCGATTTGATCACCGGTTTAGTTTTAAAAACCATGGTCATAAGGCTCTTTCTACTTTAATTTTGCGTAACAAAGCCCATACATCACATCCATCCCAACTAATAGTCTTTAAAAACAATGCAAAGTTTGATGTTGGTGGAGAAGCCACTTTTTTCTTTGTTTTTTTCTTCTTCCATTTATTTATTTATTTTGGTAGAAGCCTCTCCAGGATAGAACCGAGACATATAGCTATTTCCTCTCTTAAGACTGCATTTAATTATTCTTTAATTCTCATTTTTGACGCTCATAAGTCCAAAGAAGAGAGGAGAAAAACAGACAAATTAAGCAGACGTTTGATCGATTTTCAATTCTTTCGCTTTCTCTCATTTTATTATTCTTCTTTATTAGATAAATATTCTCATACAAATATATCATGGTGCCTGGTCAAATTTTGCTTGTGAATGGACCCACCCATGCTCGATCACGGTGAGTGGCCATTAATTGATGATCCACATATCAGGAGAACTATATTAAGAAGATTTTTTTATTTGTTTCTGATTTTTTAGGTCTTCTCACCTCCACCAGTTGAAGACTTGGGAGTATTGGATTGTCTCTCAGTCTATCCCTTTCATCTTCCACCATCGTACTCTACTTGTGCATGTATCCTCTTCCTTCGCTCCACCTCATGCTCTTAGGATTACAATTAGGAGTCTCTGTTTATCTTCTTTGTATCTTCTTATCCTTGTAAACGTAGGAGACTCAACTATATATATATCGGCATTCTCAATGAATAACAATAAGAAAAAAAACAAACCAGAAAGCTTTGGTTTTACATGGTATCAGAGCCAGGTTTTCTCAGGCAACTCGCCATAGGCCTTCAAGAGCTTGGGACTCGTCAGGCTTGTACTTGCATGGTGACCTTCTTGCATCGGCTTTGTCGTCCTGGTAATCTCTCAAACCGACCAATATAATACCGCCGGCAGCGATCCAAACCTTCTTGTGCATCTTTCCTCGTATGTGACAGAGTTGCTTGGTGTCGTCGATGCACATGACCTTGCAATGGCTGTTCTGGGGCATCCAAAGAACCTAAGCGTACTCCTGGCCATCGACGGGGCCAATGCAATCTTGATATTCGTCATCCGAGAAGTAGGAATCCCCGCTGTCCACTAGCTGTAGACCGACATCGTTGGAATCAGCCGGTCTTCCATCTTTATGGTTACAGAGACAGATTCTTGGCTGTAAACCAAGCTTCTTGGTGAGCTCGGTCTTTCATCCTCTACGGTCTTCCATCTTTATGGTTACAGAGACAGATTCTTGGCTGTAAACCAAGCTTCTTGGCGAGCTCGGTCTTTCATCCTCTACGGCTTTAGCTTGTTCTCCGTCGACTTTCGACTCGTAAAACACTGAGGGGACGGCGACTGGATCAAATTCAGAGGTAAGATCATCCGGCAAGTTAAGATCATAGGAGAAGAAATCAGGCATCGAAAGTAGGAAGAGGCACATAACCAAATTCAGAGGAAGCATAAGGGTTCGGTGGGTCAGTTTCAGTGAAGGGAACCGCACGGAGCAAAGTTCTTTGGTCTTCCTCTGCAAAAGGATCTTGATGTATGTGGCAATCATCTCGTCTTCGGAGGGTTTAGGGTCGTTGGGGAATTCCATGACGATGAGCCAATGCTCATAGTCGCAACCGTCGAGGAGGATTGTCTCTTTAGGGGGTCTATTGCTCCAGTTCGGAGAAGGGTCGTTCAAGGGCGAATACCCCGACCCAGATGTTTTCGACCTAGTCAAAATTGTTCTTGGCTCGGGAGAGAGTAGATGTTGTTGCTTGCCGAGCACTGCTAGTGGGAACCGAGAATGAACTGAAGACAATGACGATGAGGTTTTAAGAGTTCGAGAGAGGAGATAATTGGTGACCGACTATTCGTTTCAGGCATCCTTGCCGCATCACAGCCGCGAGGGAGGAAGCCTAATGAAGAATAAGCCATGGTTCTATCTTCTATTTATCGTCGCGACTTGTCTTGGCTGTCCATTACCTCAACAACAGGTTTCCGGTGGGTAAGAGTAGAGAACTAGGGGGTTCGTTCTCAATCAGAACGTCCTGATCCTTAATAGATTTCCGGCGAGTCGAAGTTCCGCGGTAGGTTTTAGGGAGATTCGGAGATCGGTTCTCTGTCTTTTGTGGCGATTCTGCCGCCGATTGTGGATTTTCAGACACAGTAGTCGGTATGGCTGAAAACAAAGAAAAAGAACAGGGTGAACAGAAACAAGGAGCAGGGGTAGGAAGAAAAGGTCGTGGCGGCCAAGTCAAAGCCAATACAGATAAAGCCTTTGCACAAGGCAATGCGTCTCAAGGAGAATCAATTGATGCAGCTAAGACTGGGTTAAATGGACTAAGTAGTGAACAGTGGAACAAATTACTCAACCTTTTGAACACACAGAAAGAGGAGAGTCAACGACTAAGTGGTAAGCAAAAACTGTCAAAATGGATAATAGACACAGGGGCCTCTCATCATATGACAGGAAGCCTCGAGTCAATGAGAGACATCAAGAATGTCATTCCGTGCTCTGTCGAGCTACCAGACGGGAAAGCGACAATAGCTCTGAAAGAAGGCACAGTTGCACTGGGCGATCATCTGAAACTGACTAGTGTTTTATATGTGCCTAGTTTGAACTGCAATTTACTTTCTGTATCGCAATTGATTGAAGAATTGAATTGTATTGTCCAGTTCACTAATAAATTCCGTGTGATACAGGACCACACTACGAGGATGCTGATTGGAGCGGGTGAGCAGCGAGAGGGACTCTATTATTTTCGGAGCATTACATCAACAAGAGCAATGAAGACTACAGAGAGCAGAACGTGGGATATTTGGCATCAAAGGTTAGGGCATCCTTCTCATAGAATTGTTAAGTTGATGCCCTTTATTATCACTAAGAATAATAATGATGACAATATTAAGGGTTGTGATGCATGCTTCCGAGCTAAACAATGTCGAGAAGAATTTGTTTCTAGTAATAATAAAGCATCCGATATTTTTGAGTTAATTCATTGTGATTTATGGGGCCCGTATAGAACTACAGCCTCTTGTGGTGCTCATTATTTCTTGACCATAGCAGATGATTTTTCTAGAGGCGTTTGGGTCTATCTTTTGGTTGATAAGACGGAAGTGGGATGAGTTCTTCGAAATTTTTTTGCTATGGTTCAAAGGCAATTTAACAAACCTGTAAAGGTGATCCGTATTAATAATGGGACTGAGTTTGTCTGTTTGGATAGTTATTTTACTGAAAGTGGTATTATTCATCAAACCACTTGTGTCGGGACCTCTCAACAAAACGGGAGGGTAGAACGTAAGCACTGCCACATACTCAATGTTGCCCGAGCCTTGCGCTTTCAAGCTAACTTGCCTATTGATTTTTGGGGGGAATGTGTCTTGACCGCATGTTATTTGATCAATCGGACACCATCCATTCTATTGAAGGGAAAGACTCCCTATGAAATGCTATTTGGGCGACCTCCTTCTTATGATAATGTGCGAGTTTTTGGTTGTTTAGCATATGCGCACAATCATGGACATGGAGGGGATAAATTTGTTAGTCGAAGTAGATGGTGTGTTTTTGTTGGGTATCCTTTTGAAAAGAAATGATGGAGCTTGTATGACTTAGAGTCCGGCAAGTTCTTTGCATCAAGAGATGTTACTTTTTTAGAGCATGAATTCCCATATGCACACAAGGAGGATGCACAGCCGAACAAAGCACAAGGTCAATTTAATTATGGAATAGGTGGGACAGATGCGGTGTTGGTACCATCCACTTGCTTACCTAGACTAGCAAATGGCGAGATGGAGACTACCCAACAAGGTGAACTCGCTGAACAAGGAGTCCATGTAGAAGAAGGAACCCACATAGACCCAAATGCAAATGCTGGTGAACCCATGCATTCTTGTGACGCTGCCACAGAGAATGCAACCGAAGACAGTTCTGATGTCAGGGGGGGTGGTGATGTGGAGCAACAACAGCATGTTGAGCAACAACAGCACTCTGAATTTCAATTGGGGCATGGGCATTGACAAAAACAACAGTCCACAAGGTTAAGAGATTATGTGCTTCATACCACACAACGCTTGAGTCCCTCTTCACGTCCCTTTGCAAACTCACTCGGCCAATCACATCCTGCAGGTAGTCCTTATCCCATAGATAACTATGTGAATTGTAACAATTTTTCTTGTCGACATCGTGCTTTCTTGGCAGCTATTATTGCAAAAGTTGAACCTATTTCTTTTGCTGAGGCCGTAAAGGATGAAAAATGGAGGGATGCAATGCAGAAAGAAATACAGGCACTTGAGAATAATTAGACATGGACCGTAGAGCCTTTGCTATCCGGAAAACGAGCCATAGGATGCAAATGGGTGTATCGAATCAAGTACAACGCTGATGGGACAGTGGAAAGATACAAAGCCTGTCTCGTGATTTTTGGGAACAAGCAGGTTGAGGGAATTGATTATAATGAAACTTTTGCCCCAGTTGCAAAAATGGTTACTGTCCGTACTTTTCTTGCAGTCGCAGCAGCTAGAAATTGGGAGTTTCATCAAATGGACGTACATAATGCATTCTTGCATGGTGACCTTCATGAGGAAGTCTACATGCGAATGCCTCCGGGTTTCTAGTCAGATAAACCAGGTATGGTATGTCGGTTGCGAAAATCTCTGTATGGCTTGAAACAAATGCCGAGATGTTGGTTTGCTAAATTAACTGCAGCCCTGAAGACATATGAGTTTCAGCAATCATGTTCAGATTACTCCCTCTTCACCTTTCGTCGAGACAGGGTGCATGTTCTTGTTCTCGTGTATGTGGACGACATTATCGTGTCAGGTAATGATCGTATGGCAATTCAAGTCTTCAAGAAATATTTGAGTGACTGTTTCCATATGAAAGACTTGGGACCATTGAAATATTTTTTGGGCATTGAAGTTGCCCGAAACTCAACAGGAATTTTTCTATCTCAACGTAAGTATGCTTTGGATATTATCTCTGAAGTGAGATTACTTGGTGCAAAACCTGTTCCTTTTCCTCTGGAGCAGAATCACAATCTCGCCTTGACAGATGGGCCCTTCTTATCTAATCCTAAGCAATACAGACGCTTGGTGGAGAGGCTTATTTATCTCTCAGCAACGCGTCTAGAGTTGTCTTATTGTGTGCATGTTCTGTTCCAATTCATGCAGCAACTGCAAGAAAGACATTGGGAGGCTACATTGCGAGTGGTGCGCTACTTGAAAGGAAATCCTGGTCAAGGAATTCTCTTGCGTTCAAATTGTGACTTGCAGTTATATGCATGGTGTAATTCAGACTGGGCGAGTTTTCTTTTGTCCCGACGTTCTCTTTCTGGGTGGTTTATTATGCTTGGGAAATCATCGATTTCCTGGAAAATTAAGAAACAACACACTGTGGCTCGTTCTTCAGTGAAAGCAGAGTATCGGTCTATAGCCACGGCCACATGTGAATTAAAATGGCTGAAGGGATTGTTATTGGCTCTTGGAGTTATGCATTCAAACCCAATGCGATTATATTGTGATAGTCAGGCAGCCTTGCATATTACAACAAACCCAGTGTTTCATGAGCGTACAAAACATATTGAAGTTGATTGCCATTTTGTATAGGATGAGATTCAAAATTGTTGCATACGTCCTGCTTATGTGTCGACTACTATTAAGCTGACTGACATTTTTACAAAGGCACTAGGTCACAGAGAATTTGAATACTTTCTCTGCAAGTTGGGCATTCACAATCTGCATGCTCCAACTTGAGGGGGGGTGTTAGGATTACAATTAGGATTGAATTAGGAGTCTCTGTTTATCTTCTTTGTATCTTCTTATCCTTGTAAATGTAGGAGACTCGACTGTATATATATCAGCATTCTCAATGAATAACAACAAGAAAAAAAACAAACCAGAAAGCTCTGGTTTTACACATGCCATTGCCAATCTCTCTTCCTTGTCATCAAGATGGATCCAAGTGAAAAGATAACAGTAGCCAGAATTAGCACAGCTGAGCCAATGTACACTCCATCTCTGACCATGTAGCACTCTCCATCTAGCCACCCTTTCCCATAGGCCTGGCTGTGGTTCATACTTGTAGCCGCACCCAGTAACACCATTGCTACTACGAAGCTAACCCTGTTGATGATTCAAACACCTTATCAACTTTTCAGAAAACTTTATCTTGACTCGCTTTCTTTAATTTTTTTTTCAAATTAATTTATAGGGGTCGGTTTAAGGTCTGTCTACCCTCTAAATCAGGTCAGACCCCGTATTGAAAGGCCATCGATATCGAAATTTTGAACCTTGTGAAAATGTTTCTATAGCATGCATAGTCATAAGAAGGTTGACAGTTGACACTAAGATAATTGGAGTGTCTACAAGGTTGTTCCTCTATTTGGGAGGGCAAAAGTTTTGGCTGAATCACTTTCATTAAGCTGCTTTCGAGGAACCACTAAAAAAGATTCACAGAAAAGCTAGTTTTTGCATGGCTGAAACAGAAACACAACTAATTTGGCCATCTGGGTTTTCCGTGAACATTGCTTAATTACAGGCAGCAGTCTGAGTGGGCCCACCTCGCAAAGCCAAAAGCAAAAGTCTTCCTTCCCAGTTCCCAAACGGGTACCTAAGTGACGACCGGCCAACGTATTGAATTATTGATTGATGGGAGATCAATTCATTCAATTGCCCCTTAGATTAATCCTAAGCAGTATGATTTATGAAATGTGTTGGGTTAGGAGAAGGGATTGAGTACCTACCATGAGAGAACCAACAAAGTCATTGCTACCGTTATTGGTTTCCTGGCCTTCAATTCGGTTTTCTTCTCTCTTGACCAAAACTGCTTGCCGATGACACAGTTTCCGACGAACTGAATCCCCAAGAGACAGATCAAAGCTGCGAGTCCGAGCCCAAACGCTGGGCTGGTTGGAGCATAACATAGTTTTCGATGAAACTTTATATCTTTCACCTACAAATTAATTAAGAGCAATATAATTCTCCTTTCAGGAACTGATGAAGAGAATTAACCATGGAAAAGCAAGAACTATACAGACTGTGGCAGCGCCTTCCTTACCTTTGTTCGCTTGACCTCAGCAGCTATACACGTCGAGAAGGCAACCAGGCCCAGGAAGATGATAATTGAGCAGATCACCGCAAACCCATGTCTTCGTTCCACCATTGGAGCCTGAGCTGATCGAGTTTCCTATCTGCAGCAGAGCCCGGAGAGAGGTCTCGGAAAGTTGAATAAACAGAAAAGCTCGGAGCTTAATTACTCGGGAGAATGAAAGTTGTGTAGGTCTGTCTTTGGGATTTCTTCTCTCTGTGACTTGGGACTTTCTTGCTTCAAATCTATTGATTGGAAGAAGAGACACCATTCCAACTGTAACTGTACAACTTAGAACCTTCAGTGGAGCTTGAGATTCCATCTCTATCAAACTCAGCTGATCTTATCTAAGCAGTCTCATCTGCTTTGACAATAAGGAGCAGGTCAACTGCCACTGCTACAAGGTTTTCAATTATTACCAATAAATAAATAAAAAGATTAATAATTTATATACAAAATAAGGTGTTGGTTTTCCCTAGATGGAATTCTGGCTTATGGATATAAAACTACAAATGGTTTTTCTTTAATAATAATAAAGAAAAAAAAGAGTGTGAATGGTCGTAGAAGCGGTAGTGCCAATTAAGAACTTCAAAGACTTTTCAATGGAGAATGAGATTACAGAAATAAATGGTGGGTGGGAAATTATTCTCAGAGGATTCCAATGGTTCCGAACAACTATTTGGACTGCCCATAAAAAAAAAGAACAAGTATTTTGACTTGGGAGATGTAGGAGATAGCGTTTGGTGTGGAACGTGGAATCCGGATCTCCTCGTCCACGCTTATGAAAAGAAAGGGTAAATTACTGAAACCTCCCCCTCAACATTGTGGGTGGATGCCTCCCGCTCAACAATTCACAAATCTGAATTGTGGGTGGTAGGGGAAGGCATTGACGGGTCCATAAGTCCAGCCAAAACGAGACCCAGTTTATTACAGCCTTGAGCCGGGCTGAGTGGATAGTGGATTTCCCCCAAATTGATTCAGGCTCAATTGGCTGGATTCGGGAGTGTCTGAAGTTCAGCCTTAATGGGCTTTGAAGTAATTCAGTGGATTCAGGCCCAAATATTAAATTAAAAATCCTTTTGAAATCCAAAATATTTCTACAGCAATTTTTGCTTGTTTTGAAATAAATGCTCCAATTCTATTTTTTTTTGTTGAAAAAAATATGGATATTCCATAATATTCTAAAATTTCAGCTAAAATTAATTTGGGTGGAATGTCTAATATATCATTCAAGTCTAGCTAATTAAAATCAAAATATCCCAAAATTCTATGAAATTTTAGGAAATTTTAAAAGTTTGATTCTAGGTTCATATTGGCTAAGAGATTAGCTGGATCCTTTCGATTGGGGAAAACAAAAAGGGGTCCACAGAAATTAGGCTCAGTTTGGAAGGAGTACAAATACAAATAATCTTATATTTTGTATTATTTTGTATGAATTTGCATTGTATATATTTGTATTTGTATGTATTTGCACTGTATATATTTGTATTTGTACTCCTTCTAAACTGAGCCTTAAGCTGCACTTGGAAACGATGCAAATAAGTATGAATGCAAATATATATGTAAAGTGTAAAACGGTTCATATAAATTGCAAAGTTTGGTTAGTTTGCACTCACAAATTTATCTTCTTACTAAATAGACTTTTAGCTGTAATGGATGCAAACATGAATTTCAATAAAGCATATGCTTTTTCTTTTTTTTTTTTATAAAAAAAACCCACTTGAATGCAAATTTGCTTCTATTTAATTGATGTACTTTTATATCTTATTATCAATATAAATATACATTGGTCTGTCATTTGTCAATGCATAAATGTAATGTTGTGGATTTACCCTGAACCGGGATTTGCACTCCATTTGCATCGTTTCCAAACACAGCCTTATAAAATGCAAAACCTTATATTTTGTATTATTTTATATATTTGTACTGTGCATATTTGTATTTATACTCTTTCCAAATTGAGTCTTTGTAAACTTGTGCTCGCTGCTGGGGTCATGAGTGATGAGTTGTTCTTCATTAGAACTGCCTACCAAGACCAATCCAAATTCAGAACAGGTTGGGACTTGGGGACTGGGCAGCTTAATTGTACTCATAGTAGGTGGAACTGGGTTGTGGGTCATGGCGTCGTTGCTATGGCCTATGGCCCATTTGTTGTTGTTCTTGTGTGAAGGAGTTTGCTTTTGGGGCGATAGAACCCAGAAAAATGTTTGGGGTCCTAAAACTTGCCATGTGTTCAAACCTCAAACATTTATAGGATCACAGTTTGGAAGGAGTGCAAATGCAAATATGTAGAGTGCAAAACCTTATATTTTGTTTGTATTTGCACTGTACATATTTGCATTTGTACTCTTTTCAAATTGAACCTTAGGCCGCGTTTGGAAACGATGCAAACATGTAGAGTGTAAAACGGTCCATATAAATTGCAAAGTTGGGTTAGTTTTATATTGACAAATTTACCTTCTTACCAAACAGACTTTTAGCTATAATGGATGTATATACGAATTCCAATAAAGCATATGCTTTTTTTTTTTTTTATCAAAAGCCCACTTGAATGCAAATTTACTTCTTTTTTACTATGTACTTTACATCTTATCATCAATGTAAATATGCATTGGAAAATGTATTTTCAGTCATTTGTCCATGCATAAATGTAATGTTGTCAAACACAAGCAAAAGTGAACCAGAGTGCAAATGTACCATGAACCAGGATTTACACTCCATTTGCATCGTTGCCAAAGACAGCCTTAGGGACTGTTTAGTTGCATTGCCGTCTATCTCCAAAATGTTTTGCATTATTTTTCTCTTGAAAACTGGGACATCTCTTTGAAGATCAGGACAAAAAAAATTTATTGTTGCTTTTATGACATCTAGGCACCACATAAGCTGACTAGTGGAAAAACACCCAACTATTGGAGGTAACATCAAAATGACTTTTACCCCAATGGGTTAGACTCACACAAACTGAGAAAAGTGTTTTATTGACAAATGGCTTAACCAAACAGTATTTCAAACTCCATTGGAGGAAACGCTTATGTAGTGCTGAATGTGAATTGACGCCAATCTATATCTATAATAGAAACTAGAAAGAGAAACGAGAGAAGGCACGAGGACTCTCACGAGGTTGCACACACGAGTACCTCTGCAGCTATGCTCTCTCCCTTCTCACATGTGCGATATTATTTTGTTTAAATTAGAAAAATAACCCTTCATCTTGATATTGCCACGTATAAAGCTATTAAATTCTTTTTTGTTATTGCTATGGTTGATATTCATAATATTTTTTTCACCTTTAGGCTCTGTTCGCTTTTTGGTATGTTACTTACCCGGGTAAATGCTTACCTGGGTAAGTTTTTCCTGGTAAACACTTACTCGGGTAAGTGCATTTACCTATGTTCTTTTATTTTTCATGTAAATAAGGCAATGACCATTTTAGCCATAAAAATCCATTATTAAAAGGGGCATTTTTGTCCCATTCAAGTGTTGGCAACTTTCCCCTTTGGTGGGAAAGTTATTTACCCACCTAGGAGATGGGCAGCACTTACCCGGGTAAGTGGTACCCAAGAAAATGAAATTTCTCTAGCCCTCACATAAATCTGAAAAAAGAACAAGGAATTCTTGGTCAGTGAAAACCAAAATCCCATTGACTAACTTTCTCCCCTCTCAAAATCTGAAAAAAGAATGCCCCCTTAGATTTTATCCCACGTCCTCAAACCCTCTTACTCTATTGGGCTGAATAGTTTTTTTTTTTTTTTCTTTTCTTAATACTTTAATAACTTATTCTCATACACCATCTTAGTAATTGGATTGGGTACCTAAAAATCAGCCATACAATTGGACGGTTGGGAAAAAGATGCTCATTTCAATACCAAGAAATCCCTAACAACAAACTAGTCCGAGTACGTGTTACGTCATTGGTGACTTAGTGTTAGTGTGGCCACTGTTTTAATTGATACCCATCTGATACTGATAGTGGGTCTTGATCATCCGAGCATTTGATGATTGGATGGGAGAAGCTATTTGATCAAAAGACTTTCGTATGTTAGGTGAAATATTGAATATTGATTGGATGGGTCTTGATCAACAAAGCAATAAAGTCTCATTCAGTTTAGCCACTTCAATCGTTACCAAACAGCCCCTCAGATGAAATATTGAACCGTTTGTTCCTTTCGTTAGTTTAATTGGTTTTTCTCTATTCATTTATTTATTTTTTATTATCTGAGCTCTAACGAATTTGTTTTATTCAATAAAGGCTGTTCGAATGGAGTTTGCTCTGACTGAATCCTGTTACAAGACAAAAACACTCTTATCAATTCATTTTTATCATTAGGAAGTCTTTATTTGTGTGTTCACTAGTGGTACATTTGGTTGCTGAGAAAGGATAGGATGAGAAAGACTGGGATGGGAAGAGAAAATATTTTTCTTAGATTTGCATCTCGTGTTTGTTTCCTGAGAAACAATATGCTAAATAATCAGTTTCCTATGTTTGTTTGTTTATTGAGAAAATCGGTCAGTTTTGCAATGTGATGTTTTCAATTGCTTGACATTGTATTCACACCAAAATCAGCACAAGAAATTGGTTTGTATTCATGCCAAAATCAGCAAGACAAAAGTTTTGTATTTATCCAAAAATTCAGAGCAAAGCAGCCATCTATCACATGATGGTATTCATCCCAATAATGTATCGAATACACCCTGCTATTCACAAAAAAAAAAGGAAATAAATGAACACAAATCATTGTTCCTATCAACATTGTTACCTTTGCGTGAGTGAGAAAACTGATACATACCTCAAACCCAAAATTCACAAAAACGATACAAATCTCAACCTAAAACGTACCATATTGAAAAAAAAATGACCATAAAATCGAAAAAATACAGAGCTTATAGTAGATCTATAATAGTTGTTCATCATTTTGGATTTGAAAATAGTTAGGATATCTTACCTTTGCACGAGTGAGCAGGAGATTTGGACCCTACAAGTTAAAAAAACACACACACAAAAAAAAAAAAAGTTAGATCTACAAGATAGAAGTGTAGATCTGTAGAAAAAATCAAGGTTGTATGCCAGAAAGAATGGATTTTGGCCAGAGAGCATCCATCTCTTCATGCCGACAAGAGGAGCTCGACGACTACAAAAATAGTATAAAAAATACTTGCTAGTCATCAGCAGTCATGTTCGTGGTCATACCTTGCCCAAAGATCAACAATAACGGTGCCGACGAGAAGACCGTTGTTGACATAGGTTCGTGGTGAGGGTTGTCTAGAAAGAGAGCAGGAGGAAGAGCCTGATCCTTTTTCTCAGAAGTTTCCTTTCACACTAGGGTCACACCAAATCAACACGACCCGTTTCATCCATTTTGGGAACCTACGTCCCACATGTTTCCCTTCCCATCCCTTTGAACAAACGCTGGAAAATTGGAATCTTATGAGAATGTTCCCATTTTCCCTTCCCCATCGCAACAACCAAACATACCATTAGGGAAATCCTCTTTTGTCAAAGAATGGGATATGCAAAACCAACAAGCTTAATATTTTAACCTCGTCTCATTTTTTATGTTGATAATAACATTTCTTTTAACCCCCAAACTTTACTCCAGGTAAGGGAACACCAATAACAACATTCATATCAATTTCATCACTTAAACATTCCGGTGTTTTTCTAAGGATGTGTTTGTTTTAAGTGTAAATTCAAATTTACACCGATGGAAAGTTTGACCCCAGTTTAGTGATCAATGGAAAATTGAACTGGGGTGTTTTGGAATTTTTCTCTCATGTTGTTTGGTTGTTTCAGTGTCCCGCTCCTCTACTTTGAAACTCTCTTTGCCATCAATCTGGTAAAGCCTCTTGACACTGGTGGTTGTGTCTTTAGAAACACCGACCAATCTGTCTTTCATCTTGTGATACTTCATCGGATCCGTCTTCAACCCATCTTTGATTATTGTGAGCACGATTTGAAACTTGGCATTGTCCATTGGTGATGAATCTGGCAACTTTCCGGTCTTGACATACTCTTCCTTTGCCTTCACATGTGGATGAACAATATAGCGTCACCATCGTCATCGATGATGAGATCGGGACCGCCACCACTCAGTACAACACCAGTACTCCTCAAGGGTTCCCCCCTTCTACTCGAATATGGAGGCGTTGTCGCGAGCGATGGAAGTAGTGGCATGGTCCTAGGTGGAGAAGATGTTGCAAGAGCACCCACAGATCTCAGCATCGAGGGCGGTGAGGGTTTTGATCAGAATCACAGTCTGGATCATCATGTGGAGCGAGCCAGTGATCTTGGCTCCCATGAAAAGCTGAGAAGGGTTGAGAGAGGCCGAACTCCCTTGACGAGCAGCAACAAGGTTGCAGATAGATCTGAGACTGAGATTTATTGTCTCTTCTTTTCACTCTCACACTCTCTCGTCCGAGGCTGAGAATATGTGTGGGCGAAATGATCCATTCCATCAGCTTCATTGGCGGCCATCACTGGCTTGTGTTTCTTCTAGTTGTTGGGCGGAGGAGACTGTTGTAAGACAAAGAGGAGTGAAGCTTGTTTGTATAGAGAGGAGACCATTGGATGGAAAAGAAGGGAAAGTTTACATCCATTTTCAATGTAAATACTGACAAGAATGGACTTTTATATTGATTTACAAGTACACTTGTAAAATTGGACCAGGATGTAAAATTTACCTTGATTCTCATTTACACCTCAAACAAAGGGAAAAAAAAGAAAGAAAGAAAGAAAAATGATGATTCTAACTTTAAACCCATCTTCTTTATGCAGATGATTGGCTTCTATTTTCTAAGGGTGGATACAAAATATTTGGAAAATCTACAGAGCCATTGAGGCGCTTTGAAGAGCTATTAAAAAATCAGGCAACTTGTTCAACAGAAGCCTTCTAACCTAAAAAGAATATGTGGTGAATCCTTCATATTTAGCTCATGGATTAAAATAAAAAATATTTGGGAACTAAATCATGAACTGGAAAGAACACAAACAATTGAGCTGAAGAAAATAAAAGAGATGGATAAGAGAATTGAAAGTTGGTAAGCAAAGGTTCTCTCTCAAGTGTGGGTAGAACGCTGTTGTTCAAGTAATACCATCTTAATTACTTGATGCAAGTCAACATACTCCAAAAAACCTCTACAACTTAAAAGAAATGTTTGGTGGAAAGGCATAAAAATGACAAGAGAGAGCATATAATTAGTTGGGATTTGGAAGACGATATGTAGGCCCAAAGACAAGGTATGCTTTGGGCTTTAATAAAGAAATATTTTCAAAGCACGTTGAGAAGACAAAAGTTTATGGGCCCAAATAATAAAAGGCAAGTACTTGGAGGACAACAATTTCTTTGAATGTAAGAGAGCAAATCATCACTCTCCCTGGCGCAAAGAGTCATTAAGATTAAGGGAGGAGCTAGCTGGCAACCTCTGTTGTAGAATCAAATTAGGGAAGAAGGTGAATAACTCCATGATCCCTTGGTACATGCAGAAATGACAACAGGCCCAAGTCAAATAAGTGAGAGATGGGAAAATAATTTTGCAAGGGGAAAAAGTGCATGACTTAGGGAATGAGAATAGATCACCGATTCCTAAACTAGTTATTTGAATATAAAAGAAGTGTGGAAGAAATTAATAAATTAATAGTGGATATGGCTTTAAACAGAATGGATTGGCAAATCGGGTTTTATGTAACTGACCCCATATGGTTGGGATAAGGCATGGATGATGATAAGCATGGAAGAAGCACCATAATGAACACCCGAAAAGAAACCAATTCATGTGAAAGAAAGCAACTAATGGTTTAGTTCTCCGTTAAATCAGCATATCCATCTTTCATCAAAGAAAACTAAGGGATGTCCAACTCTAATATCAATTTGGTCCATAAAAAGCCCCTCATAGAGACCAAGTCTTTCCATGGAAATTCTTTTGGGAGGGAATCAAAACAAAACAAAATATTTCCCTTTGTATGAAAAGAGATTTAAATTGTAGTTATTTATTTGTTTATTTTTTGTCATGACTCATGATAGTAGTGAAACGCAGTGGCATCTTTTCCTTGAATGCCCTGTAGGCCCAATTAAGCATTATTAACCCAGACAGGTTGCAGGAGGTAGACGTGCATAAATATTCTTGAATGATGGTGGATGTGATAAATGCCCCAAAAAGGAAATTTTAATGACCAAAATAGCTGCCACAAATATACCTTGATTTACAGTACTAAATTTTATTCGGTGTAAATTGTAATGGTAAATTTCCAGGCTGGCAAGTATGAGAACACAGCTTCAAATTTGTGTGAAAAAAAATGCGAAAGGTTTAGACCTTACCCAACCTACCCCTCGCAAGATAGCTGAGGCCAACATTGAGTAATAATTAACCTATTTTGTAGTTAAACTCGAATTGCTTTTTCGCTCAAAAGTCCTACTTATTTTAAAGCATCTTGTTTCTAACTTTTAAGGAATTTATCCACTAACTAATTTTGTATTTAATCGGCTTTTTTAATTGTATCAATTATCAACTAATATTATGTCTTTTAAATGAGACTAAATCAGTCCCTCACAACGTCCCACAGCACATCCCCTCCGTGTATTGAGAATATCTCTCGATGATAATATCAGGAACATCATCATCAGAAAATCTTTCCAATACATAGCGGAAATGTGCTATGCGATGTTGGGGGCTGATTTGAACTCCTCTTAAATATATTTGATCATTTCATCCATAATTAGAGAAAAAAACAAAAACTAAGTATTGAGTCATTACGAAGCTGTACTGTAATTGGAAACTCTTATATCTCCCCACAATGTTTGTAACATTGGTTGTTTAAATTCACTACCTATCTAACACTCAATTCTTTTATCTCTCTCTCTCCCCGAAACTTTTCTGTCAATTATTTCAATAGAAAATAATTTCCACAGTTGATCTCCTTAACACAAAACTAAACTAGTTTTTGGTATACTTATTTTATGTCATGATCCTTGCAATTACTCTCCTAAAATTTCATATTTTGGCTTAAAATTTTAATCCTTTGATAATTACTACAGCTTTATCTGATAATTATTACAATTTTAACTTTGCCTTTATTTTTAAATATGCTAAGCATATTGCTTTTTTTTTTTTCTATTCGTAACATCTTTGTTTTCATTATCTTATTAAATAGTTTAGTTATCCATAATATATTTCTGTATATTAACAAAAAGAATCAAGTGAATTTAATCTTAAATTCTTGATATTCTAGTTAGTGTTTTAAGAGTTGGACCAGACGGGATGGTCAGACCATAAAAGCAGGAACTGGTGACCCTTCCAGGTCCTGGCTAAATGATGGTTTTTGCAGGTTGGAAAGGCAAACCACCTGGTTAACCGATAAACCGGGCCTCAGAGAGCATTCTAGTTTTCTCTTGTCCAATTTAGGCCTCTTCGTTTTATGGATTTTTGGAAGAGGGAAAATCGATCAATGGGATTTTGATTCCTATTTACCAACTCTCCCATGGTTTTTTTCAAGATTTAGGTGGGATCCACAGTAACTTTTCCAATTGGAGAATAAATACTCAAAATATAATATGTCAAAAATGCACATTAAAAATATAATTCAAAAAGCATGAACCTGGCCCCAAGGGTAAAAATGATAAAATATAAAAAAAGTAACCACTTACATGAGAAGGTGGGTGAGGCAAAAGAGGAGAAATTGAAAGGTCTCATTTACCCAGGTAAATTTAACAAAAAAGAACATGGGTAAATACACTTACCCGGGTAATTGTTTCTTGGGAAACACTGACCCAAGTAAGTGCACTTACCCGGATAAATGGCATCTTTCTAAACAAACGAGGCCTTATAGTTATTTCCTACCATCAGAATCCTTAAAATAAAATTACTTTTGTGATTTTTGGGTTTCCCCAATTTTTTAGAAAAAAATCCATGGATTTAATAAAGCAAAAACATTACAAATCTAACAGCACATATGCCATTGCATTTCAAATATTGAAATATATAAATATACTGCAATATTAACATTCCGATGCTCTTCCTTTATAATACAAGATCTCGAATAGTTTTATAGAACCAATAGAAACCCCCTTAAATGCTGGCTATATTGATCCCTGTATTCCATCTAGGTCTTGGGCTATGAACTTTCCTTATCGTATGTGAATGTCACACTGATTCTTCTTCAATTCATCTTCAATCATATAGGTCCAAACATAGCCTCAAGCTAAAAATCTCCTGATCATTAACAAGCCAACAGAGCAAACCACTTGAATGCTTATGTGGAACCTCAGGGTAAAGCGTCCGTGAACTGGCAAAAGCAGAAGGCTTGGCAAAATGAGAACTTGGACCTCTGATATTATCTCCACAAACAAGCTGCAACATAATCAATCAAGCTGCAACATAATCAATCAAGCTGCAACATAATCAATCAAGCTGTCCATACTGCTTTAAGATAAACCTAGATTGTGCAAAATAAGTACCATATCAATCTAATAACTAATAGGAGGAAGACACTGCATGGTGGCTAAGTGCCAAATATAAGATTCAGAAACTTCCCAGGGCTACTAGATTTATTACATCATATATCAATCCAATAGTAAAGATAAAACATCAATTAATTTCTTTCCAATACTTTACCATCTCCAGTCAGCACATTACTAACTGAAAACTCACGTTTTGGTTGCTCTACGAAAAAGCAATAACTTACAGCTTGGGAGAATGCCAATGCAAACTAACAAGTTTAAGGCGTATAACTTTTTTTTTTCGCTTCATGGGGCTACACAACAGGGGGTAGCCCATCCCCTTTCCCTCGACCCCCCCAACCCCTGGTGGCAGAGGGATTTGATCCCAGGTCTCTACTCCGACGAGTCAGAGAACCTATCAACTGAGCCACCATCAGTTTAAGGCGTATAAGTTGAACAAGCTTGGAAGTCTTCCATAACATGAATTTGTTGCAAGTAAGCGAAGTTCATTCCCAAGACTGAAATCCAGAGCCTTCCGATCAGTGTCTTTGAAGGCATCTAAGGTTTTATAGCTTGAGGCTCATGCCTTAAAGTCACATTCTTCACACCTTGAAATGCCTTGTGTCTATGTGCATTATATGTACAAATAGGAAGGCACATCCTCTTTATGTAGATTTTCTGCATGCACTCTCAAAAAAGTGGGGTATCCACTTCATATAGTAATAGACATATGGATGTATTTGTGCTTGTATTTAGGCTTCAACATATTTAAAACTGTGTTTAAGAATAGTTAAAACTTAGAGCCTTTGAATAGGTATTAAATCGATAACAAGAAAATGATGGGTTTGTGCAAATCTCTTACTATTCTTGCAGTCCTTGTTTTGTGATCATTATTCATTCATATGCTCCATCAGTCGTCTATATAAAAATATGATTCTCGGATGCATGTTACTATATTTTTCCTCCATTTAGCTTCACATGTTTCTTTCATGTCTTGAGGCTTAGATCTCATCCATCTATACGTTCTGGAACAATCATGCCTCTGCATTTTTTAGTCACTCTTATACTTGAACAGCACAGGAGCCCCAAATTAAATAATAATACAAAGGTCAAGAACTTTAGTTTTCCCAACAATGGTCTCTACTTCCTACTAAACCTTTACTTAAAAACATATCTGGCAAGGATAGAGACAATAATACCAGCAAACTTATTTCGTATGCAATGAATGTTGTTTCTAGTAATAATAATATAAAAAAAGAAATTAAGTTGATGCTTAAAAAAAGATGACATGCAAGTAAATTTACCAATCAGAAAGAACCCAAAAACGAAAGAACCATGCACCATAATTCTTTAATGATGGCACAAGTTTTGTTGAAAAGAACGGATATACAATAATACAGGATTTGTCGAGTAAGAAATTTTACAACATACATGAACCAAATACCACATGAGACAAAATTCAATAAAGATGCTAGATTATTCACCTTATGTTTGTAGAACTTCCATCCAAGTTAGCATCTCAACATGCATTTGTCCCATGGCATGAATATGGAATGTCATAAGATGAAACAATATCCTTCAAAATAGTTTGTTTGACGTGTTCCGGGCAAGCAATGATTATTTGAGAGGGTACCTTGCAACCAGCCTCAGAAGATTGACTGTGGTAGAAAGGTGCCAAGTCAGGTATGTTCTCCACTTCTCTGTCAAACCCTGCTATGCTCTTCTGGATGCCTCACCCAGGAGGATGTTCCTTGGTGGGGGATATGAAGCAGAAATCTCTATCGAAGGTAGGATCCTCACTATAAAAAACCTTCATAGAAAAGGTATGAACATTGTAGTAAACCACTGGTGCCTCTGTGGATCAGCTGAGGAATCCACCCAGCACCTCTTTATTCATTGTGAATTCTCTTATTGTTTGGTGCCACTTGCTGAAGCTGTTTGGGCAGCTACAGGTGATCCCTCCTAACATAGATAGCTTAATATCTTCTTGGCAGACCTCTACTCTGAGCAGATATAGAAGTATCCTCTGGACCATGGTTCCAGCTGCCATCTTTTGAGAACAGCAACAGTCTTGTGGAGGTGGTTCGCAGTAGAACATAGAGATGTCTCATTTAATGGGTTTCTATTTGTAAAGACTTTCGGGGGGATCAAGTTAAATAATTTTTGTATGGGGGAAACTGATTTATGATGATTTGACTATTTTCTAGTTATAAGCTGCATTCCTTGTGAATCAACTTCCTTTATCGTTATTTCTGTGGCTTGAGGGAACCTCTCCCTCCATTTTAATACAACCTCATTACCTTTCAGAAGAATGTAGAATTCATGGTCAAGCACATGCCAAGGTCTACTCCCCTAATTTTAGCTTCCAACAAATGGCTATCTTTGTCTTCACAAAGAAGAAAAAAAGAAAAAGAAATATAATACTGATCCATAGTTAAACAATTGCTACCTTTTTTGTGAGTTAAAAAGGAAAAAGGAAATAGCACCGTTATCACTGTGCAAGAAACATAAAAATAACCCCAATAAAATTGCAAGGGGGCATGAAACCTAAATACAACTACTCCAGTGTTCCAATACTCAAGTGATAACACTGAACTACCATTGGGCACTGACAGGGACAACTTTTGAGAAGGCACAACGATGGGTGGCATTTGTGAAGTTCAAGCATGCAGTTAGCAGCAAATATTTGCATTGAAATTACAAAGTGCATTTAAATTTATAAATGCTCTGCAATTATTAGTTATAATAACAGAGCTGAATTTTGTGAAAGAGCAAAGGTATGAGTGCATGAGATGTGGCAGTGATTATTCATGCTGAAATTACAAATTAAATCCACAACAATACTTGATCAATAATCACTGATAGAATTATCCATAATCACTGATAGAATTATCCATAATATCTTTATATAGAAGAATGCAAAATCTAAGAATCACCATCCAATCTAAAAGTATAATGTATAATATCTCACATCTAGAGCTTTGAATCACTTAAAAGGTTCTAAAGAGTCTTGATAAGTATCCATAATATCTTTATATACTGATAAATAAACTTCATGAAAGCAACTATGACGTTCATTTAGACGACTATTAGTCAATGACAAAATGGACATAGATCCACATATTGACCAAAAACATACAGTCTTGAATTTTCCAAATGGTGACTACATCTCAAATAACTGAAAGCAAAATCTAAGAAGATTATCCAACAACTTTAAACGAACCTAGGATGCAAGCTTAAATGCAGATTTGAGTATATCAGGGCACACCAGAATGCATTCTAAGATGGAATAGAGGACATCAAGTACAGAAATTTAAAATGAGAATGGGATATAAAATGCAAAGTAAAGTAATAGAACAAGCCAACCAAAGAGAGAAAGAGAAAGAGAAAAAAAATGAGAGAGAAAGAGAACCATTTTTCCATCAAGTCCTTCTCGATAAGCAAATTATTAGCCGATACATACAAAGATGAGGTCTTTAAGAACTCCAGTCATGCATAAATGTACAGCCTTCATCTCAACTCTAGAGATATTCAAAGAAAATAAAATACAAACAATAACAATACAAAAATAACAGATCAAAAGAAGATGTAGGCAGCTATATCTAAGAGAGAACAATAGAATAGGAATTATGAATTTACTTTAAAAGCTAAACTAACCACTCAAACCCACCATATAGCAGTTTGAGATAAAACCTAAACTATGAGCTAACTCTGCCGAAACTCGATAAAATAATCTGAAAGAATGCATTACCCACCGTATAACGAAAAAGAAAGAAATTCAAAGATCTAAAATTAGAGAAAGAAGTAATTGCCAAAAGAGGCTTCAGACACAAAGACGTCGATTTGAACGTTAGTCAGTATCCACCAACCTTTTGAGATTAAAGCGCAACACAAAAGACGAGAGGGTTCAACTCTGTAGCTGAATCGACTTAAGAAACTCCAGAAGCTCAAGATACAACAAAAATAGATGCTCAAATAGAAGCAAGATCCACATGCCACGGACTCCCAGATCGCCACATTTCATAAGAAAATGCACATAGAACCAGAAATTACGATCACTAAATCCATCACCACGATGAGAATTGAAACAAAACATTGCCAAATTCCATTGATAGACCAAAGGCCACGCAAACCCTAAGCCTTCCCAGCCAGAGCCGAACCAGCGAATTCGAGGGGGAAAACCAACAACTAAGAGATCAAACCAAATCAAGTAGAAGAATTGCAGAGAGCAATACCTGCAAGCGTCAAGCCATTAAAATCGAATCCAAGATCTGAACTTCCGCCTTCAGGAAACGTCAATCAGCCGCCAACTTCACTGTCATCTCCGATTCAGTTGATGCAAGGCGGGAATCCATTCGCCTATTAACTAATCGAATCTCGCCAAAACAAAAAAAAAAAAAAAAAAAACCATAGAGGCGGCGCATTCCCGACCTGCACCAAGCGAATTAGAGACGAAAATGACAGAAAACCACAACAGAATCCACGAAATTTCCCTACAAGATCCTCCAAAATGGAAGATCTAAGCTTCTAAGCACAGAGATCTAGCTGCAGAGACGCAGATTGAAGTTTCCAATCGAAAGTGTGAACAGTAGAGAGAGAGAGAGAGGCTTTCTCGAGTGTTTGTTGTTGTTCTCCAAATTCCAAACTAAGAAAACACAAACCAGAAACCCTATCCCCCCCTCGGTGGCTCCGACGGTCCACACCTTCGATTGAGAAAGAGTTAATCTACTCGCTGGCACACGGAGAGGATATATTTATATTGCGGTAGGGCACACAGGATGTTGACACGTTGCTGTCCAACTTTGTAACCATGATCCAATGCGGAAGAGTGTGGAGAAGGTCAATCGTGAACAGTTTCACTCTTAATACTGGGCCAATCAGGATGTACCACGTTATATCCCTACATATAGGGCCTACATATTAGTTGACGTGGCTTATTATAATTGGCCCAAAGTCCTTTGATCCGTTAAGATTCGTATGCTCTTCTTGTCAAGGTTCAAACCAAACGCCAAACGTTTGTCCGAAATTGACGTCTTTTAGTTCTCAATTTTACCAAAGTTACATCTGACGTAGGGTAAGCTTTTCTTTTCTTTTTTCAGGTAACGTGACGTAAGGTAAGGTAGAAATTAGTTAGCAGTTCTAGAAGTTACTGGCCCGCCCCGGAACCCGAGTGAAATTGAAGCGTCTGGACATGCTAGGATATCCACAAACGCCACCACTATTTATGCAAATGGATCGGATCGGATTGGGAAGAGTATATCTGAATCCGATCCAATAATACAAAGTGTAGATATCTGATCGAATCTTATAAATAATAATTTGAATTAGTATCTATATCTGTATCGATCCATTTGTACCCCTAATCAACTAAACTATAATGTCTGATCCGAGCTCCTAATTGAATTCGTATATATTGAGTTGAGGAAAATAGAGACTCATATTGGTATAAACTTGATTCTGTTTGATAAAGGCCTTAAGTCGTATAAAAAATTAAATTAAAACTAAAACAAAAAATAAGTTATATGAAAAATATAATTATATCTTTAAAAAAATGTTTCTACTTTTAGTCGAGTTCTCTGAACACCTATAGAAACACCCAATGAAAAAAGAAACATCAAAAAGGTATTTTATCCGAAAATGACCTGCACATGACCCAATGTGAATATGGTACAAACATTTTTACTTGAATCTGTTTAACTAGAGTTTATCTTAGCTCCTTAAATTTAGGATATGCGTCCTTAGAGCTTTCAATTAAACCCTTTTTTTTCGTAAGTTACTTATCCGGATAAGTATTTTCTAGAAAACACTTACATAGGTAAGTGCATTTGTCCATATTCTTTTATTTTTCAGATAGATAAGATAATGATCATTTTAAACGTAAAAAGTCATTATTAAAATGGGCAATTTTATCACATCTAAGTGTTAACAACTTTTTCTCCATATGGTAAAGTTATCCACCTTAGAGATAGGTATCACTTTCCCTAAGTATGAAAAACAAATATAGGTTTCTTAATCAATGAGAACCAAAATGTTCACACAAAACTAAGCATGATTATAATATGACAAAACCAAAATACCTTCATGACGTTTAGGTGGATGTTCAAGTAAAAAAAAAAAAGAGTACAAATGTTGAAGCTTCAACGGTTCAACCTACCATGGTACCAGACACTATCTAAAGAACACAACCCAACAAGTCATTAATGGGTTCTAATCTATAATGAGTGTATGGCTTCCAATAAAATAAAAGATCGAAGACAGTTTCTAATCCTTGAAAAACTTTAACCAATCACAAAAGTACATGAATTTAAGCAAATAGCAGTCAATTGGTTACCAACCCATTGATTGGTTATCATCATTTTAGGTTCCATACCTTTTAGGTATGATGGTTGGATTCAGCAATTTTTATGATACCGAAAAACACTGAACTACTTCTGTTGGTTGTACAATCTATCATAGAAGAAGGGGAACATGGCCATATGGAAGACACACATGGCCAATTCAGTGAGCCTCCAATCTGATGGACGATCTGGATTAACCATAGGATTCCCCTACCTGGTAAAATAGGTGGATTGGTGTATTTAACAACTCAATTAGGAAACTTTTGTGCATTTGTAAAGCCATAAAGGGTATTTTAACAAGAATAGTTAAGATTACATAAAAAATTATTCGAAAAAAAAAAAAAACTTTTCTAAGGGTGTTTTCTTAGAGTCTCCCCTCCTAGGTGATCTTGGGCATGGAAGCATTGTTAAAAGTCCGGATATTCTGATCGAAGGTCTAAGGTGGACAGTGGGAAAAGAAACCAAATCTTGTTTTGGATTGATGACCAGTCCAGGAGAAAATTTTGATCAGTTCTGCCTCTAAAATGGAGTAAATGCAAACTTCGATTAAAGAGCAATTGATTTCATTAATCACATCAAACTGTTGGAAACTGGACTTAATTATTGTCCTAATTAGGGAAGTGTTGGATTTTGATCACTGCTATGTCTCCCACCAATGGGGAGGGGGGAATGAGGATGACCAACTGTGGAGAGGGATTCATTCTTAACTTGGATGATGACAATTTTTTTTTTCAATTTTCAATTTCAAGTATTTCCACAAAAAAAAAAAGTTTACATAATGCCCAGTTTATTGTACCACTAAATTTCATTGAAAACAAAACTAGCATAAAATCTAGTTATTTTTGCCTGAGTATATTATGTTTATAAAAATAATAAATAATGATATGAAATAATAAGATTATGAAAATTGCTAGAAATATATGTTAGCCTTTCCCAGTTTTTGGTTTTCATGATGCATGGAAATTGTTAATTAGGACATAAGTAATATATTTTTTATTTTGTTTTTCCAAATGGTTTAATTGATGTCCTATATTAATAAGAAATAGTGATATATTGATCATTGGTCAAATTTTCATGCTAACACCTCTTCTTATTTCACTAATATGGTACATACAATCCCAAAACTTCAACCTTTACAGTTTTATGGACATAAAAACTTTAGCCCACAAAAAATTACTCTTAACCATTGAAACAAATTCCCAACTTCATCCTACCGAATGTGCACCCTACCCATAAAAAAAAAAAAAAAAAAGGATTCCCTTGGCTTTGTTTATAGCATGGCCCTGTTTATTTTTCAATAAATGGAGGGGGATTGTTGGTCAACAACGTTCCTATTGACCAACAATTTCATGTTTCCTTTTCAATAACTGTGGATCTTATCATAAATTACTCTTTTCATGCATTTTTTACTTTAGGGGAATATTTTTAAAGTATTATGAGATAAAATTGTCCCTTTTAATAATAAAATTTGATAAGTATAAGTGATTAATTATTTAATTTACTTGAGAATAAACACTTTTGATCAAAAGAACATAGATAAATACATTTACCCGAGTGAATATTTCCTAAACCAAGTAAATGGTTTACTAAAAACTGAACAAAACCTAAGCATAAGCTAGATCCTTACCTACTTGACCTTGAGATAATTCTCTCCATTGTCAATACGATACGGCCTTGTAATGGATGAGCATGTGCTAGATCTGAACATTGTATACTATTTTAGAACATTTTCTTTCAAAATAATGAACCCTTCTTCGTGCCACAAGTTGACAAATAATAGTTGTAGCAGCAAATTAAGCACCAATTGACCTAATTGGTGGTCCTTGTTCCAATTATTCTCCTTTGTTTTTTTCTCTAATGTCCTTATATGTTTTCTTTCCAACCTTTACATTCATTAATTTGAATTTAATTTATTTGCCCTCACCTTACATCTAAAAAGCCAAACTGAATAGCCCTATAAAACTAAGGGTCTGTTTGGTTTGTAGTCGAAATCGGAATTAAAATCCTTCAGAATCGGAATGGAAATAATCCATTCCCATAATCTGTTTGGTTCAGATAGGAATGAGAATATGAATTAAAATCAACAGAAATGAGATTTCATTCTCAAGGGAGGGGCAGGGAATGGCCATTCCCTCAAATGGGGGAATGCCATTCCAACAGAAATGGGAATGGGGTTCCGATTCCGTCCAACCAAACAGTTGAAATTAGAATAGCCCATTTTGATTCCAATTCTAGACCCCTATTCCCATGAACCAAACGGGGCCTAAGATATTGATTCTTACTCTGAATGGCAATTATGGGAGAGAGAATACCTCAGACCAACAACAATTCACAAAAGGGAAGAAACCCAACAGTTATCTCTCAACCACTTTTCTCTATTATATATCTCTAGATTCTCCATACAATCCCATGCATGGACAATTAAGGAGATCATCAATGATATTTTTTCAATCAATTAGGGAGCACAACATTGAGATCAAAGTCAAATTAACATGTTTTCGGCAAATCAGCTGTTGGTTTCTGATGAGGGATGATCTACCCCTCCAATTATGTTCGGCCATGTGGTAAATGCTTTATGACATCTCAGCTGCACACATGGCAGGGCCTCTCTTCAACTCCATGGCCTGAGGAACTTCTCCAACCTGTGTGGCACTCTCTCTCTCTCTCTCTCTTCTCCACTCACACAGGACAGCCAGCTTGAAATGTATGTGAACATGAAACCCACCTAGCAATGATGAGCCCTTTCACCCCCTCAAAGAGCCAAGTTTCAGTCAGAGCAAAGCCCGTTCCAACAGTCCTTACATCCTTGCGTTGGGAATATCTCTATAGTTATATGATTTATTTCATGGGAGATATTCCTAATGCAAGATTGCAAGAGACTGCTCGAAAGGTGTGAGCACCGACTTACTCTGATAGAAGCCAAACTCCCCCGTGAAATGGATAAAGACACCGCGATGTCATGTGGGTGTGTCTCGAGAATGGCAGACGTGTAGCCATCAATTAACCGCCTGAATGTGCTGGATATGTCCCCACCAAGCCTCGAGGTTTATATAAGATTAAACCTTCACCTTACGCTTAACACTCATACTTACTATCTAAAACCTGCTCGCATATTTTATACCACTTTAGAATTATCAACAGTTATTGGTTAAGCATCGGAGTTCCTTTCTTTAGAAATTCCCTTGCGCCCTCTGACATTGTTTTTGCATATCTATCAGTAGAATTTACACTTGAGCTCCAAATCACCACTGCCAGCAGGGATTGCAATTTTGGACCTCCATCAGTTTCCATTCCAACCTAAGATCATCATGAATGTAAAATAAATTTTGTTCTATTTTACCATTATACTAAGTAATGGCTGATGAATTGTTTATTTCAAGTTTAATAACTTAGCTTCAAATAATAATCATTTTTTTTCTGAGAACTCATTCTTGTAAGAGTGATTATTTAGCACAAAATTATAACCAAGCAATGGCTAGGTTAATGGCCCAATCAGCATAACAACGCACAAACCTGCGAAGCTTTCTTTGCTCTTAAGTTTGACGGAAAGTGGAGATGAAGTGACTGATTAGGTTGCTTTACCTTTCACCCAAAAGAAAAAAAAAAAAAAAGTAAGTTAGCCCAAGTGGCTGAAGTTATAATTAAAATATTATTAAATTAACAACAAATTTAGAATTTTATAGGGCAATTTCTTCCAGGCATCCAACTTCAGCATACAAGGACCAATAAAAAACTAAAAAAGTGTATATTTTCACTTTGCCATAAACTTTAAAAAATTAAATAAATCATCAAAAGATAAGCTTGGGTGCTTAATTAAAATAGGAAAAAGAAGAGAGTCATTTTCTCTTACTAAAACAAAGTGAGGGAGAGGATCAAGACATTCACTAGCATTGTTACTTGGGTCGACTTCAATCTTTCGCTTTTCGAAAAGGAAAGAATTTTCTTTCCATCTCTTCTTTTTCAACTTTTGTCTATTAATATTTTAGGAAAGGCAATTAAGTTTTTATTTTCCAAAATTCACTTTCTATTTGTGCACCGTTAATGTTTCTTAACAGAGGTGTCCATGTCAGCATAAATTATAATTTTCATGACCAAATTACCCTTGAATGGTGAGTTAAAGGAAAAATGGTCTTTTTCGGTTTTCAATTTTCTTGTTTTTTTTGCATTTTTAGTGTTTTGTTATAATTTCCAATATTTTTTATAATTTCTGTTTTTTTACACTTTTCTATTTTCTACAATCTATAAATTTCCCTGTATTTTTTGTTATTTATTTGCAATTTCTGTGTTTTTCTATATTTTCTGTGTTTTTCTACAATTTTTATTTTCTGATTTTGTTTTTCAATTTCTATAGTTTCTATAATTTGAAAATATTTTTTTTATATTTTTTGTAATTTCTATTTTTTTTGTATTTTATATTTGAAAATATTTTTTAAACTTTTTCCTTTTTTCATGTCTAAATATTAAAATGGTAATATATTAACACCTATTAATTTATTTTGTATATATTTTATATTTTTCTATTAAGGTTAAAATGGTAATATATTAACATCCGTTAGTCTATTTAACATTCAGTTAATGACATGGTGAGTTTTAGAAATTTTGACAAGTTGTCGTGAGTTTAAGAGAAATGTTGAAAACTCATGGTGAGTTTTAGACAATTTCCCTTATTAATATATGAGGAACATGCATATGAAACCTGGTCGGTCGAGCAGGAAAAATCAATGCTAGTGCTTGCACTTGGAAAGGCAACAGCTAATTATTAAGGGGCCATCCTTGTTTGGTGTGGGCGGTGTAGGCTACTTTCTCAGCGTTGTCTTAGGTAGTGTTTAGTAATCCCGTGGAATAAAATCATTGTGCTTTGATTTTCAATATAAATTCATTAGTTTGAATGCAATAGTCAATCACAATATCACATGAAAGAATGAGAGGAAAATTGAAGAATCCATTTGGCAGTGCTTAAGAATTTATTGAAAAAAAGTACTTATTTTAGGCCAGGATCACACCAAAAAGCACTTGTACATGCATTTGGAAAATAAACTTGAATAAGCACTTTTTCAGATATTAAGCCATTTTGTATAAGCTCAAAATTTTGGCCTTTTTTCAAGTGCTAATTGTGTTTCTGGCCTATCTTGGCCCACCTTGTAATTTTCAAAATACCTATATTATCCTGTTTGAAAGAAGTACTTTTCACCAAACACTCAAAATTGCTTACTAGGATAAGCACTTATTTATCCAATAAGCACTTCCAAATGACAACTAAAACAAATAATACTGTCTAATTCTGTCTCTTATGTATCATCATTTTCATGTTCAAGCCCCATATCAATCCCGATTATGATTAAATCACTCGAAATTTTATCATCATGGTCATCATCATCAGCCAAACAAGTATGCTTGCAAGTATAGATAATTAATACAAATTTCTATTCTTAGGAAAAAAGAAATCAGTTTAGATAAAAGGATGGAAAAAGAAGTCTAAATCCTTTGGAGAAACTAGACATCAATAAAATGCATGCATGTGCAGGTGTTTTGAGGAAAATAGTTCTTGTATTTTGTATGTATAAGATATGCATAAGGTGTTTGGGTGAATTTTACACTTAAGCTGCGTTTGGTTGCAATGCAAATGTAAATATGTACATTACATATTTACCCATTTTTTGGTTCATGAATGCAAATATGGTTCATATTTTTAACCGTTTTTGCATTCATCTTGTTTGTTTGAAATCAGTGCAAAGTGTGGGTCCATCATTAAATGCTCCAACTATCTTATGCTCCAATGCCTTAACTTTGGTCAAAAAGTTAAAACACAAAATTGTATCCAAAAAATAGGTACAATAGTGCTCCCTTCTCAAAGTACAAAAGTGTTAGAAAATACATTTTTGCTCTGATAATCATTACTTTTTTACATATCAAACAAATGCTCGCAGACGCAAACCAGGGTACATAAATACCCCGATTGGGCATTTGTATCACAAAAAAACGGAGCATAAAAAATGCAAAAGGTTAGGAGTAGATCCAATCCATTTGATGGGGTTATAATTCACCCCGGTTGAACCAAGTTCAAATCAGCCCTCCACAACATCCCACAGCACATCTCCGTTGTGTATTGATAGCACCTCCTGATGATACTCAATACACAATGGAGATGTGCTGTGGGATGTTGTGGGGGGCTGATTTGGTCACGGTTGAACCGTCATGTGGATGATGACATGGGATGGCACATGGCTGAATAGTAGATTGTGATGAGCCCTAAGCTCGGCTAAGGTGGAGAATGCTGATGAAGCATGCTCTTATTCATTGTGAGGTTGAATATTGGTCATTTGGATGAAAGGGAATACATGGTGAATGTACATCACAGTCACACATGGAGAATATCTCATCTTCCTACATATAGTATTATGCAGGGGGGGATGTATTCATGGGGGTAGTGTGTTGTCAGTAAATGTGGGCAGAGTTCTCCTAGGCAGGAGATCCCGCATCGTCTAAAGAAGCCCTAATCGCTCACACTCCTTGTCCTGCCTCTCATGCGAAGGATGCTGAGCATACCCTTGGAACCTCGAATGAAGATAAGTTCAAGACATGACACATGTCTCTCAAGTGAAGAGTACAAAGATACTCCCTAACAGGTATTTAAGGGCATGCTGCCAAGGTATTTCTCTTCTTTCACATTCTCTCAATCTAAGTCCCTTGCTTTCTGGCTCTCTAGCTCTCTTAATTCCGAATTCTCTAATTTGACTACCAGCTTGATTTGAGGATCAGATTGCTCCTCCCAAGAAACCACTTTGGAGCCTCTAACCTTCTGTATGTGCAATTCCTAGGATTCAACTCAACCTGTGCAATTCATTAAAATACCTCATCTACTTCTTGTTCAGCTCAATGCAGACAACATCACCATCCTCCCAATACCTTGGCCAAATAGTTGTGACTAACATTGGGTAATGCACTTTTTAGTCATATCTCACCAGCCAAGCCTTATCTCATCTAGCACCAATCTATCCACTAGTTAAGGGTAGGGGTATAAATGGATCGAATTTGAATTGGATCAAGCAATATCTAAATTCGAATCCAATTAGAAAATTCAATATTCGAATTTGATTCGATATCTGATAGATATTGAAAATTAATATTTGAATTTGAATCCGATTAAATATTTGATTCGATATTCGACTAATTAATTATTTCAGGAAATTAATAAATATAAAATAAATATTTTATTTATATAAAGTATATAAATAAATTATCTATACAATAATTATTATATATATAAATTATATAAAATATTTAAATTTTTATATATTATATATAAAAGTAAAACAATCGATCGGATTCAAATATTTATCGAATCGAAGCAGGTCATACCTGAATTTGAATCCGATTAGGATTAGCTATTTGGTATGAATAGGATATTTGAATTATCCAAATTCGTTTCGATTATGTCATATCTTCAATTCGAAATCGGATTTTCGAATATTGTTGAAACCCTTAATTAAGGGTAGTGGTGGCAACGAGCTGAGCTTTTCATGAGCTACTCGAGCTCGGCTCATGAAAAGCTTAGCTTGGCTTGGTTTCAACCGAGCTCGAGCCCAATTCACTGGCTCGATTAATATATATATATATATATATATATATATATATATATATATATATATTTGATATTTAATATATATAATAAAACTATAGAAAATAATATATATAATCAAAATCGAGCTTGAACTTATGAATTTTTTACTTGAGCCAAGCTCAAGCTCGAGCTCGAGCCATGTAGAACAGTCTCGAGCTGAGCTCGAGTCTTGTAGAACGGTCTCAAGCCGAGCTTGAGTCTAGTATTATTCGGCTCGGCTCGACTCGAATCCACCCCTAGTTAAGGGGGATGGTTTTGCTTTCAATTACAAAAAAAAAAGTGCATGGTTTTATTTTAATAGTGGCAAATTTCTTAAAATACTCCTAAGGTTTAGGAATGACTAACACTACCTTTATTGTTTACATATTGTTTTAAAGTACTCCCAAATTTTTTGACGATTGTTATTATCGTTAAATACTGATGAAAAAAAGCAAAATATCAAATTTACCCTCCATTACTTCTTAAATTTTCAAAAGAAAACTCATGGTTTTTAAAAACGAATCGGTGACCGAACCAATCAGGGTTCCGGTTACCTATTCGAACCCGAACGGCCAACCCGTTTCGATAATAAAATATAAAAAATTGAAAAACGGTCAAAACCGTTTGAACGATTAACCGGCTGATTCAACGGTTTGCTGACCAAAATCAACGGTTTTGGGGGGAAAAGAGGTTTTGAAGGAAAACAAAACCGATCAAGTGATCGGTTCCCGGTTTTTCCGGTCCGATACGATTTTGAAAACAGTGAGAAAACCCAAAAATGGTAGATGATATCAAGGCCAACAGCCACCCAAACCTCCAAGTTCCCGTCTCCATTTTGCGAGATTCTAAAAGAGAATCTGGTATCTATACCTAGTATTTGTAAGATTCAGATGCCTCCGGTTTCCCTCTCGTTTCTTTCTATATTTTCCTCCCTTGAAAGTTGAAATGATGATTTTGGGTTGTTGAACCTAGCGTGACTTTTTCTAGCAAATGAATCAATATGCTCGAATAAGAAAACACAAAAAAAAAAGCAAATGGAGCTTCTTCTTCTGTTTTTGGGTTTAGAATTTAGAATTTCAGGTTAAGAAGAGGTTGCCTTGATCCAAAAGCTTGGAATCGGCATGGGACATTGGTGGGCTGTCCCACCAAGGGTTTGTGTTGAGTGCATTCATAGGAATTGTCTGATTTTTTGGAAGGTGAGGAAAGATTGGTGGGCTGGAGTTGGAATGCCAGCCTAGGCTTTTGTCGCTCCAGTTTGTTCAAGTTGAAATGATTGATTTGCAAATAGAAATTTTTAGGCTGTGTTTAGAAACGATGTAAATAAGTGTGAATGCAAATACTTAAAGTGTAAAATAATTCATATAAATTATAAATTTGGGTTAATTTTGTACCGACAAATTTATCTTCTTACTAAACAAACATTTAGCTTTAATGGATGCAAGCATGGATTCAAATAAAATAGATGCCTTTTTTATCAAAAGCCTACTTGAATTCAAATTTACTTCTTTTTTATTGATGTATTTTTACATCTTATTATCCATATAAATATGCAGTTGGAAATGTGTTTTTTTGTTATTTGTCAATGCATAAACATAATGTTGCCAAACACGGACAAAAATGAACCAGAGTGCAAATTTATCCTGAACTAGGATTTATGCTCCATTCAAATCATTTCTAAATATAACTTTAACAATCCTACAATATTGGAGAGGGCCAATTGGAGTGTTCTTGGAAAGTACTAAACGTAGCCTTAACAATCCAAGTTGCTTGGGTCGAGTTTTAATGGAAAGTACTACAGCATTATTGTTCTTGATAATGGGCTTACCATCACGGTCAAAAGGCTTGAACCCTTCGAAAACCCTTCTTCGGAGATTCTAAGCAAGTTCATCAAAAGACGGATATAGCGAGAGCTATAATTTCTAGCCAGCCCAAGGCACTGGGATCTGATGAGTCTTCCAGGATGGCAATTTTCCCAATCCTCGAAGGGACCTAATTTTTATTTTGGTGGGGTGGGGATAGGGACGGGGATTAATAAGAATCTCCGATCGGGGTCGGGGTTGGGATCGGGGATTAAATATGTTTAAATTATAAATATATTTAAAACATTATTTATAATTTAAGCTTTTTATTTATTTTAAGTAAATTTATTTTCAAAAAAATACAATTATCTACAAATATTTTAGGGATTTGGGTCCTTACGGGGAACCCATCCCCATCAGGGGTCGGGGATGGAAGACACATTTTATCCCCAACGAGGATCGGGGACAGGGATAGAGATTAATATCAGAATCGGGGTTGGGGATGGGGAATATGATCCCTGCCCTGTTGTCATTCCTACTCCTAGTTTACGTTCATGAATCTTATCGGTTTTCTTTAATCAGTAACACTTGTTAACAACAAAATGTCAATGGAGTGTAACGGAGTTTTTATACAATTGTTAGAAAACTTAAGGGTACTTTAAGACAATATGTAAACAGTAAGGATATAATTAGTCAATTTCCTAAACTACAAGAGTATTTTAAAAAAAATTCCCTTTTCAAAAACAAAAACAATTACCACATCATTAAAAATAATATAGTTTTACTGATGTGAAAGTTACTTTTATTCTCAAAATCAAAGCCATTGACAAACACCCCCTAAATGTACCATTATCGGGCCATAGTTTCAAAGGTTAATCAGCTAGTAAAAGCTGTTCAGCCCATAATAACTATCAAATAACTAAGTCCAGATCTCCTACCACACAAAGTCTGCCCATGCCCACCCACATAACATCGCAGCCACACATGAACATCTCATCCTCTTACATAATATTATGCAAGGGGAGATGTTCCCAATTCACGGGGGGTAATGTGTTGTGGGTAGACGTGGGCAGGAGATCCAGATAACAAATAAATAGGACTTGAAAAACCAACCGTGTGATCGGTCATTGATTCAGCCATCTGGCTCGGTCCAACAACTGGTGGATAGTAGGAATGGCAATGAGGCATAGATCATATTCCCTGTCCCTGTCCTCGATCCCCATCCGGGGTAAACATCCTCTATCCCCAACAAAAATGGATTCTTTATGGGGACCCAAAACCTCAAAAATTTTTAGTTAAAAGTATTTCTCGAAAAATAAAAAAAGAATTAATTCCCCATCCCCGACCCCATGGGATGAGGAAAGTCGGGTCGTCATCTCTAGAGAAGGTCAGAATTGACAAATTATAAAGTGATGATCAAGGAATGGTTCTCTTGTTGAAGATATTTCCACCATTTTTGTCCCACCTTATTCTTGTCCCTGGCCATTAATTTTCATAGGTGGTGATGCAGTAAGGGGACGTAACCCCCCACCCCCACACCACCTCAATGAAGGGAACCTACTGTCTACTGACCTACATTCGATTGGAGTTAGATGGGACGTGTGGGGCTATGCAAAGTGGGACATTGGTGTTGCTTGGACGCCAGATCGACTAGAAAAAGCTGGAGCATCCCCTCAAGAAAGGACCCCTCGTTGAATTCTAAGCTTTCCAATGACAGGACTGCTTTTTCAGCCATGACCCAAAAACACAAGACTTCTAAAGAGAATCCGTTTTCTTTTCATGTCCAGCAAATTGAAACTTCAATCTCCTTAGAGTTATCACTCATTCAGTGCATTTAATTCTGAGCCCAGAATTGTTTCCTTCTTCTTTTCTCTGTTTATTGATTTTGAATTTACAACAAGGCTACCCACTTCGCCCAAGGACAACAACCATTGTCAACAAGTCAGTCCGCTTTCCAACAACAGGACGCAGTCAATGGAATTACATTTCCCCCCAAATCGAGGTGTATATGCATTGATCCAATCGTCTTTCGAGGCTGAATTCAACAATTCATCGACGCATTTCCCCAACTCGATTGTGATTTGTGAATCCAGAAGAAGATTTGGTTTCCCTTCTGACTTTTTGAAAATGAATCTCCAGGTCCAAGGGCACCTAGGTGGAGGAGAAACTTAAAAATGATCACCCCTAGCTAGTGACCTGCCCTAATTGGTCGAATGGTGATAGATATGCATAATATAATAGACTTGGTTTCTGTTCTTCTTAGAGGGTTTAAAATTTGGATGCTCCGGTAAAAGTTTTAGAATTTCTGAATTTTGGGTAATATTCAAAAATAAATTTTGGAAACTCCGGTTATAATATATTTATATTATTATGTTATCGTTATTTTAGTAATGTTCAAAAAATAAATTATCAAAATCCTGAAATTCTGCTATTATAGTCAAAATAAATCTACCTGATATTGCAGAAACTTCAGGAAACTTCACAAAATTCCATCAATGAAGCTTTAAAAAAGAGTATTATACAGCCTGAATGTTTTTGTTAAAACCAAAACTAATTTTGGAGTACAGATATTGCATGATTCAAGAAAACTTGCCTTTTTGTTTCAGTTTTAGAAACAAAAAGCACATATACAACATGTTTTCCATGCCTTTTGTTTTAAGAATCACTTTTTTTTTAACAAGATAGTTTTAATTTGTTTTTAGAACTCGCAATAGGAAAAACACCCATTAAAATGGTTGTTTTTTTGAAAAAAATATAGGTTCATTATGAATTGAACATGTAGTTGTTTGAAAATGGTCTGACTATCACTCGAATTCAATCAACTTTCATAAATCTAGAATGCGAAAACTAAGTGAACAGTGTAAGAGCATGACATCCAGCCGCACATTAGGAACATCTCTCCATGAATTTAATATACATGCACATGATATATGCTAGATGTCATTCTTTCAAAGTATTCACACGGATTTTGCTTTTAGGAGATTTTGGCTCATCTTAAATCAGAACCATTAAGGCCCGTTCACTTTTCTGTAAGTTACTTATCCATGTTCTTTTATTTTCCATGTAAATAACGCAATGACCATTTTAACCATAAAAATCTATTATTAAAAGGGGCATTTTTGTCCCTTTCAAGTGTTTGTAACTTCCCCTAGGTGGGAAAGTTATTTGTGTACCCACCCAGGTAAGTGATACTTAAGAAAATAAACTTTCCCTGATCCCCACATAAATCTAAAAAAAGAAATGGGATTCTTAGTCAATGGAGCTTCAAGAATGGTTAGAGAGGAGATGGGACTTATTAGTACTACCATATATTGGCTTCCCAAAAATTAATAAATACATGCATGTCATTGAATCTATTGTTTTGAATGTTTTCTGATGGAGGGTGATTTGACCCGACCCCTTGAGATGGCGACACGTGGACATGACTTAGCACAAGTAACAACTAAGCACAACGACCTGACTGCGACTAAGTAATGAGCCCGCAGGGCAGCTCGCTACGTCACAGCTCGCCATAGGGTGAGCTCGCTACAGCGCGAGCTCAAGGATCCCCGATGTACTGAAAGGGAATACTCCAAGACAAGTCTATCCCAGCTCGCGAGCTGGGATAACCAGCTCGCTCCAATACTTAAGCAGAAAAACAGCCTCAAGGGCCACTTCAAGAGGAATCACCTCACAGTACCCTCAGGAGCTCGCTGAGGTAGCTCACAACAGGGTAGCTCGCTACAAGGCAGCTCGCTACTAAGTGACGCGATGTTTTCAGGAAGCTTCTATCTGACAAGACCGTACTCGTCAGACTGTACCACATCTCCTGACTGGTGGCGCAGTCCCTACCAGCCCGACAGACTGCTCCCACGTCTCTTGACAGATGGTGGCGTGTCTGTCCTTCCGGGACGTGTCACTCATCTGACTGGGTAGTACTCTACAACGGTTACCAGCGCAGCCCTGGCAGATAACGACTACGACAGAGGTACAGTGGCAGTTACGCCCGATTTAACAAGAATGCTCATATTTAAAAGCCCCATGGTCGAAGGGGAAAAGATATCTTGAACATATCTGAACTTTATCTCGAGCTAATCTCGAATATTCAGTGATCTAGCGCGACCTGCACTCTTAGACTTCTTTGCACTCTTTACTACTTTCTCCAGCGTTCTAACTTAAGCATCAAAGTATTCCCACCGGGCAAGTCCCCGGAGAATCCTTCACCATCTTCTTCTCAGGTACCGTCCATCGCCAGCCAAAAGCCAGTCAGCTGCCAGCTAGGAGTGCCCGGATTGCGCAACATCATTTGGCGCTGCCTGTGGGATACGCTTCAAAAAAGCCTTCCTCTAAGTTTATACATTTTCCTTTTGAGAACTTAGCATTCATGGCCTCCTCCAGCAACGCCAGACGTGGTGCCAACCAGAACGTTTTTGGGGAGCAACCCCAGCTTCCCACTATCTATATCAGAAAGTTCACCGTTCCCCTCTCTGTGGATGGTATCCCCAGCCTGAATGTGCCTCTCACAGTGGCACTTGTGAACGCTCCACTCCCTTCCATGGTTGGAGCGACATTTGCTGAACCCTCGGTTGTGCAGCCAGTGACCAACCAGAACTAGTTGGAAGACCTAGTGCAGTGCATGTGAGCCATGCAAGCTCAAATGCAGCAGTTCCAACTCTACCAGCAACAAGTGTTGCATCAGGTCTCTCAGTACCAGTACCAGCAACAGTTCCCTTCCTTGCCTCAGGCCCAGCAGCCGCTTCCCCCTAGGCACCCGACCATGAAGCAAGTTAAGCCCTCCCGTCGGAGCGAACAACCTCGTCAAGGAGAAGCCTCTCAGGGAAAGGAGAGGCCAGCCACCCCCGCCTCGCAGCCTGTGGGCAGGTCGGGGGCCTCCTATCCACAGACTACAGGCAGGGCCCCTCGGTTCAGAGCTACCACCAGCAGTCCGAACCCATCGAGCTCGGTAACACAGAAGCAAGCAGTACCAACGCCGAGCTGACGAAGCAGCAGCGGAGACGCCGACAAGCTCACCGAACTGCTACTCGCGTTTTGCCCGAGCTCAGAGGTAAGGAAGAGGTAAGCTCAGATGAAGTAAAAGCTACTCCTCTCCTTTCAGTTCCTTCCCCGCTGTCGCCAGAACTTCTTGTTGTCCCCATGACAAGGGACTTCAAGCTCCCTCCCCTAGATAAGTATGATGGATCCTTCGATCCGAATGATCATGTGGACGCCTTTCAGTCCCAGATACACCTGGCAAGAGCCAGTGAATCCTGTATGTGTATGGCTTTCTCTACCACCTTCAAAGGGGTAGCCCGCACATGGTACCGAACCCTCGCGCCCAGATCGATAACAAGATGGGCGCAGTTCGTGCAAGTCTTCACCTCCCACTTTGTCACCAGCAAGAGGTGCCCAAGAACTCAAGAAAGCCTCATCGACATAGTGCTAAAGGAAGGGAAGTTGCATCAAGCAGTTCAATGACGCTTGTTTACAAATACCAGACCTGGACCCTACAGTTCGTCTCACCGCGGCCAAGCGAGGTATTACTCGTAAAGAATTCAAGTGGCACGTGGTTGTCAACCAGCCTAAGATCGTGACCGAGTTCCTCAAGCTCACGAATCTATTTATAGGGACAGAGGAAGAGATCATCCAGAAGGGCGAGCAAGCCCTCGAGAAAAGGAAAAGGGAACCAAAGCCCCCAACTCAGGGCGATAGAAAGAAAAAGAAGGACCAAGCTCGGGGGGCAAAGCCAAATCAGTCTTTTCGAGCTCCAGTAGTAGAAAGGGACTACACGCCCCTCAATGCAAAGCGGACTGAGATCCTCATGGCAATCAAGGACGCCCCGTATGTAAAGTGGCCACTCCGGTTGAAGGCAGATTCTAATGTAAGAAATAAAAAATTGTATTGTAGTTTTCATAAAGACCACGGTCACTGCACCGAGAATTGTAAAAACCTCCGCGACGAGATAGAGGAGCTCATCTGTCGCGGGTATCTGAGAAATTTTGTACAAAATAATAATAATAATAATAATAATAATAATAATAATAATAATAATAATAAAGCAGGTCGGCAGGGGGAGCAGAGTAGAGATGCTCCCGAATCCAGCAGGCAGGCAGAACAGCCGCAGAAACAGACCCCCGAAGAGAGACCAGTTCAGGGGACCATCCATGTGACTGTTGGAGGTTCGATTGTGGCGGGCTACACCTCAGCTGCAGCTCGAACATCAACTCGTGAGGCTGCTAGGGAAGAACAGAACCCCTCGAAGCGGCTAAGGATGGAAGACCCAATCTTCTTCACAGAAGATGACGCATGCGGGGTTCACTACCCCCATGGTGATGCGCTTTTCATAAAGATGAAGATCAAAGACTTTGAAATCAGGCGCATCCTCATCGACTTAGGTAGCTCAGCAGACATCCTCTTCAAAGCAGCCTTCGACCAACTTCAACTCCAAGAGAGCGACCTGAAGCTCGCGAACACCCCTCTGGTAGGCTTCAACGGAGAGGAAGTCAGGCCCCTAGGAAGGATTACAATACCTATGGAAATTGGCACTTGGCCTAGCATAGTGAGGCTCAACCACGATTTCTTAGTGGTCGCAACCCTCTCCCCATATAATGCCATAGTAGGTCGGCCGATCACCCATGCCTTACGAGCTGTGGTCTCCACTTACTACTTGGCCATGAAGTTCCCCACGGACTTCGGAATTGGGATAGCGCGAGGTGACCAACTTGAGTCTCACAAATGCTATGTCGCCGCCTTCATAGGGAAAGCCAAGGTGGCCGACGACTTCAAGCTGGAGTGACCTACGGAGCAGTGCGAGGAGCGAGTTGCACCCACGGAAGAGACCGTCTCCATCCCGACATAGACATAGAACCCAACCCGGATACTTCAGAACGACACTTCCATTGAGGAGCCCCTACGATCTAAACTGGTACGCTTCTTACTTGAAAGCATAGATGTTTTTGCATGGTTCACGGCAGAAATGCCCGACATAAACCCCAACATTATAACTGATAAGCTTAATACTGATCCTGTAGTTAGGCCTGTTAGACAGAAGAAACACAACCTAGCCCCCGAGCGATGGAGGGCAGTCGTCGAGGAGGTTGGGAAGCTCCTTGTAGCCGATTTTGTTAGGGAAGTTCATTACCCGAGCTGGGTGGCCAACCCCGTTCTAGTGAAAAAGGCTAATGGTAAATGGCACATGTGCGTCGACTACACTGACCTGAACCGAGCCTACCCAAAGGACTGTTTCCCACTTCCCAGGATCGACCGTTTGGTGGACACGACCTCGGGGCATGAGTTGTTGAGTTTCCTAGATGCCTATTCGGGCTATAACCAGATTAGGATGGACCCAGCTGATGAAGAAAAGACTGCCTTCATAACCGATCTTGGCCTGTATTGCTACAAGGTCATGCCCTTTGGGCTAAAAAAATGCTCGAGCTACCTTTCAAAGACTTGTAAATAAGTTGTTTGAGCCATTGATTGGTAGAAAAATAGAATGCTATGTAGACGACATGGTCGTCAAAACCCAGTTTTCACGTGATTTAATACAAGACTTGCATTCAGTTTTTGAAATCCTACGTAGATTTAACATGAAATTGAACCCGAATAGTGTGCCTTTGGTGTCACCTTGGGTAGGTTCCTGGGGTACATCGTTAACCGGCGCGGCATTGAGGCTAACCCGAATAAAATAAAGGCTATCCTAGACATGAGACCACCCAGAAAAATGAAGGAGGTTCAGAGGCTGAATGGCCGAATAGCTGCTCTAAGCCGCTTCATGTCCAAGTTGGCAGACCGCTGGCTACCTTTCTTTAAAGCAATTAAAAGCAAAGGGTTTGAATGGAACCAAGATTGCTAGCTCACGTTCGACGAGCTCAAAAAGTACCTCGCTAGCATACCGGTCTTAACCCGGCCCGAAGAGGGCGATGTTTTAGAGCTGTACCTCTCGGCAAGTGACGAAGTGGTCAGCTCGGTATTGATAAAAGAGGTAGATCGGGTCCAACGACCTATCGACTATGTTAGTAAGGTGTTGCAGGGAGTAGAGACGAGATATCCGGAGATAGAAAAGTTGGCCTACGCACTAGTTATTGCAGCCCGAAAGCTTCGCCCGTACTTCGAAGCTCATATTGTTGTCGTCCTCACCAACAAACCTCTGAGGCAAGTTCTACTCAAGCCCGAGGTCTTTGGTCGACTGACAAAGTGGGCCGTCGAGCTCAGCGAGTACGACCTTTAATACAAGCCGCGAACTGCTCTCAAGGCCCAAGCCTTAGCAGACTTCGTCGTGGAATGCACTTTCAGCTCCCAAGTCCCTAGACCAGTTGAGCACGAGGCCCCCAGTTCGGGCGAGCTCGAAGCTCACAGGCCGGTTGAGTTCAAGCACCGTGAGGTAGCAACCAGTGCGGCATCTCTCCTAGTTAGGCCAAGCACGAATTGGGATGAGGAGCCTTGGATCCTTTTGTATGGTCCAAGTGGCACAAAATTGGAGTACGCACTACGCTTCGAGTTCACGGTGTCCAACAATGAAGTGGAGTACGAGACGTTAATAGCCGGGTTGGCTCTAGCCAAAGAAGTGAAAGCCAAGCATATCGTCACCTGCAGCAATTCCCAGCTCGTGGTCAATCAAGTCACATGCGAATATGAATCTTGCGAACCAACTATGATTGCCTACTTAGCTAAAGTAAGAGAGGCTCTGCTCAACTTCTAGTCACACTTCATCAAGAAAATTCTGAGATCGAAGAATGCCGAGGCCGATGCCCTGTCCCGATTAGCCAGCACCAGTGATATGACCATGACAACCGTGTACATAGAGAACCTGCCTCGGCCTAGCATTCTCGGGAGGGGGGGCAGAGGAGGTCGCTTCCGTGACACTCATGAGGGCTTGTGCGGTGGACACTTGGGGGGCAGGACCCTCACCCAAAAAACACTATGACAGGGGTACTACTGGCCAACAATGAAAACATATGCTATTGAGCTCGTCAGAAAGTGTGACAAGTGCCAGAAGCATGCCAATATCCACCATCAGCCCGCTACTGACCTCAAGCATCTCACCAGCCCGTGGCCTTTCGCACAATGGGGCATCGATATACTCGGACCGTTTCCACCAACGACAGACCAGAGGAAGTTCTTAGTGGTAGCAGTTGACTATTTCACTAAGTGGGTAGAAGCTGAACCTCTTGTAACAATCACAACTCGAAACATACAAAACTACTTTTGGAAAAATATAGTGTGCCGTTTTAGGTTACCTCGAATACTGATTTTTGATAACGGTAAGCAGTTCGAAGACATTAAATTCCAGAACAAGTGCCAAGACATGGGAATTCGACAGAACTTCACTTGAGTCACACACCCTCAAGCAAATGGTCAAGCAGAAGTCACAAATAGAACTATCCTCTGCGGACTAAAGGTACGGTTAGACCGAGCTAAAGGACTATGGGCAGACGAACTACCCAACGTTCTATGGGCTTACTGAACCACAATGAAGACCGCCACAGGAGAGACGCCCTTCAACCTCACCTACGACACAGAAGCAGTCATCCCAGTCGAGATTGAGGTTCCCTCGCTACGACTAGAAGCGTATGACGACAAGGCAAACGAAGACAAGCTACGTACCAACCTCGACCTACTTGATGAAGTAAGGGACCTCGCATATATCCGGACCGCGGCCTACCAGCAAAGAGTAGCTCGGTACTGTAACACTAGGGTCAAGAAGCGGAACCTCCGCGTCGATGACCTAGTCCTCTATAAAGTTGTGGTACCTGAGTCCGATGTTGGAAAATTCGGGCCGAATTGGGAAGGACCCTACCGAGTAAAACGGGTGCTCGGGGAAGGAACATATGAGCTCGAAACCCTAGAAGGGAAACAAGTACCTCGGGCATGAAATATTGTCAACTTAAGGCAATATTACCTATAACTACTGAGTAGACCACGAGTCACTCATAGAGCCTAAGGGCCAAAATGTCGATCTAACGTAGACCTCGGCGCGATAAGACCCAGTCACCTCTATGGCATGGGCAAACTACTGAGTAGACCATGAGTCACTCCCAAAGCCTAAGGGACAAAATGCCGAACTAACATAGACCTCGGTGTGATAAGACCCAGTTGCCTCTATGGCATGGGCGAACTCCAAGAGTGAATTATAAGTCACTCCCTCAGTCTAAGGGTTAAAATGCCGAGCTAACTAAGACCTCGGCACTGTGAAAGACCTAACCACTTCATTGGCAAAGGGTAAGTATTAGTACCAGAGGCGTAGGCAGCTCGGGTGTGAACCCTATGAAGCGTAGCTCGTCTTGGTATACTGGTTGAACTCAACAAGGAACGACTTGCGAATATACAGTTCGGGCATACATGGTAATTACTTCGGGGTATACTATAAAAATACCTCAAGCACCAAGAAGCAGCTCGGGGTAACAACCACCAAAAAAATCCTACTTCAGGTACGTAGCTCTAACAGCTCGAGTGATAAAATCGCTTTGGCAGAAAGTAAAGAGCACACCATACTTAGCAGAAAAGAAAATAAAACATTTCATTACTAATCTTTATAAACAAAAAACCAAGCTTAATAGCCTGGGAAAAGTTCAACAGGAAAAAAAAAAGTAGGGCTCAACCGCCCAAGAGAGTTCATAAAAAAGAGATATTTAAAACCAGGTTTTGACACCCAGAATCCATTCAGAGAAGAAAAATAGAAGAGCAACCGACCTCAGGGATCCACCGCCTCCACCTCGTCATCATCCACCGGAGAGTTAGGCTCCTTCTCCTCCGCTAGGTCCGCCGTCTCAGGGTCCAGACCCTTCATTGTTATGCCGTCGAGGTTGAGCCCAGAGAACTTCTTTCAGACCAGCCAGCGACAGAGTTTGAATCCAGAGCGGTAGGAGCTCGAGCCATACTCCACCTGGAGGTCGTGGTACTCCTGGGAGTCCTTGAAGTCCCACACCACCTTAGCCTGCTCAGCCTCCACCAGGGAGTCAAAGTTCCGAGTTCGGTCCTGAAGTGTGGACTCCAAGTCTCGAACCTGTTGGCGAAGAAGCTCCCTCTCCGTTGCCACCCTCGACGACTCCTCCTAGTAGCGAGCACTCTCCTTAGATAGCCAGGCGATCTACGCCTCCTGGTCCCGGACGAGCAGCTCTTGGGCCTCACTCCCCTTTCGAGCCTGAAGGACATCACCTCGGGCCCAGTCGAGTTCGCCCTGGAGCTTCTGCACGATTGACCTCTGAGCACGAGCATTGCCGGAGTGGATGTTGGTTTAGAGGGCCATGGCGTGGATGGCGGAGTTCACCTGCCAACAAGAGACTAAGGTCAGAAAAGAGAAAAGGAGAGAAAAGAAAGAAGGAAGAGAAAGGACACTTACCACCATGTAGTGAGCGGAGGTTAGCCTGGCGAGTTCTTTGGGGTCCATCTCTCCCCAGTAGGTGACCTCCTCGTGGTAGACCGCACCCTCCCAGTTTCCGGTAGGGAACTGTGGGAAGGGGAAGGGGCGGGATGGCCCAGACGAAGGGAATTGCCCTTGTGCCGGGAGCTCGGGCTCTTCTGCGCCACCTTCCATGGCAACTCCCTCAAATGGAACCGGTGGAACCTCAGGTGGTGGAGAAGCGAAGGCCGGGTCAGCAGACTCGAACTCAGCGCCCCCAAAAGTGGAAGCTTGGTCTGGACGCGACCTCTTTGCCTTGCGCTTCTGGTTGTTGGACAGAAGGCAGCGTGCATCTACACCAGACATGATGGCTGCAAAAAATCACAAGGAATTAGTAAAAACAAATAAAATTTTACAAGGCACTACGTGACCTAAAAGGCAACCTACCCGGGCTCAGGCCGGCCTGTGCGAGCTTCTCCTCGGTCAAGTAGTCCAACCAATGAAAGCCAACTGCTGCCCAGGACTGCAGCGTTTCCCAAACTTTGGGATCCAAGTCGACCCCCGAATCCTGGATGGCGGCCCTCCAGTAAGTTGGGAAGGACCACCCCTCGGGGTTGCGGACTACAAAATAGTCCCACTTCCAGGCCGGGATCCTATTCGGTAGCTCGTATAAGAGCTTGAAGCCGCGGCGGGGAGAAAAATAGTAGGAACGCCTTTCTGGAGGCGCTCCAAGGGAAGCATTCTTAATGCAAAGAATGGTGGAGAGGATGTCAAGGTTAAGGGGAAGACAATACTCATAAAACAAAGAGATAGTCCCACCTACATTTCGGATGGAGTTGGGGTGAAACTGGTCAACAATGATGTTGAAGTGATTCAAAACCTCCACTATCAGAGGGTGGAGAGGAAGACAGACGCCAGCGATGAGCTGCTCCTGGAAAATCACTATCTCATCGGGACCGTGCTCCCAGGGATAGTTACCGAAAGGGAGACTATAGACAAGGTCTCTAGGGAGGTTAAATTGAAGAACTAAGGTCCTAAGTCTCTCCATCGACATGGAGGAAGGACCAAAGCTATCTGGCTCCCTGTCCCTAGAGGTAGAAGCAGTTTTGCCAGAAGCCCCCCGAGCTTCCGGAGCCTGCCCCCAAGCTCCCCCTGAGCTCGAGGGGGCGTCATCTTGGTCATCACCCCGGGAAAAGACGTGGTACTAATACACAAACATACTGACAAAATGATAAGGCTCACTAGGGAAGAGATGAACCGAAAAGACGGTGTGAACAGAAGAAGAGCTCGGGCATTTAGATGAAGACACAACCTCAGAATCCGAAGGCAAGGCAAGTTAGCGTAAAAGAAATGAAGCATGGGGCCCTCCTATTTATAGCCACTGTGCCCTCAAATCCACGGCTCAGATTAAAACGGATATGACGGTTCGCAGTCAAACTGACCGCATGTCTTCTGAAGCTGAAATGTGACTGGCTACACGTCTCCCATGATTAAGGTAATGACGGTTGCACGTCTTCCAGAACTGAGAGCTTCTTCGACATGTTTTTTGGCATTCAAAAGGTCCAGAGACTCCCTGCTTCTACGCGCGTATTTAATGCGATCAATCAATCAAGTTTGAACTTCAGGTCAAATCCACCCGTCACACTTCACGAACTCCTCACGCTAAGGTACCACCCTTAGCTCGAGGAGTGGGGGGCAATTGATGGAGGGTGATTTGACCCGACCCCTTGAGACGGCGACACGTGGACATGACTCAGCACAAGTAATAGATCAACACAACGACCTGACCACGACTAAGTAACGAGCCCGCAGGGCAGCTCACTATGTCACAGCTCACCACAGGGTGAGCTCGCGAGCTGGGATGACCAACTCACTCCAATACTTAGGCAAAAAAACTGCCTCAAGGGCCACTTCAAGAGGAATCACCTCGCAGTACCCTCAGGAGCTCGCTGCAAGGTAGCTCGCTACAAGGCAGCTTGCTACTAAGTGACGCAACGTTTTCAGGAAGCTTCTATCTGACAAGACCGTACCCATCAGACTGCACCACGTCTCCTGATTGGCGGCGCAATCCCTGCCAACCCGACAGACTGCTCCCACGTCTCTCGACAGATGGTGGCATGTATGTCCTTCTGGGACGTGTCACTCATCTGACTGGGTAGTACTCTGCAACGGTCACCTACGCAGCCCTGACAGATAACGACTGCGACAGAGGTCTAGTGGCGGTTACGCCCGATTTGACAAGAACGCTCATATTTAAAAGCCCCATGGTCGAAGGGGAAAAGGTATCTTGAACATATCTGAACTTTATCTCGAGCTAATCTCGAATATCCAGTGATCTAGCGCGACTTGCACCCTTAGATTTTTTTGCACTCTTTACTGCTTTCTCCAGCGTTCTAACTTAAGCATCAGAGTATTCCCACTGGGCAAGTCCCCTAGGAATCCTTCACCGTCTTCTTCTCAGATACCGTCCGTCGCCTGCCAAGAGCCAGTCAGTTGCTAGCTAGGAGTGCCCGGATTGTGCAGCATCATTTTCCAAGTGTGTCCTTGTAGTTGTTACTTTACACAAACTATCAAAATATGTATTTCTATTATCTTTATATGCTTCATTTATAATCATCTAGGACTTGGATCAGTGCTATTAATGTATGTTTTGAGATATTCATACATATCTTAATTTTTTCACCATATTCATGTATATCCTAATACATCTGTTAAAATTGCCTTTCTTAAACTCTTTTCATTTATCAACCTTGTATCCAACAAATATGTGAAGCATAAATTAAAGTTAAAATTAATTTATGTATCTAGATATCCTATCTGAATTTCAAATAGATAAAATCAGGTTTATCTGAATTCCAAATACTAGTTAATCTTGAAGAAGATTAAGGCCCCGTTCTCTTTTTGGTAAGTTATTTACTTGGGTAAATGCAATTAATTAGGTAAGTTTTTCCTGGGAAACACTTACCCAGGTAAGTGCATTTACCCATGTTCTTTTATTTCTCAGGTAAATAAGGCAATGACCATTTTATCCATAGAAGTCTTTTATTAAAAGGAGTATTTTTGTCCCATTTAAGTGTTGGCAACTGATGAGGGAGGATTTGGCCCTCCAATAATATTGTGACACATGGCACCTCGGAACAACTAGGTGACACCCGAAACCACTTAGGCAACAACTTGCCTTAGCCAAGTTGATGGTGTCCCACCTGGCGGCTTGTCACAGGCGTCGACTTGGTGGCCTACAAGACGTGCTTGTCGACGAATTCAGCATGCATATCCTAACACTCCCACGATCCTTGGAAGTTGGCCCACATGCCGAACGATCCGGAGGGTGGTCAATGTGCATGGCGGCTACCTCCGGGAATCTCAGACCACTTAGACGACCTCGTGGAAATCTCGGATGCGGTGCGTGAAGCCCACGCCAAACAATGCCTATATAAAGGCACCAACCCCAATGGCATTAGGAGGCAAATAAGCATATTCTGGCTCTCATAGTTTGTGACTTTTAGTTCGCAGTCTACTATGAGAGTATTGACTTAAGCATCGGAGCGACCTCGCCGGGTTAGCAACCTTGGGTCCTTTGACATTGATTCCTTGCAGGCCTCTAAAGAACTACGAAGCTCAACAATCAATCCAGCTCGCCACCAGGTAGCTCGACACTCTGGTCAGCTCGGCAACTAATAGGCAGCTCGACCCTCTAGTCAGCTCTGCACCTAATAGGTAACTCGGCACTCTAGTAAGCTCGTCACCTAACCTGCCTAGCTCGGCCCAGTCAGCTCGTCACCTAACCTGCCTAGTTCGGCCTAGTCAGTTCGGCACCTAACCTGCCCAGCTCGGCCCAGTTAACTCGACACCTAATCTGCCCCTAGCTCGGCATCCAGGTCCTCATCCAGCAAAAGTTCACTTCGGCCTCTGAGTCATCGGCCACTTGGAAGCAAACCAAATGACAAGGTACTTAGCACAAAAAATTGATACATCACCAAAAATTGATCCATCAGCAACTTTCCCCCTATGTGGAAAAGTTATTTACCCACCTAGGAGATAGGTATCACTTTCCTGGGTAAGTGATACCCAAGAAAATAAACTTTCCATGATCCCCACATTACATTGAACAACTTTCCCCCTTTTCCAAATCCAAAAAAAAAATTAGCGCCCCCTAAAAAGAAATTCTAAATAAGGCATGCTATCTTGTATGCAATTGAATTGGATTTTGAGAGATTGATCAAGCAATATCTACATTTGGTCCAACAAATCACATTTCCAAAGCTAAATGAATCAATTCGGATTGGAATTGGATTAAATCCAATCCTTTTGCAATCCTACACTAGTAAAGTTTTCTAAACGTGCTCAAAAGAGCCATCTTGGATTCATTCTTAGATCATCTTTTCAATAGTGGCAAGAATAATTTATACATTTTTTTTTTCTGTTTGCTCTTTATTTTTGTTCTTTTATCTGTCAAGCACCTAATAAAGTAGCCTGGTTACCTTTTTCCTTTGGAAGGTTGTTCTTCAAATCAAATTTGTCGGTTAATGGATGGTGATGTCAAGCAAAAGAGTGTAGTACCAAATAATAAAGAAACGGGAATGCAGGATACGAAAAGGAAAGACAATGTTATTAGTACTAGAATGAAAGAATCTACTGTGCTATGTTCCCCAAAGAAATCAGCAATGGAAAAGATTAATTCCCAGTTTATCATCAATCTTGATCCACAATGAAACTAAATCTCCTTTCCAGTGAACCTTATGGGCACCTTGAGAGTCCTTGTAATGTACATTATAAAGGGCAACCCATTGCACGAGATTCCTGCTGAGTCTAGGGAGGAATAGATGTATGCAGCCTTACCCCTATATATATATACACGTAATATCAGTCTGGTTCTGTGCTTGTTCTGAACCAATTAAAACCTGAATTGACAATCATTGAGTCAATAGTGTAAAAAGGTTTCTTAGTTTTCTTGTAAATTTTATTATATTTTACATTTAAAAGGGTAAGTTTGATGCATTATAAGATAATTTTAGTCAAAATACTTCATTTATTAACAATAAACAATCTAATATTTTGCTGTCATTTTTATCAAAAAAATGAAATTTTAAGTTATTATAAACATAGACAGAAAATTATAGATATCGAATTATCAGTATAATTGGGTCTAATCGGATCAGATCCAGTTAATAATTGGGATAGTTTTTGATTTATAAATTTGTCGCAATTAATAATCGTGATATACAAGATTGCTCAAACCAAACCCGCCCCATTAACAACCCTTCATCTCATGACACACTTAAGATAGTATGGGTGCCAGATGATATGAGTAACAAGAATGGATCAGAAGTGGATGGGAGTATGAGGATAAGGACTTGGAGCTATGCTATGAGCATAACTAAAATGACTTGAGGTGATGGGTAAACCAGAGGTCCTGTGCTGCTGTGCATCAGTGCATGATCAGTTGACCTAGTCCTAACTCCTCATTTCTACAAAGAGAGGCCAGCATCTATTGTTTTTTGTTTTTTATTGGATATGGCAAGGACATGACTGGATATGAAATTTAAAATGTATGATATAATATGACACCTTTGTACAGGTATCATTGGTCAAATAATCAAACTCCAATAGGCCAGAAGCAGTACTTTTATCAGATAGACTCTGATCAAACCAGACAAGATGGTCCTTCAAATCCGTATTACCAGTTTTTTTTTTTTTTTTTTTCAAGTATATATCCCAAATGCATGTGTTAATTAATGGATTATTTTATGCAATCTTTATTCAAAGACTTTTCAATCAAACATGCAATCAAATATATAGGCCCATTTGGTTCGTAGAAATAGGAGTCTATAATCGCCAATTCTGATTTCAACTGTTTGGTTGGATAGAATTGGAACTCCATTCCTATTCTTGGTAGAATGGCATCCTCTCAATTTAATTTTAACTGATTTCAATTCCTATTTGAATCAAACAAATTACCTAAATAGAGCATTCTGGTTCCAATTCTAACAGATTTTGATTCTGATTCCGAATACAAATCAAATGGGCCCTATGTTGAGTAAGATAGATTTTACCATCAGTCCTGTTCTCCATCCTCCAAACCTATGCGGCTATGCCCCCTTGAGATGAGTTCAACTCTAGAGCCACCAAATCATAGTTTCTGTTTCTCTCTAATTATATCCTATCAAACCAAATACGTCCTTTGGTATTCCCATCCAAACCTCTGTTTCTCTTTTATTTTAATTTCTATCAAACCAAACGTATCCTAAAAACCCCATCAATTGCTAAAAGGGTAAATGTGGTCCAGGGTATCAAGGATAATTAACAATAGGTGACAACCATGTGTGGTGGTTCTTACATCATGCAATGCTTAGACAAGTTAATTCCAGGCTTTCACCAACCTCTCATTTTTAATTGGTAACCAGGTACTGAGTTAACTCGCCCTTTTTAGTCAGAATACACAGGTTGAACGGGCTACTGAGGGATTCTTCAGTTGTACTTAGACAGGTTGATCCCAATTTCTGAACAAGTAATTTATGGAATTTTTATCTCTACACAACCTACAATTCTTTGGCAGGTCTGTTTGCAGAGCCATTTTGTAGTAATTGCTTTATTCATTCACCTTTGACAAAGGTTCTAAATATTGTGTTGGTACTTTTTTTTTATGTTTTACTTTTTTTTTTTCAAAATTGGTTCAGAGGGTCAGTTTAAAGCCTGGTAACCCACTGAATAGCTGACCCGATACAACCCCCGTAGGGGCATATCAGGAAACCACTGGCATGATACATATCAGCTGATATGGGCCGATACGTGTCAATATTTTGAATCTTGCCTTTGACAGAATATGTTGACTTCAACCTCAACCCTTCTAAACATCTCAATAAAAGAATAAATAAAATAAAAAATAATTGAGAAGAAAAAATATCAAATTATATCATTCTAACATTATTTTTATCTATGTACATTGGATGGACTAATTCGTCCTTCACTATGAAAAAAAAGGGGTAATGGCATATAAGGGCAATTTTTGGAGTTTAATATCAATAAAAATATATATTTAAAAAAAAATAAAAAATAGGTTAACTTTTTAAAAATAATATCAATAAAGGGCAAAACACTGTTCATCATCTTCTTCTTGTCATTTGTTCACCAGAATTGCCGTCCGCCGCTACCCGCTGCCGCTTGCCACCACCTCCGGGTAGAAGTGGCGGCGGCAGCGGGTAAGTGGCAACGGACGGTGGCTCTGGTGAACAAATGACAAGAAGAAGAAGATGAACAATGTTTTTGCCCTTTATTGACATTATTTTTAAAAAGTTAACCTATTTTTGAAAAAAATTAAATATATTACTTTTATTGATATTAAACCCCAAAAGTTGCTCTTATATGTTAGAAACCCATAAAAAAAGTAAAAAGGAGGTATATAATTTGAAAAATAATTCTAAACCCTTGTAAACTCATTTTCCCTTTCCTCTCCCTTTTAATAAATAACTCTAAACTCTATTCCTAAAACCGGTAACCCAAAAAGCAATCTTATTTATGTTCCAACACCAAAAATGACTTAACAAAACAATACTTGAGTAAATTTCCTTTTTGAATGTCAATAATTAATAGAATTTATTGTCGCTTTTAAGAAAAGGAGAAAAAGACCATTGACCCGGCTTAGTTATCCATTGCCATGGTACAGGAAGGAGGAGAAATTTCCTAAATATATATTTAGTAAACGAAGTTTTTCTCTACTTATGATGTATTCTTTCTTATTTTAGAGTCCATTTGGTTCATGGGAATAGGGGTCTAAAATTGGAATTAGAATAATATAACTGTTTAGTTGAATGGAATCAGAATCCCATTTCCATTTCTGGTTGAATAGCATTCCCCCATTTGAGGGGCCATTCCCCCGGGAATGAGATCCGACCCATTCTAACTAATTCTAATTCTAATTCTTTTTCCCATTTGGTTCAACAGGCTATAGGAGTAGAGCATTCCGATTCCAGTTTTGAGGGATTTTGATTCCAATTCTTACTTATGAATCAAACTCGCCCTTAGTTCTTGACTTTTACTGGTACAACAATTAGCAATTGGATCAATGGCATCAATAATGCATGTGTTACTAAAAGAATACTGCACCAGAAACTAAAATCAACTCTAGGTTAGGGTAGGGGAGACAAATTAAGAACAAACATAAGGGTGCAGTGGCTTGGGCTACTGAAGATTAAGATGCACACAGAATTATTAGTTCAACAATCAAAGACATAAATCATGAGTCATCTGGGTTTATTGGCGGATCATCAGGTCATCAATTTCCATCCTTTAATAAGGTTGTGTGTACTGTTTGGACCACCAACTAGATACCGATCTTTTTTCTTTTCAAATTACTCTCACCAAATTCTTCTTTATCTGTCCTTACGTGACACTTGTAATGTGCCAAGTGGCAAAATCTTTATGTGAAAGGTTACATGATTCAATAAAAATATAAAGAGGGCGGAAAAGGGCTGACCTGAGGAAAAAACTTGTTTCGCATAAATGGGGCCAGTTAGGACGTCCAAGACATCATAGCATGAGGAGTAGAAATAGAAGGGAACATAATTGGAAGAGAGCTAGTTTCTAGTTTTTAATTAACCCAGAACTGGGTCCATGAGTTATATATATTCAGAATCTCTCTGGACAGGTTTGCTTTTTGTTTTATGTTTACGGCCAACTTTGATGGGCTTCTCTCTGTCTCCCTCTTGGCCTCTTCCATGTGAAAAGTTTCAGCTGAACAGCCCTCTGCCATATGGCAAGGGTCATCTTCTATCTTCTGGACTATTTTTTGTTTGAAAATTTGCAAAACCATGCTATTAAAAGTAAAATGAAGCTTATTACAAGGAAAAACTGCAAAGCTGCAATATTAGAGCCCTCAAGGCATCCAATGTATCATTTTACTATAGAAGTCTAAACAAACAGCCTAGCAACAGTCCATGTGGCAAGATGGTTGCGCCGAAGGGCCCCACCTTGCCACAACAGGGCTTCAAAATTGTTTCTCCCAGCCAGCCTCTATTCACAGGGCGAATTTCAGCTTAAAATTCCTTGTCACTTGGCCAAAATAACTTCCTTTTTGGAGTCATTTGTTGCTCAGATTTGCACCCAGTTATAATTCATGGTACTCGTCACTGCTAAGGGTGTCAAGGGGACCGGTTTTGGACTAGACCCCATACAGTCCAAAATCAATTTGGACAGATTGGATGGACCAAAAAGACATAGTGGATTGGATCAATCCAGTCCAAAATATTTATTAGATTGGACTGAATCTGGTCTGTTTATAATAAATTTATATTGGATTTGGTTGGATTAAGTCGATATGCAGTCCGTTGATATAAGATAAAAATATAAGTGTCAATGGGCCGGGTTTGAATTGGTCTAAATTAAAATGAATTTGAACAAATTGAACGGTCTGAATATTAAATCGAACCAATCCAAAATGATCCAAATTATTCATTGGATTAGATTGAACCTGATCAATTTGTGATGGACTCACATTGGACTGGATCCGATTAGACCAAATCCAGTCCAATCGACACCCCAACTCACTGCCAGCATATGCATTGTTTGTGCAGTGGAGAACAAAGAATGCTAATAACTTTCATAGGGGAAGGGATGAAGACATGTTGATCCTTTCTCTAAGATGTTCCTTCAAGAGTGCACTCGATCCTATCCATTGAATTCATGGAGAGGATTCGCATGTCTTCATCTCTTGGGTGACATCAGAGGATCCCAATTCATCATATATTCTTTTTACATCTAATTTGATGGCTGAAGTTTAGAATGTTCCTTGCACGCACAAAGGTCCTAAGAAGCTTAAAGCTTATCTGGAAATGCAAAATATAACCTTGTAACACAAATAAATTAAAACCAGAGAGAGAGGAAAATATAAAACAAAAATACTGTTAGCTGGTAGGGGTGCTAATGGTTCGATTAATCAACTATAGGCTTATATTTCAAACTGAACTGGTAGTATTGATTTTTAAGAAACCGGTAATTGAAATCAAATTAAAACTGATCGGTTTTATTAATCACTGATTCAGTTCAACGATTTTTTGGTTTTTTATTTTTATAATATATATTATAAATAAATATATAATAAAAAACTAGGAATACATATAAAACATTATTTTATAAATAATATTATATATATATATATATATATATATTCATTTATAATATATTAGTTCAATTAACCTCTGATATTTTTTATTGGTTAATCGAAACTGAACAGATTGATTTGATTAATAAAAAATTTAGGTTTGATTCATTGATTCGGTTCGATTATTTGGTTTTTTCGGTTTTTCATGATCACGCTGAATTTGTCCCAACCCAATTGGCATATTTTATAATTGACTTGCTTCTACTTAGCGCCATCATTGAGATGACAGGTGTCAAACATGGTCGATGGCCCATGTGAAGACCATCATTTTGGGCCGGTTCAGTGTATTTACAGTCCAATGTCTGAACCATACAAAACTTGCCTCGATATATGTGCCCATGCAGCACAAGATCCAATACAAATTTTGATGCCTACGGAGTGTTTTGTACTGTGAAATGGCTGATTCTGAAACGTGTCACATCCATTAGGTGTTCTTTTTGGAGTCTGGCATATTTTGAAACTATCCATTTTGAAATACAATTTTTCCTTCACTCTGAAAAAAATCTGTGGAAATTTTTCTGTCTTCGTTATGCAAGATTACATCGTATATATATACAAGAGGAGATTCAGTTGTAGTTGTAGTGGGAAATTACAGCTGCCCAAAGAAATCTGGAGAACTCCTAATTACAGCTAGCGAAAGAAGTCAAATACATTCCTAATACATGCATGGCTTTCTAAATACAATCCCAAAAACACCCTTCCCAATACTCCCCCTCAAATAGGCGCATGAAGATTTCGAATGCCTAATTTGTCATGGAAATGTGTTTTTTTCTTTTCCAAGTGCCTTCGTTAAGATGTTAGCCAACTGTTCTGTAATGCCATATCTCATCTCGAACAAAATGATAGTCGACTTCAATAAGCTTTGTTCTCTCGTTAAACACTGGATTCACGGCTATATGCAGAGCTGCTTGATTATCACACTACAATCGCACAGGTTCATCATGCGCCACTCCCAAGGACAATAGAAGTTTCTTCATCCACTTCAACTCACAGCTTGATGCAGCCATCGAACGATATTTTGCTTCTGTAGAGGAGCGCAACATAGTATATTGTTTTTTCGTTTTCCAAGAAACCGGTGACTGCCCCAGTAGGACAAAATAGCCAGTCAACGAATGTCGCGTTAACGGGCAGCTTGCCCAATCAAAATCACAATAAGCATACAGATGCAGATCGCTATCCGAACGTAACAATATACCTTGTCCAGGATATCCTTTCATATATCGTACTACTCGCATAACAACCTCCCAATGTTCTTGTGTGGACTTTGCATGAACTGAGCTAGGACATGAACACAATAACACAGTTCAGGTTGTGTGATGGTCAAGTATATCAGCGTTCCCACTAATCGTCGATACTAATTCGGATTGTCCATTAGAGCGCCATTTGCCAACGCAAGATGATGATTCTGTTCAATGGGCATAGATGTTGGTTTGGCTCCCAATAGTCCACATTCTAAGATGATGTCCAGGGCATACTTCCGTTGAGACAAAAATATTCCCTCAGGGCCACGGGCTACTTCAATACCAAGGAAATATTTGAGTGGACCGAGATTTTTCATTGGAATCCTTGAGACAATGATAAGTTTGAAGAGAGGAGTAAGAAGTGTGTTTTTGTAGGTTATCCCAACGGAAAAAAAGGCTGGCGTGTATATGATGTTGAAAGAGGTGAATATTTCGTCTCCCGTGATGTAGTCTTCTATGAAAATGTATTTCCATATGCCACTAATTTAGAAGTAACTCTGGAAAACAACCCTGGTCTAGCCATTCCCGGCCCAACCATTGGGAAGTTCCACCGGACACGGTGTAATATTCCGAACATCAATCAATAAGTTAATTTCTCCAGTCATATGGTGCGACGCCCCAGAATCAATTATCCAATCGGTAGAATTTTCCTTACCAGAAAGTCTGTCTACTCCACCAGATTTATGAGAATTTAGAATATTAAGAAGTGTTGTCCATTGATCTCCACTCAGTCCAGGAAATCCACTACGATCATGACCACTCGTGGTCCCAGCCTTCTGTCCTCCAGTCTCACTTGTCACTGCTTGGGCAGCATTTGCTCTTGCATTGTTCCCTCGTCCATATCTGCCAGTACCCGTGCTCGAACCACCTCGCCCATGACCTGCTCCTTTCCCGGTCGAGCGTGGTCTATCACCCCACCATTCTGGATATCTGATGACCTGAAAGCAGTCCTTTGCTTCATGTCTAGGTTTTCCACAGTGTGTACAACTCACGTTTTTATCCTTCATATGTGCAGCAGCTGCTTTCGCACCAACACCCATATGTACCGCAAATCCCACGGCATCACTTCGTTCTTCTTTGCTCTTGGCTATATTCTGATGCCTTTCCTCTTGAATGACAATTGCATAGACACGGTTCAAACTCGGCAATGACTCCATGCTCAAAATATTCGAATGCACGGTGCCATACTTTGTATCGCCGAGGCCCATCAAGAACTGATGCACCCTCTCCTCTTCACGCTTCTTTTCAAGTATGGTCGCAATATTGCATTTGCAACCGTCACACTGACATGCGGGTACTGAATCATAACCCACCAGTTCGTCCCACATGACCTTCAGCTTCCCGTAGTAAGCCATCACTGCTTGTCCTTGTTGTTTACAAGCAGCCAAGTCAGCCTTCAATTGATGGACCCGAGGTCCTTCCCGAAAGGAAATCTCTGTCGGAGATCCTCCCATAAGTCTTTCACGCTCTCTGTATACGATATAGTAGATCGCAAGGTTGGTTTGATAGTATTAAAAATCCATGCAACCAGCATTGAATTCACCATCCACCAATCTTCGATGTCGGTCGAGTCATTTGTTGGTTTACCCAACTTTCCATCAACAAACCCGAGCTTTCTCTTTGCTCTGAGGGCGTTCCTCATAGATCTCGTCCATTCCTCATAGTTCTCACCTTTCAATTGGACAGGTGAGATGATCATTCTAGGGTTGTCAGACGGATGCAAGTAGTTTGGCGAGAAGATGGCCATGTCCTTCCCTGCACCTTTCTTGTTGTCTTCTTCTCCACCGGTCATGGTGGAAAATCTGTCGACGGAAAGCTCCTGGCCGCGGTAGGCAAGTCTGGACTCGTCCAAGTCTTCGATCTCAAGAAACAGATTCCCTTGCGTCAGCTGTGCGGCCACTCTCGCTCGGTTCGACTCGTTCGGTACCCAGGACTGGATAAACTCCACTTGTTCTCAGGTGGCGACGATGCTCTCGTCAAGTTTTGGGATTGCGCGGTCAGGCTCGGGAATAGCACCAGAGAGGTAGAGGGCTTCTTCAAGATCGGCTTCGATGGTTTTGGCACCAGGGTTCTTCTGCATGCCTTGATAACCTACACTGCAGTAGGCGAAGAAGATGGCAATCTTGCGCCGCTTGTACCTCCTGCGATCGCAAAACTTCTTTGCGTTGAATGAAGTCGTTACACGCTTGAATCTGAAAATTCTGATATGAGAGGGAAGATTGGAATTGAGATGGACGATCGACGAGGCCGAGAGGGTCGATATAGAACCGGCCAGAGACGACCTGGCCGACGACGCCTTTATGGGTGCTGGGATGTCGCTTCAGAGGCCGAACCGATTCACTTTCAAGGCCACAAGGACTACGTCCGATGTGGGTTTGCTTCGCCCAGGAGGCGTGCAGCGCAAAGTTACAGGTGCAGTGCCACGATAGTTCCGGGTGCAGCAGACTGTCGCAAAGTTACATTGGCCACTGCTCCGTTTCCGTTTGCCGACAGAGGAACGACGACAGACCCTCCTCTTTTTCTTCCCACAGCAACCTCGCTAGACCCTCCTCTTTTTCTTCCCCGAAGCACCCTCGCTCTGATACCATGAAAAAATCTGTGGAATTTTTTTTTGTCTTTGTTATGCAAGATTACATCGTATATATATACAAAAGGAGATTCAGTTGTAGTTGTAGTGGGAAATTACTGCTGGCCAAAGAAATCTAGAGAACTCCTAATTACGGCTAGCGAAAGAAACCAAATACATTCCTAGATACATGCATGACTTTCTAAATACAATCCTAAAAACACACTTCCCAATACACTCCAAAAATATATACAGCGTAGCAAGTTGAATGTTCATTCTATGTAATGCAATAAATGATTGAAATATTTTTGTGCAAACACCTTATCAATTGCTAGAGTCATTGGTAAAAATTGTGCACATTCATTTACAATAATAATCAATTATAAACATTATTGGACCTAAGGGCATGAACCCAAATTTCTATTCACTTTCTCTACTCACACCCAACCTACAGTACTCTGCAGCCGCACATCCTATAATACAAGATAACGATGTATGACTGCAATTCAAGGCAGGTAGACCGTGGGTGGAGAGTAGTGGGCAGAAAATTCAATTTGTAAGGGCATATATTATTCAACAATCATAAATAATAATGAGATTTTATTTTTATAGAAAAATCTATGATGTCAGAAAAACATGATACCAAAAAGGTTTTGACCAATCGCAAATTCCACTCTCACTACTTTTATGATGCAAGTTGATTGATTGTAAGTTTTTCTCATATCATGTTTTTTGTACATCATTTTTTGATATTTAATGCAACACACTAATAACTATCGAAGTTAGGGCTGTGTTTGGTTGCAGCACAATTTTATTTGCACTAGTACAAATGTATGAGAGTGCAAATCCTGCTTTAATTTTGTTTTGGGTTTTACTTTATTTTGCTTCAAGTCTTGCTTTACTCTATTTGTACCATAATCAAACAAAATAAGGTAAAAATTTAAAAAAATTATCATAATTTGCACCAAATTCATTTGCATTACCATGGTTTTGCACCAATGCAAATAAATTAGCATTGTAACCAAACACAGCCTAGATGGTAATAGCAGGACTCTATAATGCATATGCACAGGGACTACCTATTTAATGAGTGTAAATTCTGACCTATTTTTGCTTCAAATATTAGCTTATTTTGTTTGATTACAGTACAGATAAAGTACATTAAGACATGGAGCTGAATAAAATAAAATCTAAAACAAAATTAAACAAGAATTTTCATTTTTTACATTTGCACTCCCTTGCATTTGTACTATTACAAATAAATTTATACTGCAACCAAAATAAAGCCTTTGGTTCATCTCTTAGGACGATGAGCCTTCAAATAAGAGGTCATTGCTTTGCAATAGGACCAAGTCCATTCAGGGCTGGGCGGGTCAGATCGAACCTCACTTAAACCTGGCTACCAAGGACTATAGAGAGCGCTTTGACCAGGTTGTATGGTCGAACCTTTTTGAGATGGTGGTTTTGACATGAAGCCAATTAGGAAAAGTATGGGCATTATTATATAGTAAAGTAGGTTTTCACGTTTGACTCTGTGGTCGAACCATTTAACCCATGAGACCATGACCCCTTTCTTGACTACAATACAATCAACAGAAAAAAAACACTTACGCGGTGTTTGGTATGGCTTCTGTTTATCAAATAAACGGTGTCATGTCATTGCCAAACCAGCATTTGTCCCACTATAGGGTTTCGTATGCATAATTATGTATAACTTTTGGTCTTGATTTACGTGTGTATCAACCATTGGGAGAAGATTCATTTTATCGCTTTCCCCATTGATTAAGCATTTATTTACCGTTTCATTGAGGCGGTGCCTAATGACACTTAGTGGCATCTAGTTGCCAACAAATTATGGCAAAATGTTTATCAAATACTATTTCTCGTTTTTGAAGACAAATCAAGTCGAAAACGTTTATTTAATAAACAGAAGTCATGCCAAATATATTCTAAATTGGTGGGCATTTATTGAAAAAACACCACCACATCAGTTTCACATAGGCATTGGCATTTATTGTGCATTAAACCACTGTTTGATTTCAATAAGATTTATCAAATAAATACTAAAAGACATAAACACTTGGATTTATATGCATGAGGCTTTTGGGGAAATGTTAAATTCTTGTTTCCCCTAATACCCTAACGTTCTCGAAATGAAATGCTTACATGACATATTTTATGGGGTGTTAATCTGAAAAAAAAAAGAAACGTTTAAAATAATATCCAACCAAACAACAGAAACAAGAAAAAATTAAAGTAGAGTTTTTCAAATAAATATTTAAAATAATAAACACCGCATCTATAAACATCCACGGAACAAAACACACTAAATGCTTCAATTACCATATATATATATATATTTGAAACATAATTTTCTTTGTTCATAGATGTCAGCTCATTTCATCTAAAGCCTTAGATGATTAACCTTGCTTCACATCTCTATCCAATCTCTTCCCATCTCTGTTGATTCTGCACTCCAACAGGCGATATCATGATTGCAATGTAGCACGTTAACCATGAAATTAAGAGTTCGGGCCCTTGACACATCCTTTTCATGCTTTGTATTGTGTGGTTTAAACAACACAAGGACCACTTTATCAGGTCGGAGGTTGGATGAACAACAAACCAGATTGCAATTTGCATGGCGACATTATCTGTTTAACCCATTTGTCTGGCTAAAGCATTACGTGTCCAGACTCCAGAGGAATCCACAAATGATCACTGCAAGAGTAGTAATCACAACCTTTTCTGTCTGTCTGTAATGGAAGCTACACTGCACCTTCACTGGTTTGCAAACAAAGTGGGGTTGTGGTCCTCCATTTCACTGATCTTCATCAGCTACTTCTCATTCATGTGTTGTTTAAGCTCTATAGATAATTAATGTGAGAATGAGACTTGTGTTCACAAGACCAGAGAGAATGTGGGCTAGCTCTGTCAAAGATTTTGATAGCTTTAATTTACTGGATAAAATACCCAGCTCTTTGGTGGAACTCTTACAAGTTTTAGGGTTCCGTCTTAGTCTTCCAAGTTCCAAGTTCCAATATATTAAGAAATAAATAAGTTTTCAATTGCACATTTGCACTGATATTTACTTATTTATTTAATCTGTGAAAAATAGTGTAAAAAGTAAGAGGATGGGTGTCCACCTTACATGAACTGATGAAAGGAAAGGAAGGTAGGAGAAGATTTATTTGTTTTAGAATGAGACAAGAAGCAAGATGAAGTAGTTCCCATTTTTATGAGAGAGAGAGGGAGAGAGAATTGATTGACGTGATGTGAATTGTTTAAATTTTGCATACACTGCCAATAAGTATATGAGATAATTAAAAAAGTAACAATTTTTAATCATGATTACAAACGGATGCAAAACTGACCAAGGTGCAAAATTGGTATCTGGTTCAGATTTACACTGCAACAACCAATAGACTGAGAGAGTTCAACAACCACATGATATAGAGCACTTGTTAATTTATTTACATAAAATAAATCAAATATGGGCATATCTGTAAACTACTCCTGCAAGGTTGCAAAGACAGACAAATTAGGATCAAAAAAGGCAAAGACAGACAAATTTATTTATTTTTATCTGTCTAACAGATGGAACTACTTTTTTGAACTATGGCTAGGGTTGAAGCTTATGGGACTGCTTCCATGGTTGTGATTTAGGGTTTAAATTTGCATGGATGGATATAAGCACGTCTATCACTATCATCTGCCACTCTCAACTCTCATTCTTTATTTAGGCAATAATACTACTCTTCAGTCCATAAAGAGTTGTAGGGTCTCTTTTTCAGTCCATAAAGAGCTGGAACCCTCCAATTTATGGGGGCTTATTGAAGCGGTATTAACTTTTTGAATGTTTTGGAGAAATGCTTAGGACTTATTGCCTTAGTAGCAGCTGAATGGCTTATAATTTTGTTTTTTAATGGATAAAATAATAAAATAATGAAATATTCTAGGCCATTGTAAGGAACCTAATTTCAGTTTCAAACAAAAACAAATCATTCAGTTCAGCCACTACAGCTATCCCTTAATTTCAGCTTGGTTTAGCTGAAATGTGGCTTATATACATGGAGGAGTAGAAACATGTAGAGACATTTATTCCACTTTATTAAGGGACTGGGGTCACATACACAAGGCTGGCATGGCCCTTTATGTATGGCTCATGTGCAGCACCCATGTAGCATCACTGGGTGGCAATACGAATTCGGATTGTCTCCACACAGAGCGCATCCCACACGTGCCCACAACACACCTCACAAAGATTGGGAACACATGAGATGTTCTCAATGTACAGTGGGATGTGCTATGGGGCACGCTCTTTGAAGAGACAATGTAGCCCACACCCCAAACCCATAATCCCACTGACCCTGGCGAAGATGGGATTGATCATCCCAACTCTCTGCTACTATCAATTAGAGACTTTACCGAGTGAGCTAGTTTGAGAGGGCTTTCATGCTAAAACCACTAATACATTCCAACACCATCTGTATATGCACATCTCAGACATGATGGGTCCTTGATCTCTATCTACACATATCAGATATAATGAATATCACCGGTTTTTATGGTGAAATGTGTAGACAGAAATCATGTTGTAAGCGAATTGGGACAGTTTTTGTTGGAATAAAATCCCAACAGGGGCAATCAATCCGTAGGCCAAGAGACCATTTCTTAGTATACTTTACCTTTGAAGAGAGAGAGAGAGAGAGTAGATGATGACATTGTACCAAATGGGCCCTTTAACTTGTCTTTCAATTTCAGTTTCAAGTCGGACATCTGAGTTGGACCGAATCCAAAGATGTCAAGTGCCAGGTGCCAGGCTGAATCCAAATTTGAATGGGAGCGCGCTTCACACGCATATCCCACATGCATTTGGAAGATCTCTCATACTTCTTGTCATGGAGAGATGTTCCTAATGCATGGGGGATGTGTCTATTTGCGCTGTGTAGGGAACCCATCGGAACTCACTGAATCCATCTCTACATTTTATTAGTTATATATGAGATCAAATCAGCCCCTATAAGATTGCCCCCCACAGTACATTTCTGCCGTGTATTGGAAACATCTTCCGATGATAATACCAGAAATGATGATGTCATTATTGAGAAATGTTCCCAATACACGGTAGAGATGTGCTGTGGGACATTGTGGGGGGCAATCTTGTGGAGGGCTGATTTGAACTCCTTATATATGGCACTGAATGGCGAACAGTGTTCAGAGGATGATGATATGATGAATGCTGATGATAATGATGAAAATGAATCATGAAATACATCAAGTCCAAGCCTGTCTTGTTATGGCAAACCCGTAGAGTGGTACCGAATCCGATCATTGACCATACACTACAAGAGATGAATCTTCTGAAGAACCCTCTGCACTCTGGAAGGGGGTTGGGACAGGCCTTTGAACTTTACAAATTTCTTTGGGCCTATCTTGGGTTGCATCTTTCAGCCCATGTCCTGTTAGACCAAACCTAAGTTTAAGGTCCATTTGTGAATGGGTTCATACTTGACTTAGCATGGCGTGATGAAAGCCTGTCTTGTGTGCATCGTCATGCACTATTACTCATTAGTCATTACTAATTTAGATATGGGCCCTTATGTTTAGAGTCCAGGCGAGTCGTAAGCCTAGCTGGATCTACTCCAGATCCAACCTAAATTTTGCTTGACAATGGGTTGCAGGTTGGGTTCTCCAATCAACTACATCAGGCTTAGGTAAGGATTCGGGCCTATTGAAAATTTAACAAATTCCTTACAGGTGTAACTCAAGTTGAGCCAAGTTAGCATTTTACACTGTATCAGGCTCAAGCCTTCCAACCAGTCCGGTTCTGTTTCTCACAGAGTGCTCCTCACACTGACCTCACACCATATTCCAGCTGTACATGGGAAACATTTCCCCCATAATTTTGTGTTATTATTCATTGCAAATATTACTAATACATGATGGGATGTGATTGTGAGGAGCGCTCTGTAAGGAATAGATCTCATTTCCCCTTGGAGAAAACCCATTCAAAAGTCCAACCTAAGCCCAGCCAAGTTGCACCCCTACTTGATACCATAAAAACTCAATCATAAAAACATGATACCAATTAGGTAGTATTCATCGAAATTTCAACTGAAGGGGAGGGGAAGATTTGTATTGGTCAAAACTCTTCTGGTATCATACCTTTCCGGCATCTTAGATTTACATTCTTTAATAATTAGATATTAAAGCTTGTTAAATTAAAATGTGGTAAGAGAATACACAAATATGTCAATTCCTTTACGCCATTTACTCATCTGGCTCTGATATACTCTACATCCATATGCATGTTAAAGTTTAGGGCTGGCAACTTGCAAGAAACAGAGAACCCTAGTGATTCGATCTACCTTCTCCATTTGCCCTTTTATTTGAAAAAAAAAAATTAAAGCTTCCACATATTTGCCATGCCGTAGGGCTGGAAATTTTGAACCCAACCCACCTATTAGATAACCCATCCATTTGAATAGTGGGTCAAGATGGGTCAAATGACCCATAAGGGTCAGGAAAAAAGGGTTAGGGTCGATTGGGTCAAGGGTTACCCATTGACCCTCTCTTCGGGTTCGATTTATTCTCCTGAAACCCTCCCTATCCCTCTCTTTCTCTGTCATGTTGCCGCTTCCGGTCACCCCTCTCTTCCTCTCTCTCATGTTGTCGATCACCCCTCCCTGGACCCTGCCTCTCTCTTTCCCAGATCTCTGTGTGAAGCCGACCACCGCACTCTCTCTCTCTCTCTCTCTTATGTTGCCGGTCACCCTTCTTTGCTTCTCTCGCCTAGATCTTTGATTAAAGCCAATTGCCACACTGATTTCTCAGATCTATTCGCCTAGATCTTTTATTAAAGTTGATTGCCACATTGATTTCTCAAATCTATTGAAGGTGGGTGTCGCACCATCACACTCTCTCAGATCTTAAAGATGGCTGCTGCACCGACTCCTCATATATATGGAAGGTAGACACCACACCAACCACCACCTTGGTCGCCGCACCACCACTACCCTCTCTCTTTACCACTCAAATCTTCGATTTGAATTAGTAAACACACCACCACTCTATCTTCTTCACTCAGATCTCCAGATTGAAGATTCAAATCTTGGAGCCCGACTTTTGGAATAATACACTGTGTTTCAGCCTGATATTGTCATTGTTTTAGGGTATTATGATAAAAATATCAATTACCGAAGCAGAAACAATGTAAAATTTTCATTTTACATGAAAAAAAATTGATTTTTTACATTGGCGCAATCTAATATGAATATTATCCAATGACAAAATGCCATCAAATAACTTTTGATTTTTCTAATATGAATCTTTTGCAGTTTCTGATTTTTTCCAAAATATATATTTTTTTGAAAAATTTATCATTTTCTTGTTTTTCTACATTTCTTTTACTTTTTTGCTATAATATATAGATTTTTGAATATTCTATCATTTTATGTATTTTGCAGTTTCTGTTTTTATCCAAATTTTATATTTTTTCTGAGTTTTTTGTCTTTTCCAATTTACTTCTACTGTTTTTGCAATTTCTAATGTTTATCATTTTCTGTGTTTTTATGTATTTTATATTTGAAAATATTTTTGAACATTTTATCTTTTTTCATATCCTTTTAGTTGAAATATATATGTGTGTATTTACATTTTTCTGTAATTTTTTGCAAATTTTTATACTTTCTGTTTTTTTTTATAATTTCCTGTATTTTTTTTGCAATTTCTGGTGTTTATATGAAATATATATTATTTACCATTTTCTGTGTTTTTATAGGTTTTTATTTTTTATTTGAAAAATTGAAACTTTTTATATTTGTTTATTCTATGTTTTTATGTATTTTATATTTGAAGATATTTTTGAACATTTTATCTTTTTTCATATCCTTTTGGTTGAAATATATATGTGTGTGTATTTACATTTTTCTGTAATTTTTTGCAAATTTTTATATTTTCTGATTTTCTTATAATTTTCCTGTATTTTTTGCAATTTCTGGTGTTTTATATGAAATATATATTATTTACCATTTTCTGTGTTTTTATAGGTTTTTATTTTTATTTGAAAAATTGAAACTTTTTGTATTCATTTATTATATGTTTTTATGCAATTAAAATAGAGAAAATAAAAAAACCTACTTTAAATTAGACGATCAAATGGGTGGGTTAAGATGGGTTAGGATTAAAGTGGGTCACAAACTTGGGTGGCAAATGGGTTAGCAGGTCAATATGGGTGGGTTGGAACTCAACCCACACCCAACCCAACCCAACCAACCCACCCATTTGCCACTCCTAGGCATGCCGTTCAAAAAACCTGAATAACAACTCATTTGCATTGTGGCCTGCCATTACACATTTCAATAATATCCCGAGCATTGTTTTTAACCCAACATCTGAAACTAGTGTTTTTAACCCGTTGATGATTAGGTCAAATCATCACTCGATTAAGATTCTAGGTCCGGTTTGGCCAAAATTCAGAATGGAAATCAGAATGGGCCATTCCGATTTCTAGTGTTTGGTTGACCGGAATTCTAAGCCGAATGAGATTCCCCCATATGGGGGAATGGTGATTCCCGACTCCCGCCCCCACGGAATGTGATTCCCATTCTGGTCTGAGGTTTTTTTTTGGGACAAAAAAACCCTTTGTTCCAACCCCTAATCAACGAAAGTGTTGTGTAAGGAACTCCTTCTGTATTTCAGCCTCCACTAGTCGTTGCCACCATTGCCACCAACTGCATCTCCAATGAGGAAAAATCGTTGTCGACCATTCTTCTTCCCATCATCCTCCTCTTTCTTCCAAATCAATCGCCCATTTTTTTATTCTTCTTCCTCTTTTTTATCAACTGACTGCAATACAGTGATTCGTTTTACAGATCCATCCCTGCACTGATTTGAATCTGCCCTTGCTCTGATTCATCTTACAAATCTACCCTATTCTGGTTTGTTTTACACTACTACATCTTAAAATATGTGAATTTGGTTATTCTAAGGTTTGTAATTTTCGAGTTATGGATTTGTGTTTGGTATCATGAACAAGAACTCTGACTATTCTACTTTTTCTTCTCTTTTCTCCTTACATTGCAATTAGCTTTACTGCACTCACAACCAAAATCAACAGTAGGAGCACCAACATACATTGCTCTAGAAGTTCTATCAAGGAAGGAATATGATGACAAGGTATTTAACTATCCCTTTAACAAGTGAAAGAAAAAGAGGAAGTTTGCTAGGATTTTGATATTTCTTTATGTTGGTGCATGGTACAGAGGATACTAGTTCTAACCAATTAAATATGAACAATACTTAGGTGATGGTCCAAAAGTGCAATTACATTTCATCAAAACCATCTCATCCATTGCCATTTCACTGATATTTTTGCAAGCTAGTTTAGAGAGACCTTTTCCTTTCTTTTTTTTTTATTGGGGGTGGGGGAGCATTTCAAATTGTATGACCATGTGTTCAATATTCACATAACCAAAAAATTCGTAACTTTATTTTTTTAAATAAAGAGATGATATAAAAAAGCATTTCAGATTGTAGTCTAGATTTTAATATTTTAAATGGCCTAGAAGACTATGAAACAGGATTTTGGTAGCCAACCCCATATAGTTGGCATAGGGCTTATATGAAGATGGTGATGAAATGGCATGGAAGCTTGACACTTGGATATTATGGATTGTAGAGACCAGGTGCATGTGTTGTTCACTTACCTAACAAATAGAACCCAATCCATTCTTTTACAACTTTGTCTTTTATTACAACCTCATGAATGAGTTTTTCACGACAAAACTCAAAGATGATTTCAATAATCAAAGAGATGCATGTTATGGATTTTATATCATTGATCTAGGTTTTTTATCTATAACATTCATGGTATTTTTGGCATTTCTTCAATTGCAGATTGTGGATGTTTGGTCCTATGGTGTGACACTTTATGTCATGTTGGTTGGAGAATATCCATTTGAGGATCCTGATGATCCTAGAAATATCTAGAATACCATTAGTGTGAATTCTTTTGTAGAACACATTGTAGTTATTACCCTTAACTTAAGATATGTATATTTGAATCCATATGTATATTTAGCACTTCATACCAGACCACATGTGTCTCAACAGATTGTAAATAGCTCTTTACTCGAATTTTTGTTGCTAACCCAGTAAAGACATCTTTCTGTCCATGACTATTTGTTTCTTTTTCAACATCATCATAATTTTGACATGTTATGGTTCATCATCTGTCTTATCCACCTTGAAGAGGATCACCATTCTGGAGATAAAAAAGCATCCTTGATTTTTAAAGAACTTGCCAAAGGAGCTAGTTGAATATGAGAAAAATTATGAGGATCCAAACAAGGAAAAATCAGCTCAATCATTGGAGAAATAAATCTCAGTGCAATATTTGGTTGGGCTTCTTTGGGGATAGTCAGATTAGCCTTTGATAATCAACTTAGTAAAGGTGGGGAAAACACCAATAGGTGAAGGTAAATTCTCCACAATGTTTTCCCAGCTTGGTTTAGGTGTTATTCCTAGCTAACCCATAGATCCAAGATGACCAGCTTTGGTGTTCAACCTAAGGCTGTGTTTGGTTTGATATAGAACATAAGAGATAAACAAAAAGTTGTTGGGGAAAAGTATTTTATGATTCCCTTTTCTTCTATTTTCTATCAAACCAAAGGCAATGTAAAGGTCCAATTTAGTATGTTGGATTTCAGATGGGCCTAATGAATTTTGAATAATCTGAAACTACTCAAATTCAAGCCCAACCAAAAAGAGTCAAAGAGCCGAAAGTGCTAGCCAACAATATTCAAGCTGAAGGGTCCAGTTTAGGATAGTTGAACCAAGGAAGACTATGTTTTATGATTTCAGCCCCTCGCCTATAAAGTGAATATATAACTCTTTGAACCATACATAATACAGTAATTCCGATGGTTAAGACTTAAGAGTGTAGACTAGAGAAGACCCACTAAATGGAAAATGAGCTCTCTTCTTAGGTAGAGAAACATTATACTTTACAGTCATAGAGTGTGTTTTGAATAAAGTTGGTTGTTTTTCTAGTAACAAAAACATTAATCTGTTCTCTGAATTGAGTGACATCAAATCTCAATGGTCTGTAAGAGGTAATACCATCAAAGGTTGCCAATGTGTTTATGTACATGGATATATATATGATGATTCCAGTATTATTTCCACCAGTATGAGGGATTTTTGTTTGTTTATGTGTTTTTCTTTTCATTTTTTTATGGTGGATAATGATTTTTTTTTGTGATTTTTGTTTGTTTATGTGTCTTCTTTTCATTTTTCATATTTTCTCCATATATGCACTTGTTAGTAGGTTGCCATTGTGTTTATATATTGAAAATATATAATAAGTGAGTTGTTTTTGAGGTTATTTTAACAGGGGCAGAATTGAAAATTTTGGCTCATTCTGATTCCAACTTCTAGCTGCGCCAAACAGCAACAATCGGAATCTGATTCCATTTCCTGATTAAACCAAACAGGTGCCAAGAATAGGTGATTCTAATTCCGATTTCTAGGGATTCCGATTCCGGTCCTATCTGCAAACCAAACGCACCCTTAATTAGTCAAAAATCATCGAACCAAGACAGTTGAATTATTGATTTATTGATCCAATCACCAAATCATAAATTGCACACTCAATATATGTGGAAACTTCTTAAGACTATAATTGTTAGTTTTTACCTTTTAAAACGGTGACTGAAAAACTATGGAAACTGAACGCTTTCCCGGCAAGCATTTTGTCCATAGTTTCTTCCCACTTGACGATTTTTGCATTGTTAATTTGTTATTCCACCCAATGCGGCAACCATACTCATCTATCATTAATGTTGGCAGTATTCAGAAAATGTTTGTCCACATCCATAAAGTGTGTGGCTTTGTCAAAATGACTTAAAACACAAAAGCTAAAGGCAAAGGTACCATTGGATTTGAAATCAGACAAGTCGTGCAGTTATTTAATTAGTTGATACTTGATAATCGGCAACTAGGAAAGAAAAACTAGCTAGATCACAGCACCGACAATCACAAGAGCAGTTAGAGGCCGTGGAGTTATTCCTCCAGGGCGGAGTCTCCAATCCTCAAGTCAATTGCAAAAGAGAGAGGAGGAACCACCAACCGGAGGGGTAATGGTTCCCGGATTGGCTCAGGTCCTTCGCTGCTTGTAATGGCAACATTAACCCTTATCCTCATTAAACTCGACCATTTCTTGGTTGTTACGTGGTCATTGGCCCACTATTAATAGGTAGTGGCTGGTGCATTGCGGTTGACACCTCAGCAAATTTCTTATTTTATCTTCTCAGATTTGCCATGTGGCAATTTCTAATTAACCCACATTATTTTGCCACATCATTAACGGAAGGAAAGTCTTTGTTATGATGTTATCCAACAACCAACAAAAGAGGTCTTATTTAGTGTTTGGTTTTTTGGTTGTTTATTTGAAAAATGGTGCCGGGTTATTATCATCATGTAGGTGTCTGGGAAAACACCATTATTTGGTAAAACCGTTCAGTAAATAAACATTTTATTGGTATGCGTGTGTATGTGTGTGTAATGGCCAATTATCGGGAGAAATACCTTTTTAATGTTTCTCCCAACATCCAACCATTTATTTATGGTTGAGCTTATGTGCTAACTGTCAAACAAAACCAAATCTAAAAAAACAAGTATAAAATATTTATCAACTATTTTCTCATTTTTCAAGATAAAAAATTACAAAACATTTATTCAAATAGATGGTCATGGTACTTAGTAGCCAATTAATCCATTTTGAAAAGAGATGCTGGGAGAAATGTCCCTCTATACGAGATTTGGCCATTTGGGCATTCATCTCTTCATCCCAATGGTACTGAAACATTTAAGTTGGGTGAGGATAAAAGAAGAAATATTTTTTATTCCTTTTACTTGATTTTATAATAATTATTTAATAGAAAATCAGGATTAGTTTGGTCATTACAAATAATTACTGAGCTAATTGGGGAATTTCCATTGATGGTCACCAATAGCGACTTGAGAAGGTAAGTTTTACGTAACAGAAATTCTCTAACATGGGGTTTATGGAGGTTTTAATAATTTAGGCAAAATTTAAGATATATGGGAAAAAGTGAAGGAGAGTTATAGGTAAAATGACAAATATGTTAAATTATCCCTAGGTTTTAGGAAATAGATTAAAGCTTTCCTCATGTTTGCAAAATCTCTTAGGCTCAGTTTGGAAGGAGTACAAATGCAAATATGTACAGTGTAAATACATATAAAATAATACAAAATACAAGGTTTTATGATGTATAATTTTGTATTTGCACTCCTTTCAAACTAAGGTGGCGTTTGATAAATCTGAAAATTTAAAAAGATATTAAATGTGTCTGAAATCTGAAAAGAGCCATAGTTACTTTTATATTTTTTAGAAGATCTGAATCCATAAGTTTGTTTGTGTTGGATCAATCCTTTACCATCTACAATTTACTGATTTTACTATTTTACTCCTAAACACATACAATTTGGAAATGTTGAATTCAATTTACATGATCTCATAAAAAATAAATTTCAACCTCAAAATAATATTGAAATATTACAAGTAACAAATAATAAATTATTAATTATTAATTAATAAATGAAACGGTTAAAATTAAAAAAATAATTAGTGATTATACAAATATTAAAACAATTAATAATTTACATAAATAAAAATTAAAATAATTTATAAAAATTAATGAAATAATTAAAAATTACTAGTTAATAAAAATAACTAATAATTAATAAATAACACAAGTAAATTTAATAAAAAATAATTAATGTTTAATAAAAAATATTAAAATAATTAATAAAAATAAATATAATTTATAATTTATAATTAATAAAAGCACTATTATTATTCACCGAAGTACCGAACCACCATTGTTGCCTGTTGTAGTGGCAGTGGTGGTGGTGGAAAGATAGGGGAGAGAGAGAGGGGGGGGGGCAAGAGCGAGAGAGAGAAGACAGGGGGAGGGAGAAAGAGAGAGAGCCATCGTTAGGGGGAGAGAGAGAAGACAACGGCGGTGGCAGTGGTAGGAAAACAGGGGAGGGAGGGAGGGAGAGAGAGAGAGAGAGAGAGAGAGAGAGAGAGAGAGAGAGAGCTACAAGTTGCAGCGACGGTGGTGAGAATACAGGGCGAAGAGAGAGAGCGGGAGAGAGAAGACAGGGGGAGAGAGAGACTTGACAGGGCGGAGAGAGAGAGNGAGAGAGAGAGAGAGAGAGAGAGAGAGAGAGAGAGAGAGAGAGAGGGTGGGAGAGAGAGCCGCCGTTGCAACTTGCAGTAGTAGTGGCAAGAATACAGGGCGAAGAGAGAGAGAGAGAGAGAGGTCAAATGTTTAGGTTTTCTGTGTTTGGGGGTATCAGGGGTAACTTGGGTCATTTATGAAAAATTGTAAGGATATTTTGGACATTGGGCCGGCTCTAAAACGAGTCTGAGTGTGTTAAGAGCCGGCCCAAGGTCTATGATTTTCAGATCTGAAAACCAGTTTCTGACCCAGTTTAAGAGGTACAACCAAACAAGGGGTGAGGTTTGAAAAGTAGCATTTTCTGATTAAGACCTCTAAAAAGTGCAATCAAACGGCACCTAAACCTTAGGGGGCATTTATTGTTTTGATTTTGAGAGGGGGTGAAAGTTGGTCAATGGCCCATTGAACAACAAACCCATGTTCTTTTTTTAGATTAATTTATTTTCTTGGGCATCGCTTCCCTAAGTTTCGTTTTCTCTTATTTCTTATCTCTTAAGAGGAATCTTTTAAGTTTAAGAGAAAAATAGTTGTTCTTTTCCTCTTATCTCTCATCTCTTAAAGTGCAATCATACAATTTTTTGTTTTCCATTAATACCCCCAAAAAGACAAACAAAAACTCTCATATATGGGGTCAAAATGGATATTTGATAGCTTTTAGAAATCATAACAACATTCTCTGCATTTAGAGTTCGGAGGAAAGAAAAGTTCACCACTACAAATATACCTCTTAATGTAATTATTGCACTTTTAGATGTCGAACTTCAGAGCAAAGAACAGGCCCTAAGTGATACCTATCTCCCAGGTTAGTAAATAACTTTCCAACCTGTGAGAGAGTTGTCAACACTTAGATGAGACAAAAATGCCCCTTTTGATGATGGGATTTTCATAATTAAAATGGTCATTATAATATTTACCTGAAAACTAAAAGAACTTGGGTAAATGTACATACCCGGGTAATTGTTTCCCCCAGTAAACACTTGCCCAGTTTAAGTGCATTTACCCATGTAAGTAACTTACCGAAAAATAAACGAGGCATTAAAGTATCCTTAGATTTTCTGGCAATTGACTAACTCTACCCCTACCTTTAAGGACACCACACTGTTAAATTCCATTTGTCTGTAATTGCACATAAACTGTTGTAATATTATTAAAACCCAAATTTGCCCTTTTGTGGTAAAAAATGCCCTTCAACCTTGCCCCCTAATTAGAAGATGAAGCTCGTGGGTATTTTCCTCTCCATCTAAACACCTTTGGAACAACAAATCAGTCCAACATTCTTCATGGCCTTGTTTTTGGAAACCCACTCTTGAAATTCAACAATGCATTAAGAAAAAAAGTGCCACACTTTAATCGTTATGTAAAACAATGACTCTCAGAATCCAGGCCACACTTAGTGGGGTTCTTTTTTCGGATTTTGAGAGGGGGAAAGATGGTCAATGGGATTTTGGTTCCCATTGACCAAGAACCTTGGTAAATTACTTTCCCACATAGGGGAAATGTTGTCAATGCTTGAATGGGACAAAAATGCCCCTTTTAATAATGGATTTTTATGGCTAAAATGGTTATTGTCTTATTTACATGAGAAATAAAAGAACATGGGTAAATGCACCTACACAGGTAAGTGTTTCCCAGGAAAAATTTGTCCAAGTAATTGCATTTACCCAGGTAAATAACTTACCGTAAAGCGAACAGGGCCTTAAGGCTATGTTTGATTTGAAGAAAATGTAGGAAAAGGTAGGGAAACCTTTAATGGCATGGGAATTAAAGATTGTGAAGTCAAGAAATGGCATGGAAGTGGAAAACGAGAGCTGGGTTGTAGAAAATGAGGCCCAGTTTGATCGGGGGTCCTTCAATGTTTGTAAAGGGAATGGAGTCTGAAAAACAAACTCACTGACTAGAAACAATAGACCTAATCGAAGCAAGACAATGGGACCACGATGAGTAAAGTTTTGCTTCTCCGCAACACAATTTAGGACAGTGCTGTCTTCATTGTTGTAATGGTAAAGTTTTGTTTGCCAATTAAGATACAGACAGAAGAAAGGAACCCTGAAAGAAGACATTAAAACTTCTTCTGATCTTCTGTTTTCCATACATGTGACAATAACGGCAACAGTAATTAGAAGCTTAGATCTGTTTGTTCTGTTTATGGAGGCCTTGATCGGTCTTAGATTTCTCTCACATCATCCCCCATCTTGAGAAATGACTTGAAGATATGAGGATTTGAGAGGAAAGTTGGAAAGAGAAGGAAAAGAAGAGGAAGGAAAAAAAGAAGATAGTTAACAACAAGAAAGAATGGTCATGAGAGCAGAGAAGGCAAATGGTGGGAGTAGGTTTATCAAACCCAGATTTCCTACTCACTTTCTCTACCCACAGTGCACTGCAGCTGCACATCTCATAATACAAAATGGCAATGTGTGGCTGCAATTCAAGGTGAGTAGAGAATAGTGGGCAGGAAATTCCGTTACTTGGTTATTAGAGGTATTCAACATACAGGTAGAGGCATTGTTAAAAATTTAGATGAATTGGGTTGGGTTTTATTTCGAAAATTTGAAGAATAATAGAGGAAAAAATCAACATTTCATTTTTTGTGTCAATTGTTGAAAAACCTAAGAATTGTTAAAGGGATTTTTTTATGAAACCCACACAAGACGGGGGCATAAGAGATTTCCCTTATTATTATGATAGTATTAGTTGATTTACTTTTTTTTGGTAAAGGGAGAATTCATTCAAAAGAGCATAAAGCTGAAACAGAGTTTATATAAGAGTTGTATCTGTTACTAGTCCAGTTCAAAGACAACAAATCAGTAAGCCAAACTGGGAATTACCAATCCAAATCCCTTTGGCTCAGTTTGAAAAGCGTACAAATATGTACTCCTTCCAAACTCAGCCTTTGGGAGTCTTGATGCCAACCAAAAGATTGGGCCACTGAGTTTTCCGATCTATTAATTAAATTCCACCCTATTGAAACAAAAGATTTTACTAAAACTTGGGAATAATAGAAGTTTTCAAAGACATGATACGAACAAATTTACAACCATAAGTGGTGGTTTACGTGATAGATTTTCCCTTTTTTAAAGCCTTAAAAAAACATACATTTAATAATATAATTCTTCTTTGTTGAACCAAAAATGGAAAAAACAAAGGAGACAACATAACATGGCCATGTGATGCGGGAATGCAATCATCACTCCCTCTCAATCGGCACACGCTAGCATTTTCAGTCTAGGGAATAGAGATATGTCTGTGTCTCCACTCTAAAGCCTGCAGGGATCCACGTGAAGCGTTGGATTAGGATCTATCGGTTTGCATTCGTTCATCTATTCCATAAATCGTGCGGTCAGGAAGAACACGTCCTCCTGTATTCACAAAAGAATTCCCATGTGGAGGGGGTGACGTCTCGGTGTGGTTGCGGCTGCACCGAATAATGAGAATATGCGACACATCACGTGGCTCCATGAAGTCACGTTTTAAGGCGACCACAAGACGATAAAGACTACGTCTGATTCAGTGATTCTCTCCCGCCGGAAGGTTCTCCCGAGTCACGTCGACACATGGATGTTGTTTATTGGCCTGTAAGAACGAGAATCGAAGTCGTTGAGTTGAGTCCAAGAGGGACCCACTTTCGCTTTCACTCCATGCGATACAGCTGTTTGGGGCTGGGGGAGATGTGGATATGTTCCTTTTGGATTTTGTGTAGACCTGCTCTATGGGGTCACGTCACCGGCGGCCTTTAATTCCAGTTTCCAAACGATGACTCGGTAAACTTCGCAGATAAAATTAATCGGGAGTGCTCATTGGTGACGTGGTGGATAAGTAAGGATAAATATTGGGTTAGAATAAATATGTCGTGATAATGATATTAATGTAAGTTGACTCGACCGGGTCGGACCTATACAGTTCGGTTTGGATGTTGAGCTGCTGAAATACAAGGGGCTTAGGCGGCGTTTGGTTGGATTTACTAAAAATGCAAAAGCTCAGAAGATTGTTAAACTTCCAAAGGCCCTGTTTGGTGTGCCTTTCCGTGTGGTCTTTCGGTTGTTTACAAGCCAGGCAGACCGCGCCATGGTATTTTTCCGTTTGGTTTGTAACAGATCTAGTCACCAAAAGTTGGTACGCCGAAAAGACACGAGAAATCCATTTTGGGCTGATTTTGGGAAGCTGGAGCTTCTCATGTCTTTCTCGCTTTACCCTCACGTGGAAAGACGCAAAAAGACGTGTAGTAGCCAAACTAACTTCAGGCTGCTCAGATCTTCATACAAAAGCTCGATGCATTTTTGACCGTTAGAAATACCAAAAGATCTTCCCAAAAAGACTTGCCAAATGGCCCCAAAGTATGGAATGCCTTTTTTTGAGTCTTTTAGTTTTAGTTTTAGTTTGACAATGAAAAAATTAACAAAAGGTGTCTTCTAGAATATTCCAATCTTAAAGCCATGAGCTAGAAAAAAATTGAATTGAAGCTTCTTATTTTTAGTTTTTTTTTTCATTTTATTTTTGGGTTTTTTTAGTTTTTATCATGTTGGTGCTTTCAAATAACATTTTAACAAATCACAAAACAGGGCCCTGTTTTTTTTTGGTAGAACTAGAACTAAATAGGCAATTGATTAATTTGCTTTTAACCAACTGCTTTGTGCATTTTAACTCATCCTAGATTTGCAATGACACAATAGGTGGGATGGTCACTCTTTTGTCTCTCATACATAGGTGCAAGATCAAATCCATGTAATTGACTAATTGAAACCTCTCCATGATAGTCAATGGGCTTCATTAGGGCTGTTCACAGAAAAACACCAACCCAATCAAATCGGCCTGACTACAATGGATTTTGCTGGTTTTTATAGTGTTTCAGTTGGTTTTGATCCAAAAGTTTATAAATTGATCATCCCCAACTGAACCAATTATATATTTGTTTATATATAATAGTCTAGTATTAGTATTAATAGATAAAAAAATAGCATTAATAACTTACAGTTAAGATTCAAAATATCAAAACGTATCAGTTCATATAATATGTATCATATCAACGATCTCCCGATACATCCCTACAACAAAGACACCTACTAGGGACAAGGAGTCAAGCTTTTCATAACAGTGAAGAGAAAAGCATTCACTTTCCACCTTGAGAGCAAAGAAAGCCATAGTCAAAAGAGATTTGAATACCATCTAGTAGGGCCAAGAATTCCACTTGAGTTTGAAATAGCAAAACCATAGCTGCAGCACACCAGACAAAAAGAACCCATGGTGTTTCCAACTATCCCATCCCCCACCATTCTCGCCGAGTTACCACGATTAGTACCATCAATACTTAGTTTAAACTCTTGATTTGTAGGAAATTTCTAAGAAATCCATCTAACTTGTCTTCTCCTTGGAGCTTTGAGAGGGACACTGAGAACCTCAAGGACAAGAGAGTTTGAGCTAGTAGTAGTAGGCATATCCATAACAGAGTTTAGATCAATGAGCCATTGCTTGATATTTCTGATTAAAGCTTCGGAGGATCCAATTCCCTCGTAAGTGTGCTTGATCTCTCCTTCCATAAAACCCAAAGGATAATAAAGGGGAACTATGCTAACTAAACTATGAATTTGGGAATATTTTTGCAAAAGTTCCACCAACTTTTAATTCTGTCAATGGCATGATGGGATGGAATTAGGTAGATGGCAAAGAGATTAGAGAAATACTTCAAAACATGTATATCATTGCATCAATGCCCAAGGTTCAAAGTATCAATATATACGATATGGGGTATATTGTATTATATCTTTGAGTGTTGATACACCTATTTACAAGTAGGGGTGGTCATGAGCTGAGTTTTTCATGAACTATTTGAAGTCGAGTTCGAGCCCAATTTACAGTCTTGTTTATTAATCGAGTCGAGCTTGAGTCTAATAAAACTCGGCTCGTGAACCGGCTTGAATAGGTATATATAATAATAATAACAATAATATAAAATTATAGAAAATAATATATATAATAAAAATATTATATATATAAAATATTTGTATTTTTATATAAAATAATAACTAATTATTATAATTCTTAATTTTTTAAATATCAAATAAAAAATATTATATATATATATATATATTATTTTTATAAAACGTTTTTTCTCAAATTGAGCTTGAGCTTATGAACTTTTGACTTGAGTCGAGCTTGAGCTCAAGGTTCTAGCTCGATCCGAGTTTGAACTTGAGCTTAAATCTTGTATTACTTTGGCAAGCCGAGCTCGAATAGCTAGCTATTCAGCTTGACTCGGCTCGAACCCACCCCTATTTATAAGTATTTTCATGAACTGCTAAATAAATTATTCAAACTCGATTAACTAGCTATTGGTTAAATTATTAATACACCTCTGCCCTCTACCATATATCGATACATTGAACCATGACAATGCTAAATAAGTGAATGACAATTTCAGATGTATAGCTGTCACAAGAACAACACTCGCAAGCAAAAGAAACCTCTCTAAGCTTAATAAGGTCCGGTCATCGGTCATCTGTAGTAGGTAAAGCTCGATCCATGCATGAATTTCCACATAAACCATAAACATAGAAATTCTCAATGGAAGGTGCTTCTCCCACACAAACATAGCCAAACCGACTCTAAGATCTTTGTCTCTAACTAGGATTCCAGATGAGAGAGTCGTTTGTCTCTAACTAGGATCAAGAACCTCATGGAGCTTGAAGTCATTGATTACCTCAGTATCAATCTCATAAATTAAGTACTGGACCTCTATCTAGCCAGCTGTCATGCCAAAGGAGATACCACCTTTACCCCACCAGCCATTTGCAATGACGAAGAGCCAACTCTTATAAATTTAACATCTCTTTTCACAATCTATCTAGTGCACACTTTTAGCAAAGGCAAGGGTGTATTTAAAAAACATGAATTGTGCCCAATAAGCATTCTCTTTATTCAACAACCTAAACCAAGATTTCAACCCCATAATGATCCAATTTGATTTTACTTTAAAATATTTTAGTAAAAGGTCACATGCCATACGATCCATTTTTTTTTTATCGTACTTCTTTAAATGCCTTAACTCATTGTTTGGATTTAGAATATTAAAATATTTTTATGATCATAGTTTGCAAGCATCGGCATTATATGATGCCATCAATTAAAGTTTCTAATTTACTTTAATGGCCTGGACATAGACATGAATATTGACATTAGTTTCAATGTTGTATATTTATTTACCTAAGAGTCATAATAGGTTCAAGTTTCATGCTAGTACTATATTTCCAATACATTCTGTACATAATATATAATAATATCAAGGTCATTTTTGTTAATAATATTTTGATCGATCGTTTTTTTTTTTATATACCTTAACACAATCATACCAATTAATGATCAATATCCACTAGCAATCCAAATTCAATTTGAATTCAAATCAAATATTAAAAAATCAAATTTGAATCTAGGTATATCTGATTTAATTCAATCTGTTTATAACCCTAAGATTCATAATATCAAATTTTCACTAACTTATAAATTATCTCATTATTATGATTAATAACATTTCTTAGGATTTGTTTGGTTCACAATCGGAATCGGAATTGTTATCAGAATCGAAATCCTTCAGAATCAGAATTTGAATGGTCTATTCCCATAGCATGTTTGGTTCAGACAAGAATAAGAATGAGAATTGAAATCAATATGAGAGGGATAGGGAATGACCACTCTCTCAAATGGGGAAATGCTATTCCAACAAGAATGAGAATGGGATTCTAATTCCTCCCAACGAAATAGTTGGAACTGGAATAGCCAATTCTGATTCCGATTACAGACCTCTATTCCTGCAAACCAAACGGGGCCTTAATTCTAAATTTCTAATAATCATTGCTCTTATGGGCTTTGCCACAGTCCATATGGGGTTGATTGTATAAGGATTCTGGTGTCCAAATCATAGTTGACAGGAAGGAGAAAACCAATGTGATTCATGTGGGAAGATAGGAGTAACTTCCGATGGAGGGAATTGTCCACAGATTTAATTTCCTGGAATTAATAGAAAACGGCTTGACCAAATCACATGAGCATTGCTTCAATACAGGAGGATACATACGAATGTAGCCCTGATTATTATTATTATTATTTTAATTTATTAAGGTGGACCAAATCTTAATTGGTTCTCATGCCAGATCCCAACTATTAGTTAACAAGTTTCTAAGCCTCAGCCTTTCAGAGACCGAAACATAAGCAATTATTTATCTGAAATCTGAATTAACTATCTCAATTCTCAACCAAATAACTGATTTTTCTAACAGTAGCTGAATGAGCATGTGGTAGATTCAGCTCGAATGGGTTTTAATTTAAAGTTTCTAAGCTAATGGATTACCACCAAATCTTTCTTGGTTATTGATGTCTTGGTCTAATGGTTTATATATTCCTTTTTTTATTGTTAATTGAAGACTATAACATGAAGGGATGATATTCAATATTTTAGAAAATATAAAAAAATAAAGCAAACGAAGAACAGAAAGTCTCATTGAAGATTGAACCATTTCTAGCAACTTACTAAAAATTAAAATTCTTGAATAGAATAGTATCAATGCATGGACCAGTCAGGTGAGCTCGAATCTAGTAGGTTTCTGTAGCCACGTTCGTTTGAATGAATCCTTTTTGTTCTTTTCCATTTATTTATTTATTTTTGTTACTGGTTTTGCGTGCTAGACATTTCCACCAAACATATTAATTCTTGCTTATTTTATGATTTAACTAAAGTTTTTATAATTAATATCTAAGGGTAAGAGATTATCTGGTCAAGTTAAAGGTCAACTTAAGTGGATTACTGCAACCACTCAATTTGTTTTATTTATTTTTATCATTTTCTCTTGAATTCAGTTTGTTTGTGGTGCAAATTTCGTTTGCACTGGTGTAAATGCATGGGCTGTATAAATTCTGATTTAATTTTGCTTCATATTTAACTTTGTCTTGTGTGAAAAAAATATAATGATATGATCTTCACACATTATATGAAAGAGAAGTGGGGTAGGAGAAAAGTTATTTATTTGGGAGTGAAGAAGAAAATATATGATGTGTTCCACACTTTACTTTATATGAGAGAGAATTGAGATAAGAAAGTTAGAAAACAATGTGCCAAATTTGCATCGCCAGAGAATACAAATAAAAGTTTGTATCGTGTAATAGTGCAAATCATTGTTACAAATAAAAGGATGTAAAACTGAAACAGGTACAAAATTTATATCCAATTCATATTTGCACTGCAAGAAAACAGAGAGGAATATTTCCTCTCTTGGCCCTTGCAACTACCCTGTAATTACATGCCTGATGCCCTACTACCGAGAAATTTCTGCTTTGACCTCTAACTGCAAAATTGACTTTATTTTGAGTTGAACAATTCCTTGATAAAATGTGCAAAAATATGTGATACACCGACATTATAAGGCCATTATTAGATCGAGGGATCAAAGTTCTACTTAATTTTTGTACCATTCTGGATGTAGACCAGGCTACACGGGTGGTCTAAGAAGCTTTGAAAGTATTGAGGAACGATAAGTGGTGGTTGGAAGAAAGTGAGAAGTTCTTATTAGGTTTGAAAGTATTGAAAAGCTCCTCAGACCACCGCCTTAGCCTGGCCCACACTATGGGTACCCATTCAGATTGGTGCACCACATCAATACAAGGTACCCAGTACCCTACTAATTGACCCTTCTTCCATGCATGAGGATTGAAATCATGAAAATCGTCTAACTCTAGTTGTGAAAGTTTTTAACCTACTGTTTCAGTAACTAAATTGGCCTCCTTGATTAGAATTCTGATTAGCTGTAGTCGGCTGTTGAACCAATGACAACGCCCCAAATTCTATCATTTCCTTTTCTTTCTCTTCTTACAACTCTTACAATATAATGTTTTTTTTTGGTATTATATAACATATAGTTAATACACCTTACGAGGCTCATGGGGTGGAGATAGAGCTGGATCAATGCATATGAGTGGGTGCAGCATAAATGAGTTTGATCTCGTGCTGGTGCTTAGAGGTGCCAATGGTATTTGAAAATTCGAGATTTAATAATAAATGAATCGAATTCAAATATGACCTGATTCGATTCGATCAATACCCAAATTCGATTGAATATTTAATTGTTATATATAATATATAAAATATTTACATAAATTTTATATATAATATTTAAATTATATAAATAATTTATATATTTGTATATTTTATATAAATAAAATATTTATTAATTACCTTAAATAATTAAGCGATCGAAATTGAATCTAATATTTGAATATTTAATCAAATTCGAATGTTGATTTTCAATATCTATCGAATATCAAATTGAATTCGGATATCAGATTTTCTAATCGGATTCGAATTGAGATGTTGCATGATTTGATTCGAATCCGATCCATTTACACCCTTAGTAGTGCCTCTTCTTTTAGAGGGATGCTGAGTGACCATTCAAGGTAACTGTCAGGCTCGCTTGGTTCGCGGAAATAGGGGTTTAGAATGGGTCATTCTGATTCCAACTATTTGATTAGAAGAAATGGAATCCGTTCCACTCCTAATGGAATGACATTCTCCCATTTGAGGGAATAGTCATTCCCTACCCCTCACTTGGGAATGAAATCCCTTTCCAGATGACTCCAATTTTCATCCCATTCCTGTCTAAACGAAACAAACTATGGGAACGATTCCTATGCTAATTTCAACTAGAAACCAAACAAACTCTTAGTTCATCGGCAATGAGATAGATTTATACATAAAGTAAAGTAATGAAATGCAACCATCATAGTAAGCATTACTATAAAGTTGTAGTCTTGTGATTCTTATTGCCTAGATGGACACCTCATCACACCTAGACGGAGACCTGGTCACTAGACTAGCCAGACACCTTCCTTATATAGGTCATGGTGTTCAGACTAGGCATTCCACTAAGGGGCCTTACTGCCCAAGCAATGCCTTGACAACTATAATGATATTTTATGTAGTCTAGAATATATTTTCATGTGCTATTGGGTCAGCCCAATGGTTGAACCATTTGAAAAAGTTACACAATGTCAACTTTGCAAATGACTTTAATCTGACAACAAACACCATATCAAAGAAGTACTTTTAAGACTCCAAACTGCAGCTATGTGTGTGTTTTGGATGATGATCTCTCATCCCTCAGATGTGTAATATTATGATGTGTAAGCCTGTAGCTACTTCTATTCACTACTTCCATCAAATATCTTCCATGCATAAACATTTTACTGATACTCAAATATTGCTTTTGCTTTTGCTTTTGAACGAACTTGTCTCCCACAAGTCTGTAGGGACATTTGGATGAGAGTGACGCAATGAAGCCTCTTTCTGTGTCACCTCCCACCACCTTCTTTTCCTGTAGTTGAAGAAAAACATTCCAGAGGGAACAAACTTTCCTCTCCAACTATCACATTATATAAAGCGATTACACCAATACATACTTGTGTAGATCTGCCACCTATCAGTTGGGCCATGGCGTACAGAAATTAACAATTGATGATTTTGGCTTTTTCAGTTGTTCATGGCGGATCCCAGGTGGTACAGACTCATCAAAAGTATTGCTGTCTGATTTCTGAAGCCTGAACTAGTGGGACACACGTTCCACACGGATTGCAGGGTTTCACTGTTTATTAATTAGAATGGTGTAAGCTAGCCCTTGAATTTTTGGATGAGAACCAGATAAGTGATGTCATGTGACCCTCTTAATTAATGGATGATCTGAGGGAATTGAATCTGATCCCATTGTAGAACAGGTAAAATTTTCAAAATTGAAATCCAATCCTATGATATAAATTTATAAATCATCCAAACCTGAAACAATGGAATTTGGATTGGGTTTCAGATTCCATTGACAGCCCTATGCATGTGCATGTGAAGACTGACCCTAGTCACTATAAATATAGTAAAGGTTCTTACCATTGGGGGAGAGCCTCGGCCACTAGTCAAAATTATAGGAACCCCTCAAATCACTCACCAACTTCGTTTACATTAATCTCTCTCTCTCTAATAATTTGGAGATTGACTTCTCTCAATTGATGAAATCGCTTACCAAACCTCCCAAAAATCACTCACCTACTTATTTTTATAATATCTCTCTCTCTCTCTGAAAATTGATAACTGTATATACAATCGAATCCTAACTGGTGCAGTACCAACTTAGGTTTGTACACTAGCTACCTCATAAGCTAAAAAGTTAAATATTAAGACAATCCACCCTTGTTCTCTAATGCTCCATACATTGCCAACCTGTCTTGATTTTAAGTTGAAATATTCAGATTTGTCATATACAGGGGTGGTCATGAGCTGAGCTTTTTACAAGTTATTCAAGTTTGGCTCATGAAAAGCTCGACTTGTTTGTTTATTGAACTGAGTTCGAGCCCAATCAAATTTGACTTGTGAGGCTCGTGAGCCCAGTATAATAAATAAATAATTTTTTATTATATATAAACACATGCATACATGTACATATAAATATATAAATATATTTAAAATAAATAATTTTTATTATATATATAATGTTTTTTATTTTTTATGTATAATAGTAAATAATTTTTATAACTCTTATTTTGTGTATGTAAAATAAAAACACTTTTTTATATGTATATTTTTTATTTTTTATATGTATAATAATAAATAATTTTTACAATTCTTATTTTGTTGTATGTAAAATAAAAAAATATTTTTATATGTATAATTTTTATTTTTTAGAAAAAAAAACTTGGTTTTGTAGTCGAGCCCGAACCGAGCTTGAATAACCAAGTATTTGACTTGACTCTGCTAGACCCCTGGTCATATAATTGAATAGAAAATCTCTTTCTCTCTTTCTCTCTCTCTATATATGTGTATGTGTGCCCATGAATCTAAGCTACTTGCCATGCATCTTTCATCCAAGTATTTTCATGAATGAATTCTTCCGACACTGTTGTAATTAGTTTCTACATTGAGTTGGATTGCATTTAGAATATGTGCTTCTAAAGACAGCACAAAGCTCCAATTTTAGGCTCTGTGCATTGGAGCTTAATAATATTTTGACCTTAGGTTATAATGTTTTTAAAATTATTCTTACCAAACACTCGAAACACTTTTGCCTCAATTTTTTATTTTACAGCGCAAAGATCAAGGCTAAAATTTATCCAAACAGACCATGCATATAGTTAAATTATTTCCTCCATTGCTTTCAGCTAAGACAACTGAACCATTGGATTAGTAAGCCAAGCAATAGCCTTCTTCCAATCAAATAAGTCACATGGTTTTAAATGTCTGTTAAATTTGAGTTTTAGGGACTCTAACCAAACGATGCATTATAAATGTTGGATTGATTTATTTTGGAAAAAACTACAATTTTTTTTTTTCAGAAATTTAGGATTTAAGCCATATACTTAATTCTTACTAGGAAAATTGGATATTATATTAAAATTAAAGTCTTTAGAGAATGAACCAAGGATATTATATTAACATAATGAATAAGAACAATATAAATAAATAAATAGAATGTTTTTTTGCTCCAAAAGTTACTATTCTTTTTTCTCTGAAACCAAAATGTTAAAAATTTTCGAAATTTAGAACCATGACTAGTTAGTGTGGATGAGAGATATGGCAAAAAAGAAAAAAAAAACAATATATTCAGATAATAACGAGTTCGACTATGCTATGAAAAAGAAAAACAATTCATCAATAAATTAGAATCATAAACGTGTTAGCAAAATCATGTGTTATTTATCAAAATTAACATGAACAATTGGGTCGCCTTTTGGAGCATCCGGACCTACACCATACCCGATGGGTCTCATCTAATGCAGCATTTTCATCGAAGAAATAAAGTTCATTTTAGAGCTTATAAAGAAGAAGCTATTTGGCACTCGGATAGTCGGATGGTAAAACGTAATTTGATCGCATTGAGTTTGCACCGTTGGCCCCATTTCAATGTGGGTCCCGGTCCTTCATGTATAGACACATCAAAAGATATGGGTACCTGTTGGGTCACGACTCATGAGCTCCAGACCCGACGCAACCCCATGTATATACTTTAATTAATCGAGAGTGACCGACGAGTGACAACATGACCCGAACTGTACATGGGGCCCTCTTAGCTCTTTTCATCTCCATGCCTCGGGTGGGGACTTCGGAGTTCGGGCCCACTATTATTTGGGTCGAACATGGGAAGCTGCCTTCACTAGATATCACCGTGATCTGTGCGGGTTATTGTCCATTAATGAACGGGTTCGACTATGGTACCGGATAAATCGGTCCATTTTATGGTTTGTCCAACCCGGCCGGCTCAGAGAAAGATCATTACAGCGCTGGCATCACATCACAGTAATTCTGTAAATTCCACCAAAACCATATCCCCTTTTAAAGCGGGGGGTAGGGGTAGACCTGCCAGGAGGGCATCATCGTAATATTACATGAAATACCACATCATTACGTTATAAATCTAGCCAATTAATTAAACTGGACGGTCGAGACCAATCTGATTGAGACAGATTTCCATTTTGGTCTAGACTCAACGGGGGAAACCGAATAATTAATTAGATTTTGATTTTCAACTACCGGCAACCGGCAAGCGTCAATCCAACCGGACACAGCCGGTCACCCTCAGTCAACCGAGCCGCCAAATTGTCATGGGATCTCATCTCAGACTCAGAGAGAGAGAGAGGGGGATAATCAATGATAGCCGTCAGATCGGAATAATCTGCAGACTCCCCACAGGTTCGGGCCCCACCTCATCGGCGATGAAGTCAGCAAAACCCCTTTCCTCTGTGAAATCTTTAACGTGGGATGAGAATTGAGAAGCTCGAATGCTCGATTACAGCTGTATTCGATTTCCGGGACCCCTCTCTCCCTCTCTCTGTTCTTCCATTTTTTCTGTTTTTTATTTTTAATTAATTAATTAATAAAAAATTATTTTCTTCTATAATTTTTTGTTATCTCTTCCTTCTTTTATTTCACATTTCAGGCTTTTCTGTCGTTGTCGTCAGTCGTCTCCTTCCTTCTCTCTCTCGCTTACTCGCTTGCTTTCTGCATTCCTCTTTTGTCTTCCGTGAATGCGAAGCTTTGTAGTGTTTCTAGGAGGATTCCGGTGACCGGAGGTACAGTCGGTGTGAGAGAGCCTAGGATTTATCAGTTGGTTTGGGTTGAATTGTTCGAGATCTTCAACTGTTTCTCGGCTCAGATTTTGGCTTTTGTGAGGCTAAACTGTGTCCACGTGAAAGTTGTTCTCTTTTCGATCTTTTAGACTTTAGAGGTTTCTTTTGCAGGATTTAAGCTGCAATTCTATCATCTCCAGTGGATTTTGCCAAAAAAACGCAGTTCTTTTTCTTTCCACTTCCTTAACTGTCTTCCTCGAGAATTGCTTCTTTTCATCGTCTTTTCTTCTTTTCTGGAGGAAGCTTCTGCTGTGTATCTAGCGATTTGAGCTCTAGGTTTTCTAGTTTGCGCCGGGGTGGCGTTGGTGGTGTTGATTAGAGAGAAAGCTTAAGCTTCATGTAAAGGTCCGCCTCTGCTCCTTTACTCTTTATATGTTTTATATAAATTCTTTTCCCTGCTTTCCCCCTTTCATTCTCTCAGTGTACAGTTTATGCATAATGGGTTACTTTAATTATTGCACTTGCCTTTTGCTTTTTATTTTAGCTTTTCTTGATTATTTCTATGCAAGTTGAGTGATTGATGGATGAACTCAGAGAAATTTTGACTAAAAAAATTAAAGAAAAACTGTGTTTTGTCTTCCATGGTGAGTGAGAAACCACTCATTTTGTGCTGCTTTTGATCCCAAATATTCTATACAGAATATAAAAACCAAAAACGAGTTTATTTGCTTCTTCTTGTTATTTACAATTCTTGTGTATCTTCTCTGCAAGCTATGGTTCTAGAATCCCAGATGACAAGAGAACAAGAAGAACATTGGAAAGAAGAAAGTATACAGGAGAAAAATATGACCTATAATAAGCAATAAAAACAATTAAATAGGAAAACATAATTGAATCCTTGAATTACTGAGACCTGGAGCTACAATGTGGTGGGTTTAGACTGCTCCCGTTCGATGGAAAGAAGTGCAGTTGGCAGGCCATGTGACCCCAGAACTTAACAGACCCTAGAACTCCTACCCTCCACCGGGCCCTCACATCGCCTTTCAGATCAAATGATATCTTGTTCCGCTTCAATGACGCATCGACTTCCTCCATCCCCTCCGGGGCTAATGGGATTGACGACGACTGGACGAAGTAAGGAAGATCAAGAGAGCTGTTCTTGGGTACATCAAAGGGGCCAGCTGTCAATTGAGCTATTTTGATCCCATTGAAAGAGAGAAACAAGCTCAAGTCTGAGAAGGTTGCATGAGCCTTGGCGTTGTCATTCTCTGCCTTGATGGTGATACTGATCTGGGTATCCATTTGTCCAGTCTCGTGGTAGCCTAGCTTCTCCATATGAGCTTGTGTGACGCTTATGGAGGGTACCCTTGGTCGGATGATCAAATAGCCGATGAACACAACCAGGCCTGTGACTATCACTGCAATGGCTACAATGGTGCAGATGATGGCAATAAACCAGATAACGGGACTTGTGCGTCTATGCAATAGCTTTCGCTGCTGCATTGGGGAGTGGTGGTGGTGGTGAGAGTCCTGCAAAAGACAACATTCGGGGAGTGTGTAGGTTTTTCAATTTTATGTTGCAGCACCGGATTTAGATCTTGGGAGCTTGGCAAGAGAGTTACCTTGGGTTCTAAATTCTAATTGGTGGGGGAGGTTTTGGTATCTTCCTTGCCTTGTGTGAAAGCGACTGCATTCTTTTATGAGAAAAGGGTCTATTTTAGGAATCTCACTCACTTTATCATGGCGTAAAGAAAATACCAAACTTGCACTGCTATATATAATATACCACTTCTTTCCTTTTTCTTTTCTTCTTTGTATATCTGATTATGTTCTTACCACTTAAGTTGGGTTGTAGAATAAGTAATCTTTCGGTAGATATCTCCATACTCGAGATCTTGTGCACTTCCCATGTTGGGCAAGTGTTCCATCTTCCAATTGGAAAGATTGGGCAGTAGAGACAACTCCTGACAAAAACTTTGATAACAATCAAGAACCAATCAGTTGATTTGGGAAAAAAAACTGAAACATTTTGAGAAAAATGTACAGGTGACAAGAGAGAAATGGATTTACTCCTTGTGTAAACGCAAATCTGTAACATTCTTATACTATTACTGGTAAATGTTGCTCAACGAGCCAAAAGTATTTATACTTTTAAAATTATATGGTTCAATAAATTCAATCCAGAAAATTTATCAAAAAAAAATTCCAATCCAGAAAAGGCAACATTTGGATTGCTTCCAATTTGTAGACCCCGCAGCTAGATCTTTACTTTCTCTTTTAGCATGGAGGGGTGCTTAGAAATGGATTTCTACCTACACAAATGCCGTGCATTTCTTGTGTAATCTTTGATCTTATTTAACAGATTGCTTCCCTTCTCATTGATGGAGAAAGGGCTTTTCTTAGGCACAAAATGGACTCTTATTTATTTTATCTTCTTTTGGATGAAAACTAAAATAAGTAAGATGAAACCGTCAGGTCTTCAAGTCCTGGATGAGCAGCTGAGATGCTTAGTTGGTCCTGATGCACAGCTCGTTCCTCTTCCCCCTGATTGTTAGCTGACTACCTTTGTAGCAGGTCCTCAAGCAATTTAGGGGATAATTTCTTATTAATGGAGAAAGACTTGTGACCTGTATGGATCCCCAAGCTTTTGTGAGGCTGTCAATTGGATCCCTGGGGCTGAGAATCACAGCGTCAGCTGCTAAGGCAGGGCAATCTGGAATCCATGCATCCTCTTCTCCATGTTCATGTGAGATACGTCTACGAGGCTTTCCTGTTCAGACTGCATCAGTTCCGTTAATCTCATCCGCCGAGGCCACACCTGACCCTCATAGCATTGCTACAAGCTTCTATCTTGAAGAATCTGATGTTAGAGCACTGTTAGCACCAGGCTGTTTCCATCCATCTAATGCCTATTTAGAGATTGCTGTTTTTACAGGGTGGCAGGGATTCCATTGTGGTGTCAGCAGCAAGAAGCAGCAGATTGGGACATTTAAGTTGCAGGTCAGTCCTCAGTGGGGGGAAGGGAAGTCATTGTTACTTCACCATGGGTGGACTAGAATTGGGAAAAACAAGCAGGCAGATGGTAAACCAAGAGCCGAGCTGCATCTAAGAGTGAAGTTGGATCCAGATCCCAGATACGTTTTCCAGTTTGAAGATGAGACAACACTGAGCCCCCAAATAGTTCAACTTAGGGGAGCTGTCAAGCAGCCCATTTTCAGTTGCAAGTTCAGTCGTGACAGGAGGTAAGAATTAGCTATTGATCTTTTCCCTTCTCACAAGTAGCATTATCATCAGAAAACATATCAAAATCACCTAATTCAAACTGGGAAGAAGAAACAAATGGCACATAAAAATCCAGATAAGCATATAGAAGTGTCAACTATAATCTGCATAAATTGGTGGTTTCTTCACCAATACCATTACCATCTTCATAATCGGTTCCTCCATCATACTGTCTAAATGGTTATCTAAACTAGGTTATTGAATGTGCTGCTATCATGGGCTTCCCTGGACCATTCAGTATGTTAGAATATTGGTCAATGAGCCAAGTCCTTCAAGTAATTGGGGATTTATATGAGAATATTTTGAAGATTAATTTGTTTGGTTAGTTGTTTTGAGGCCATGGTGGTCGAGGTGGTCCACTAGTTTAATCAATGAATATGTATTGTGAAGGAGCCACCGTTCTTCATGGTGAGAGCACAGATCAGTTGTCACAAGTAGTACATTACCTTGTATTATTGTGCTTTTCTGGACTTTGAACTTTGAAATTTATGCTAATGTAGTCCTTGAAGTTTCACTTTGACAACAGTAACATCACTAATGTCATGGGTCTCAGACGGATTTATGCTTTTCGTTTGTTGTTGAAATAACAGGGCATCTCAGCTGGACCCGATGAGCAATTACTGGTCAAGCACCAGAAATGGGATGGACGAAGAGGCTGAGAGGAGAGAAAGGAAAGGATGGAAGGTGATGATTTATGATCTCTCTGGCTCAGCAGTTGCTGCTGCCTTTATGGCAACCCCCTTTGTACCATCAACCGGCTGCGATCGTGTTGCACGGTCCAACCCTGGGGCCTGGCTAATTGTCCGTCCAGATGCCTGTATGCCCGAGAGCTGGCAACCTTGGGGCAAACTTGAAGCATGGCGTGAGCGAGGAGGCATTAGAGATTCAATATGCTGTCGTTTTCACCTCCTCTCCGAAGGTCAGGAGGGGGGTGGCCTACTTGTCTCGGAGAAATTGATTAGTGCTGACAAAGGTGGGGTGTTTGTCATAGACACAGATAGGCAGACACCGTCGGCAACGCCAGTGCCAAGTCCAAGAAGCAGTGGGGACTTCGCATCCCTGGCACCCATTGTGGGGGGTTTTGTGATGAATTGTAGGGTGCAAGGAGAAGGGAAGAGTAGTAAGCCGTTGGTGCAACTTGCCATGCGGCATGTGACATGTGTTGAGGATGCGGCCATCTTTATGGCGCTCGCCGCAGCTGTCGATCTCAGCGTCGAAGCTTGCAGGCCATTCCGTAGGAAGTCTAAGAGGGGGACCCGCCATCATTTACAATGAAATGAAAGGTGATTCATTCCTATATTTTATTCCCCACATTCTTGCATAAGAACTTGAGTTGCTTGCTTTTAACATAGTTTTGGGACATAGCACCCCATCTTCATCTCTCCATGCCAAGCACTGTCGTTGCGATTTGCAAGGACGTAAGAAAATGCTTTGGGAGGGGTGAGCTGAACCTTCACCTAATTGGTTCAGCTGCTTTCAAGCGCTCTTGATAAGCTATTGATTGATACAGGGTGAGGTAGACAACCTTTCAAATTACTTGCTAACAGCTGATTTGAACTCCCTGGAATTTTTTCTTCAGAGCGTTCCTTACACCGACCTCACAGACACATCATTGGGAACATATTCCGTGAATAATAATATATACAAGAACCAGAGATATTCCCAATGTACGGCTGGAACATGATCTGAGGAGCAGATCCGGACTCACATATCTTATAGGCTGGTTGTGTGGGTCCAGCTCAGAAAGTCAGAAGCCATTCCACTTCAGTCCTCCCAAACAAGCATATTACTATTACTGAACTAAGCTTTACTGTAAAGCCTTTTTTTTTTTTTTTTTTGGCTGAACGAGCTATTTGAGCTTTGGTTTTTCACCAAGCATACGGATATGGTTCTTAATTTGTCAAGAAACTAATTAAAAGGACGACAAACCAACTAGAAATACTTCAGTTAATAGTTAACTCTAGATTGTTTAAAGTACTAATGATGAGGCTCTCTAGGTTTGGTCATACATTGAGACACAGGCAATGGGTTGGGGATGACTGGGCCTTACCTCTTATCAACTTGGCATTGGCATTGACTAATCCAATACCGACCCTACCTCAGTACTGTCCAGATTGAGAAGGTTAGACAGGTTGAACGTTAGGCAATCCACGCTTCAAACTATCCTGGGTTTCCTTGAATGATTCCCCTATCTCTGCCCGTTAACTATTGCTTTCTATGATCATTTTGGCATATTATTCGTATTCAGATTTCAGAACATTATCTCTGAATTTGGCACACTGCATGCGTGCACAGCGAACATCTCCCCATGATAAGTACGGAAAATGTTCCCAATCCAATTCACAGTTGGGATGTGTTGTAGGGTGTGCTCCATGAGAAGCCTCAACCTGAAGGACTTGGTATACTCTCTAAATCCTGAAATGCTAGGCCCACTCTACATGTTCTCTATCTAAACCAAGCAGGCCAATACGGTTTAGGTTTAACAGATCGATACAGACTGCTATGGATTTATTTTGAAACTCATTTCTTTCTTTTTTTTTTGGTTTTTTAAGCCAAACTCATTTCTTCTATACTTAGTATGATACAAAAAATTATATCAATGCTTGTACAGACGTATAAGAAATATCATATTTAGTGAACTTGATTTGAATATTTCTTTGTATCAAATAAATAAAATAAATATATTTGAAGGCTTTGGTGCTTATGTATAAATTATAAACGTACAATAAATATTTTGCACTAAATTTGGATGCATCGTGCATGAAAACTTGCAATAATGGGTTCATGCAAGGTTTAACATGTCTGACACATGTCATACAGTACCATACATATCGGCTTTTGAAGTCGCTGATTCTCAAAAAAAAAAAAAAAAAAAAATGCATGGTTTGATTGTTTTAGTAAGTAATGGCCATATCATAAATTTTGGTAGTTATTGCCAGAAAACAAGTAAAACGAAAGTTGAAATTCCAAGTTGGAAAATACGCTATACGATTTACATTGCACAAGTCGATGTTTTGAACCTTTGGGTTTATGTGCATTTTTAGTTTTATACACAAATGTAAATCATAGTTCTTTCATGACAGATAGGTTGATTACATATACGGTAGTACTCTGTTCCAAAGTTTAGTAACGAGCTCATGTTAAACATGAGCAAACCATATTAATCATCATTTGAAATGTTGTGGATATTTCAATTCAAAGCGATGATTTTCTTTCTCTACGTACATCAATAGTTATCTATCTGAGCAAGCTTTCTTTTCTTTTTTTTTTTTCTTCGTCCTTTTCTTGATAAATCTATCTGGACAAGTTGATGTTACATGAAACATTTGGAAGTACCTTAGCGTGTTATACTTAGAGTATGAATGTCAACTTTATGCCTGTGATTTCAATTTTCATCTGTTTTTGCTTTTTTTTTTCCTTTTCTTCCTTTTTACCTATTTGCTCATAGATTCCATTTGGTGAAAAATTCTTGCAGTTGCAGAGACAAAAATCATGAAGGTCGTACATAATATAAGAAACTGGTTCTAACTTCTAAGTTCTAATGGAGAGGCAGCTCTGTCTTGATCTAGTTACGATTGGTGTGATGCTTTTGTCTCCTGTCAAATGTAAGGAAAATTGGGTCAAGGAATGTTGGAGTGGAAACATGTAATTTCTCTACCCCGAGAGACTTCAGCTTGTAAATGGAACTTGTTTTATTGATCGATAAAAGCAAACCAAACCTTCTCTTGTTGTACACAAGAACATTTCAAATATGCTGCTCTTCGTGATAGCAATCTTCTTGAACCAAAATGGTCCATTATTTTGCTGCTTGATGAAACAAAAGAAGCCATTTCTTAAAAGAATCAACAACAAAGGGCTAAACACAAAAGATCGGTCAGATATAAGCTAATAACATAAGGTTAAATTCAAATTTACTACCATTTGTTGTTAGTGTTATTATAAAAAGATAGGCCTATTATTGATCAAAAAAAAAAAAAAAGATAGGCTTATTAGGTTGAACGACACCCATTTTTTTTCACGTCCAAGGATGGTATGGAAATTCAAACTGCCTATAAAATAGAAGAAATTGCTAGGTAAGCCATGTGGTAATTTAGCCGGTCATCAGCCTTATGTCAAACACTGGAGAGCTATGCTGAGCTGCTGCTTCTTTTCCTTTCTACTATTGCTCAAACATTTGTGATCTTAACTTTCTTTTTATGGAGCCCTCTCGAAGTAATATCAGCTATTCCAAGGTCAATGTTCTAAATCTTGAAACACAGCATAGGGATTTGAAAAGGCAATTTTTTAACATGCATGAATATAGTGGAAAAATTAAGAATATGCATGGATATGTTAAAGAAACTCCGATATATAAAAAAAGAATATATCAATTACAAAATAAAATAAAAATGTAAAGCTTTGATGACTATGAATGAGGTTAAACTTGATTAATCCACATCAATAATCACCAAAGAAAATTTTGGTGGGATAAGTAGCACCGAAAGGGCTCTAGCTTCAAGGAGAGAGAGAGAATTAATAAATCCCTCCTAGCCAAGTTAGTTTTTCTGAATAATGATCTTTAGGCTTTGTGCTCTCATATTTTGGGTTCAAAATATCTCCGTAGAAGTAGGCTATTTTCTACCTTAGTTTAAAGCATGGTCCAGCATGTAACTCTACTTTTAAAGCAAAGTTTTATATTGTTGAGGGTGGACAACTAAAATTAACTCATCCAACTCAACATCTCTAAGTAACATTCTTCTTCTCTTTGACCTCTTATTTCTTCTAAATTTTGTTTTATTTTACTTATTTCAATTTACAAGTTGGTGTCAGAACAGGAAAACTTTGTCTTCTTATTGCTCGAGTGGGCCTGAGTTTTTTACTCTGTATAAGTGACCAGGGGTTGAACTAAAGCCTAATTAAAGAAATCCTACTATTTGATGTATGGAGATTTTCGTAAGGTTAAGATGACATTCAAATGAAGTCTATGAACTTTCCTGCTATATTTTAACGGAAAAAAAAATGATCCTAGTGTTTTGATAATGGAGAACAGTGGCAGAGATGTATGCATATGAGACTGTTTTGAAAGATATTTTCTGATACTCTATTCCGCTAGTACCCTCAACACTCGTCCAATCCATTCTATTCTTCCACAGTTAATTTAGTATGCAATGGAACACTTATTCATTGAACATGTACTGGTAATTGGATAGTCTTTATTTTTTCCGTAAATAAATTCTAAATTTGAAGAGAAGATTATGCACATTTGAACTAACAATGGCTTGAAGAGGCACGAATGTGCATAAGCACACTTTTGAAGGGAGTAGTTCCAGTTTTTGTTTCCAAGAGTTGATTGTTCTAATTTTTTGTTTTCAAGTGTTGGAGAACATTCATAAACAAAACCAGTCTCTATTGCATTCTGTTCGTTTGATCGACTCATCATCTGTTTTTTATTTTTATTTTTTTCCTCATGTCTAGCCTATTACATTTAAAATAAAAAATGTGGCCTGGAGCACTTTTATTGGAGGTCACAAGGGTGTTGTCGTCGCAGACTCGCAGTTGGTCCCGGTTTTGCTTCCGCAAGGGATCTCCATGTGAATGGTGTTGAATTTGATTGTTCCTGCCTTCCTGGTTAATGTAAATTTGTATGTGCTGAGAGGTTTTCAGATAACTTTTGGCAAAATAACTGAAATAAGCCTAAATTGCCTTTTTTAATGAGTAAAAACAAAGTTTATTAATAACTGAAAGCTTTACAAACATCCCTTAAGGAGGCACGAGACGCCACCTCTCCCAAAAAAGCATATTACATTTGAACCCAATACAGACAATTTTTATTCAGCCAATCACCCCTAGCTAAAACATCCACCATTCAATTAGCTGATCTTCTCACCCACTATTTCTTCACATTCATGTTTCTGGTAAGCCATTTAAATTTCTTGATCTCATTCATATATCACCAAATTATAGAATATGGTTCTGTCAACCATCCCACCACCAGTTTTTGGTCCCCTTTAATCACTACATTTGAGAGACTTAGCTCACTTGCAATCTGTATGTCTTGTATTGCAGCAATCAATTCATCTCTAGCAAAATGACCCATCCCCAATGAGCCGAAGTATAAAGTAATAACATTACCTTTGGTATTTCTCGTTACTCCTCTTATACTAGGACCAGAATTACCTTGATTGCTTCCATCGAAGTTTAACTTCGAAAAGCATTTTGGACGAGGCGACCAAACCTGAATTAACCCTTTGCTTCATCTAGCCATCACTTCACAGCTTCTCCAAATTTCATCAGATGAAAACTGTGAAAGAGTCCAATGTTCTAATCCAGTGGATCACTCTGGCCAATACACAAACTCTTCTTTACTCCTCTCCTTTTCTGTGAAATTGCCTTTGTAACCTGGTAATATTTTACTAAAGTTGAACTAAGAGCAGTTTGAAGAATATTGAGATGTTGTGGATGCAATGTTACAATTCCTTGAGTTAAGGAGAATGTTGAAAGACCTTAATAATGCTTGCATTAGCCTTGCTCCTAAAAGAAAATGCCTAGACAGAATCTCTCAACTCTGCTCTACCAGTCTTTGCAAAACATCATATAAAATAATTGCAAAAAAAGTCCTTACAAATTGCTTGAAAGTTGAAACTTGCTTTGGATGGCCTAATTAGTCCTTACTATAGTTCTACTATTTTTTGACACAGGTAGGTTTCAGATAATATTTTACTAGCTTAGCTATTTATGAAAAAATAATTACTATCTTAGTAAATGTACCAAGTCTATGAACTTGTGGAATTAAAAATTAAACGAGGTTGTTTGTTCTATTCATTTTCTTTTCTTCCCCTTCCACCTTTCCACTGCTTTCATAGATCAATTTTTAATGCCTCTGTTGTAAAAAGTCGAATATTGTCTACCCAAATAAATAAATAAATAATGCACTGATGTATGCTTCTTCAGAGTTCAATATCAAATAGTAAACAATGGTGTACGATTGTTCATTTCAGGTTTCTATGCTTAGAACCAAGCATATGTAATTGTTTATTTCATAATCAATGCTAATTATTCAACAGAGTTATTTCACCAAAAAACTAACGAAGTTAAACTTTAGCATTTTCTTTATTGCATACTAATAGAAGGGTACGTGTTATGCACTTGTGCAGGGTGCATAGTAAAAAGATGAAAAGACATTAAAATTTTAAAGATTTGTTAACTATACTTTTTAAGGATTCAAAGATTAAAATATTTGTACAACTATTGTTTGTATACATTATTATTATAGGATCCTATTTATAATATTCTGATTTTTTATGGCCTGGACATGAAGTCAGGGCAAGCTTACAAACCCTCTATGGTTGGGACAAAGCTTAGATGATGATGATCATCATCATGATCATGATGATCATGCTTTGCTAAACAATGACCTCTTCTTTTATGGTAAAATGTCAAATTGAAAAGAATGAAACACAGGTACAAGTTGATCAAGGTGACACAATACTGAAATGCTTATTGGGCCATAGGTCAAACGGTTTTGAAATTTATAACACGTGTAAGAGGTGGCTAGATGGCTAGTTCCTTGATTTTTGACACAAGTCAGGGTTCGGGTCTTACAACTAACATATTATTTATAATATATGCATATTTAATCAATATGCATACATATGACCACAATATGCATACATCATAGATTAATTGTAATTATCAAAAAAAACCATAGATTAATTGTGAAAACTGGCTGTGTTGGTGGAAGCTGGTCGATTTTCAATGGTTCCACCACATTTTGGTGGAATACTAAAAAACTGGAATGACTTTTGGTTCCCAGGTTTTACGGCCCAACTGTCCAGCCCAATCCAAGTCAAATTGACCGGTGTCACTTTTTGAGGCTTTCAGCATGTGGCACAGGTGGAATGACCAAAACTCCATTCCACCCATATCATAGTATTTGCCCATACTCACATAATATATCTAACAATATAGACCCAATACCTAAGGGTGCAAGTTGGGTCAGGTTAGGTGAGGTTGAGATCAATCCAGACCCAACCCGAGTTAACCCTCCAGTTGGCCAAACTTCTCTACTTCCTTTTTCCAAATGCTCTTATTTCGAAACTCAATGGCTGAGATCAATTCAGTTTTAGCATTACTATATGTAGAAGAACAGAGTTATCATGCTTTTAAAAAAGTGTCGATAAACTTAAACCTGTAGACATACAAATATACATACAAACATATAGATAAATACATAGTACTTAACATAAATATATGTTTACATATGAATATGAAGCTAAGTTGGGCTCAGGTTGGTCAAGGCCTCAACCCTAACCCAACCAAAAATTACGTCAACTTCACACTTTTAAACCCTAACTCTAATCCAAACTTCAACACAACCAACTTTTTTCTGGTTGGGTTCAGGATAACACGACCCAACTTGCAACCCTACCAATATCAACATAGTGGGTGTTCCATCTCTCACTCAAATAAACTGTCATTAATTCCTATATTCAAAACTGTCATTATTTCTAGAGGAATATGAGGTGTACGCTTCCTTTACACTTTATACAAGAGGCTTACACCTCTTATGCTTTTGTATTTATGCCACTTTTTTATAATAAAATGCTATAGATATATGTGGGGTAACCATTTTATCGTGTTTCCCCATTATATATTAACATAATCCAGAAAATGATTACCAAAAAAACATAATCAAAGGATGAAAACCCTTCAAATTTGTTTAATATAAGTATTATGAAAATTCCATAGTATGTATTTTGTGGCTCCATACACCCGTCAAGCTGTCACAGTCAAAAATAGGCTCAGTCTATCTATGCTTTGTAGGCTGCATTGAGTGGCATTATCATAAATTCTGCAATATGACTTTTTGGCTATTCTTCACACAAAGTTTGAAAAGCTTAGTGTCCTCTTTGAGGAGGGGTGATAGATCTCCTCGTGTGCCTACCCATGGCACTCACAAAGATCACACATCCCCTCACAAGGTGGCCCTAGTTAATGGCAACATGACTACCAGGGTTCTTCATGGGCATACACATGCTCATGGGGACAGTGCATGGGTTGGTACTACACCTTGTGCATAAAAGGGAGGCTTGGCATGAGGGTTGGCCATATTCGTGCCCCAGCTTTGTCAACTCCACGTCCAGGCAGATCAAGCTATCCCCTGTCCCAGAGTTTGGGTGTATTCTAGGCCCATTGGTAGTTTAGCTCATCATTGGAACTATCCCCCTTTGGGCCCACAAGTGGTGCCTCCCATGGAACAACCTGAGCTAGAGAAGTCACCCCATCCATGTGCAATGACATAATGATCCAGTGCCGCTGACCTTGATGGAGCCATCAATGGGCCTACACTTGGTCCTTACAACACAAAGGCTTGTTCTGGCCACCCAAGCTTGGACGTCACATGGTCTTCTTTCACTACCAATGCCTAACCTTGTGACAGATGGTATTAGAGACACAGGTGGCACTCAATCCAAACAACAAAGCCACTTCGAGGGTAACAGCATACAACCAGTCTAAAGCAGCACATCATCAGCAATAACAAATGTGGGGTGTGATCCATTTACACTCACTCATTGGGTTCGAGTCGAGGTGGCAACTGGACGGGTTTGGGTTGAGCATCAACCCAACCCGTCCAACCCACTGACCCATTAATGACCCGTTTAGAGAAAATTAAATGGGTTGGGCTCAACCCCAACCAGCCTTGACCCAACCCAACCTGTCTGCCCCATTAATCCTATACATACATAAATTACATAAAATATAAAATAAATTGCAGAAAATACAAAATTATAGAAAACACAAAAAATGCAAAAGAACAAAAATTACAGGAAGCATAATAAAATTACAAACAAACATATAAAATAAAAAAACAAAAAACTGCAAGAAAAATACAAAAAAAATATATAAAACACAGAAAATGAAAAAAAAACTAACAGAAATTAGAGAAATGTATAACAGAAATCATAAACAAACTTAGAAAATGAAAAGCAAACCAAAAATTACTGAAAAATATAACACAAATTATAAAAAAGAAAATGAAAAAATAAATAAAATTTAAGGAAATTACAACTATTAACTAAGGTTTGCTCTTTCGACGTGACTGCAACTATTAACTAAGGTGTGTTTTTTCGGCATGACTGCAACTATTAACTAATAGACATGCCATGAGTGGTGCTGAAAGTTCCTCCTCTGATGCCAATAATTTTGCTACAATCGCCACCACACAACATCAAATTCATTCCCATGTTCCCTGCTCCCCAATTTTCAGCTGCCTTTTCCAAGTAGCAATACTTTGTCTTCTTCAAATTAACTTAAAAAAAAATTATTAAATCTGATTAAAAAACATTCTAATAAAAATTTGAGCTTTCAAACATGAGGTTTTGTAGGACAATGATTGTTACAATGAAGCATATATTTAATTTCAGAATGTTGGGCATAGTGTGATTAGTGATGATGGAAGTCAAGCGATGTCCTTTGCAAGGACTCTGAACCATTGAGACTGAGACATTGGAGGGATATTTTCTGGTTAGGAATATTCATTGTGCATTTGATCAGACTAGGCTTTGGTCTTGCCATTCTTGGAATCAATAGATTTAAGAAAGCACATAGGCTTAACATTGACAGGTACATAGACAGGATACTTGACAATCAGGCTGGATTTACTGAGATATTGGCCCTTGTATGTTGTGGCCAGATTGGAAACTTTCCGTTACAGGAAATTTAATGTTTTGATGCAAAAATGGAAAAAAATCAAGGTGTACTTCTCCCCTCTGTTTTTTGCTTCTTTTCATTGCTTGGTATCTGGTCTTGCTTTAATAAGAAAACTCTGTCACTTGGTTCAAAGTAATGAACCAGAGGGGGGGGGGGTAGAAAACCTGAAATAGCAAATTAATGGGTTACCTGTTGGATAACCATGACCCAACCCATTAAATATCTTTTTATTAGGCTAACCCACTCACTAGTGATCCAAAACTAAATGGATACAGCCCAACCCAATAATTAATGGGTGGGTTGGGCAGGTTAACAGGTTGGATCGAAAAATTGCCACCCCTAGGTTCAAGTAGGCATGAAGAACTAGCCTGGCAAGAGGCTCTATCTTGAATCCCAATTCCAATGGCCCTATCAATAGACAATTAGACATATGAGCCATTTTCATTCTGCTTGTGTGAGGGCAAATATATGAATCATTTTCACTCGGAAGGCATATTGTAGTGATTTGAGTGGAAGAGTATGTAATGCATGGCTCCTAGATCATGGTTTTATAACAGATGAGTCATTGTTCTATAACCTTGCAAAGACACCATTGGAGTGGGGATGATGGTCCAAAATGGGTTTGTGTTGATGACTGGCCAAAGAATATTACCAAGATGGTGACATTAGCTCCAAAAGGATCCGAAGATCGAAACCATAAATATTGGAATAATAGGAATGTGGGTACATTTAATTGGTGTATGGCAGCAAAGGAACATGATCATGCATTGGTAGACATGCTTAGTACATAGGTAGAACGTCCATGTGCAAGGACGTCAACAACATTTCAACCAGTGCATGATACAGAACTATGGGTAAAAGTTGCCAAGACATAGTACAGAATGCAGTCAAGACCTTGAAGCAAAAGTAAAATTGGCCCCCTTTGAAGCGAATCATAGCCCAACACAAAGGTGGTTGTAGTCTCTCAAGGGACACAAAACACAGTGGTCATAGCCATAGTGTGGTTTGAGTAACCCCAATACAAAGAGTAAAATCCGGCATACCATCATGGTGAAATGATTTCTCAAGACATGGATGTCAACAACAGATAAAGACCAGTCCGGCATATTCAATAGCACCATCAAAAAGCTATTGTCACATGGATTAGGCCTTGATGGCAAACAAAGATGAATAACCTCTACAAAGCAATAAAGACACACATGTTTCGAGGGCCATCACACATCATAGCCACAACACTGTTTGAGTAACCCTAGCCTCAGAGGGTGAAGTCCAAGTAGGCCAGTGTGGGGAAATGTTTCATCCCAAACACAGCCAACATGAGCGAGTCCTACGTTGATTAAATAACCTTGACTGCAATAGGAGCAGCTAAATTTTGAAGTACACATGGATATGGCAAAAACAGATGCCCATTCACTGGCCTAGCCATGTCGAGTACAACAATGGATTGTGTGGGGGAGCCTGTCATGGTGTAAAACAAACTTAGTCTACCTATGCTTGGTGGCCTATGTTGAGTTGCATTATCATAAATTCTACATTTTGATTTTTCGGCATCCTTGATGTATTTTCACTCAAAGTCAAAAAAAGCTAAGTGTCCTCTTTGAGGAGGGGTAGACAACCACCTCGGGTGACTATCCTTGGCATTCCAGAAGACCACACATCCCCTCACAAGGCAGCCCTAGTTAATGGCTACTGTGGATCCTCATGGACATACACACACACTCATGGGGATAATGCATGGACTGGCACTACATCTTGTGCATGAGAAGAAGTCACCTCATGGACATAACCATATCCGTGCCCCATCATTGCCAACCCCATGTCTAGACAAAGCAAGCTATCCCTTGCCATAGAGCTTAGGTGTGTTCAAGGCCCAACAATTGCTTAGCATAGTCATTGTCAAAACAGCACCCTTTGGCTTTGGCATGTAAAAGATGCCTTCCATGGAACAACCTAAGTTAATAAAGTCACCTCGCCCATGTGCAATGAGGTCATAATCTAGTGCCACTGACCTAGGTGGAGCCATCAAAGGGACTACACTTGGCCGTTATAACACAGAATGCTTGTCCCAGCCACCCAGGCTAGGACACCACTGGTTTATTCCGCTACCAAAGTCTAACCTCATGACAGGGGGTACATGTCCCCCACGTGTAAAACATCCACACAAGACTTACGTGTATGCCTCCCTGTGAGGACCATACCTATTGCATCTAAACTACGTGTCACACCTCTACGTTTCAAAACATTGACCAGAATCTAGGTAGGGATGGCAATTTTCCCCATTTCCCCGATCCCCATGGGGATCCGCCCCGAATGGGGTGGGGATGGGGATGATTTTCCCCCGCGGGGACGGGGATGGGGAAATTTTCATCCCCGTTAGCAGGGACGGGGCAGGGACGGGGAGAGCACTCCCCGCTCCGCGGGGACACCGATCCCTGCCCCGTGGGATCCCCACTAATATATATGTATATATGTATGCATACGTTATATATGTATATATGTACTCATACATCTATATATTAATATTTTTAAAAATATGGTTGAATCTTTTCTAATAGGATTGTAAGTTTTAATTATTTTAATTTTATTTTTTTAAATAAAAAAAAAAACAAAATGGTTAACATTATAAATCACGAGGAATAGAGATCACGGGGATGGGGATTTTCGTGGGAATTACATCATGCTTTACCTAGTTGTCATAATTGCATAAGCTTTGGATTTTAAACTTTAGACATTGTCTCTTCTTGGAGGATGTCTATCAAAAAATTTAAGAAAATTAATTGATTATTAAAATTTATAAATTATAAACATTAACAAAAAATAATATTATTTTCTAGGGATTAAGATACATATTCATAAACTATAAAATCTTCTATGTATATACCCTATTTATATCATCCAAGACTCCAATTATTGATAAAAAAGACTCCAGTCTAGTGTTCAAAACGTATCCTGTCACATATATTAAAATTGAATATCTGATACTCTTTGTGTTACTGATACTTTAAACCATGCAGAATATGTGAATGACTAAGAAATCTAGGTATAGAACCTCACCCCTGCCAAAGGTTGGGTGAGGTTCGCATCAAGTTCACCCCTACCAAGAATCCATATAGCCGGGACCAACATTGAGTAAACCTGTAAAAGCCTTCAATGTTCTTTAATGGGTAGATGTACCTTTGGGAACTGAGATTCTTATAAGACCGCTCACAGTCAACCACACTTATAAGAAGACAATATCAGTTGCTTAAAATAGCAACACCATCAAGAACAAATGTGAACTATAGACCCCCCCCCAATAATAAATTAATTAATTAATACAAAAAACAAAATAATCATGAAAAAGTGAAAAAAAAAAGAACAAAAGTTAAAGATATCTACATTTTTTATTATTACCAACAAGGAGATATCTACATTTTAAAGAGATACAACAGGCATGCATGAAATTAGCAGAAAAGAAAACTTTAGAGGTTAAGAAAGCCTTCACCTCTTCTCACCACTAAAGATGTGAATGGAGTTCAGTTACCTTATCTCACTCTTGGGCCTCCCTTTGTCCAAATGTTCCTATATTTATCCTTAAGGTCAACTGGGGTACGAGTTTTATGAAAGACATGGCAGCCAAATTCCAGGATCTTTTTCCATGGAAAACCTTTCCCATCAGTACTTGAAAATCGCTTAACTCCTTCCTGCAAAATTGAAAGCACTCACTGAGATAAACTGACAATTAGCCAAAACACAAGGAAAAAGGATATGCCAAAATCTGGATGATACAACCATACACCCAGCTGGCTAACCACACTATGTTTTCATAAACCAATAGTCTTTCCAAAGCCTCCTAAAAAATATTAGTCATCCAACCAGGTCTGACAGAAAACAACAAAATGATCATGCAACCAAAGTTGGTATCCATGAATTCATACCAGCAGTATTTCCTCCTCTTCAGCTGTCCAAGGATTTTTCGTTCTCCTTAAAGAAGGAAATCTGCAAATCAGCACAAATAAAAAGCTTAGTGGCAGCTGCTACTTACAAGCTTAAAGAAGAAAGCCTGCAAATTAGCACAATTATAATTCAAGCATTATAATTGTTAACCCTTTAGGGTTTCTGCATATGGAAATGCACGCAGTTTGGGTGGAATCAGAGAGCAGACTGCTACTTACTTGGGGCTAATTGGCTTCTGATCTCTGCTGGAGTCATTAGAGGAAATATCATCTTCTTCAGCTTCAGAAGTTTCTTTTGTGGTAATATTTGGTCGAGAAGAGAATTTACCTTGTAAAACTTGTCTTCTAGTTCGTACTCCAGCAAGTCTCTGACTTAATGGCACCATCTCCCTGCGTCTACAGGGTGAATTTTTAGATTTATGCTTCAAATCAGCTTCAACCTGTTTATTATTTTCTTCTCTCCAATCTACAGATTGATGTTTTTCAATCACAACTGCCTTTTCTTTGGTCAAGGAAATATCAGATATCTCATTCATTGCAAATGCTTCTCCATCTCTCACTTGTAAGTCATTACCACTGCATGCATTAGAATAACTTTTGGTCAGATGACATTCCATCACTAAATTATTGTGATTGTCATCAACTTGTTTTGAATCGTCTCCTTCAGTTAGGAAAATATCATTTTTCTCATGGACAGGAGGTGCCTTTCCTCCTTCACAGGGAATATATCCATTTTTATATTCAATAGAATCATTTGCTGCTTCTTGATGTTCCATTGCTTGCACAGATTGCTTATGAATTATCTCTGTCTGATGCTTATTGTCAGGAATATTACGAGGAAAGCCCACTTCTCCAAATCTTCTTGATTGGGTTTCCTCATAATGAATATTTTCAAATTGTTTCTTCAGCTGTTGTTCATTCTTCTCACCTGTAAAGGCAGCAAAAGACTTCCTTGCCAGGGAAATTTTTTTCTTGGCATCATGATATGCAACAATTGCTTCTGCATAAAAGCAAAAGGGACAGTAGAAATTACCATTATTGTCAAAACTTGCTGGGGAGCCCAAACAACACTCATGGACAGCCAATTGGCAATTAGTGGCACAACAAATCAATAATTGGCCACCCCTGTTACACTTATTACAACGTCTCTGTTCTATCCGATCTAATGTGGCCTGAGAATCATGATTGGACGTGCTTTGAAAACTCAAAAATCTATATTTCTTCATTGCTATGACTATTTTGTCCTTCAAATCAAATAAAGCAACTTTATCATGATTGGCATCACTGCAACTATGTGTTTCAACATGATTCAGATTTTCATCTTTGGTTACAACATTAATTTGGTGGGAACCATTCAGACATGCTTCTAGAGGAATTTTATTACCCGGGGACAGATCGTGTGTGTTTTCATCATTATCACTACTTTGCTTCTGTAGGGAAGCATTCTCACAATCATCCTGGAAAATTACAGTTTGTACCATACCATGCACTTGAGTTTCTTTTTCTAATATACCTTTCTCCGCTGATATTAAAAATTTACCGGGAGGATCTTTTTGTACATGTTCATTTTCATACAAAGAACCTGAGTTCTGCTCAATAGACTTGATTTGACCATCTTTGGATTCCTTAAGGCTGTTAGTATTGGCATGACAATCTTCACCATCCACACAAATTCTGCTTTTGTCAGAACAGGGTGCTTGCCCTTCTCTAGAGAGTGCACTCTCCCCCTTTCCACCAATTATACTATCCAAAGCATTGTCATGTAATGTTTCGTTCCTAATTTTGGGTGACAGAGAGCCTGGCCTTGGATCTAGTGACTGGTCTTCACTGGCCTTTATACTCAATTTAGGTCTCTTAGTTGCACGATAGTTGACATCATTAAAGCAAATTGGCTTTTCGGTTAAACATGTTGAGACCTTTTCCTTTGCCATTTCAACTGAGTTCTCTTTTAGTGCCTGGATTGCATCATCACTAGTGTCATGACCCTTTGTAGCTTCATTGAAATCATTGTCATCGCAATGAATTCTTTTCTCATCCTTTTCATCCAAGCATGTCAACAGTTTTCCATTGGCCATTTCAATTAAGCTTTCTTTTGGTGACTCGATTGCAACATCATCATTGTCATTCTGCTTTGCATCTTCATTAAGATCACCACCACCCAAATGAATCCTACCCTTATCCTTTTCACCTGAACATGTCACTGCTTTTTCCTCTCCCATTTCAACTGAGCTCTCTCTTGGCGCCTGGTTCATAACATCACTACTAGTGTGCATCTTCGCATCAATATTTTCTTTGTCCAATCCACTCCTTGTCCTCAAGGATGCAGCTAATGGATGAGTACTTTCAACTATTGCATCCTTCAGCTGATTGCAAACAATACCACGTAAGAATCTCTGGTTGATCTGCAAACAAGTACTTCTCTTTCCATTGAATACAGAAATAACAAAGATAATATTACCTTTTCCAGAACACATTTAGGCAAGCTAGCACTTTTCTGGGAAATAAACTCTTGAACTTCCTGCTTCAACATCTCTAACCTGGACTTTACCAAGCTGGATTTTGAGGACTGATGATAGATAATAACAATCAATATGAGAAAAGTGACCTCTTAAAGAAAAAGAAAAAATAGATTTAATTGAGTGAATGGTAAAAGTCTGGTAAATGATAAAATAATTACTAGGAAATATTAGAAAGATATTGATCCAAAAAAAATATATTGGAAAGTCCTCCCATAAAATAATAAAAAAGAGTATTCAGGAGAGATGGACATACTGTGAGTTTACTCACTGGGTTTGGCTAAGACTGCTGGAATTGTTTGGTGTTAAGTTATGCTTTCCAGCTGATGTGAAGGGATTCATAGGAGCATGGTTCCTAGGAGGATTAAGCAGGGCTGGAAAGGTAGCATAGAGCATCCTCCTCTCAGCAGTGTTCTAGGCAGTGTGGGGTGAAAGAAATGGTAGAATCTTCGAAGGGAGTCAGACCTCAAAGGAAGAGGTCCTTAACAAAATTCTGGGGATGGTTCACTCATGATTGGAAAATTACCCTTTATTTAGAAACAGACATTCTTTTTCTTTTTTCGATTTTGATTTACATTTTGTAAGGAGTGAATAGTTTTGTGTTTTGGGGGTTTGGCTGTATTGGGCAGGATTGCACATCCTCTGTTCAGTTTCTCATTGTACAGGGGCTTTATTGCATTTTGGCATTTTGATATTAATGAAATACTTTACACAGTTTCAAAAAAAAAAAAAGGTAAACTTTATTAGAGAGAAAGGAAAAGGAATAGCAGGGTGACAAGGAATCACCCAGCAATAGCAGACCCAAAAACAACAGACACACCCTAACAAAACCCCTAAAAACAGAGAAAAAACTTATAGACATACCAAAGCTCCTAAGGAAACAAACCCATATCCAAATACAAAAATCACAACAACAAGGTCCCTCCCACCAACCCCTAAAACAAACTAAAGCACACAATAGACTGAATATCCCAGAAACCCAAATCCTGCCAGAAGATACATGTGAAAGACATCCTGGAACCAAACAATCCAGCTGATGAAAAGTTTCACTTAAACTTCATCCATTTTCTCATCTACTGTCTAATATAGAAATCTCTTGTCTCATTTGGGTAACTTTCTTTATCTTTCTCCCTTTCTTTTTTAATCTCACTCCGTATACTGCCATCTTCAATCTGGCAAAAACATGTGAAATTTGTCTCTTTTGATTGTTTTTCTGTTTTCTAAATCTTCTTACTGCATTAGGGCTGTGAAATAAAGGGGAGGTAGAGAAAGAGGTAGAGAATGAGAGCGCAGTTGGAAATATGCAGACAGGGGAGGTAGAGAAAGAGGTGAGTAATGAAGAAGACGAGGGAGGAGGATCAAATGAAACTGATAAGGAGGACTTGGTTGCACAGTTTGCTGAGCAAATGGGCTGTGAAATAAAGGATCCAAATGAGTTAAAGGTATTTTTGAAGAAAGGAAAGGTAGAGAGTAAACCAAGGAAGAGGAAGTTGAGTGAGTCAAAAAGGCTAAGGCAAGATGTAGAAGAAGATAAGGAGTTCAGTGAGAGAAAGGGTAGAAGAAGAGGGATCAACTGAAAAGAGGACAGGTAAGGGTTTTTTTAGACAGTGGTGATAAAGATTCTCAATTGGAATGTTAGGGGGTTAGGGAGAGCTAGGAAAAGGCCTTTAATAAAAATAAGTAATAAGAAGAGAGGATCCGGACATGGTGCCGATTCAAGAGTCTAAGCTGATGGAGTTTGATAGGAGATGGACTAGATCGGTGTGGAAAGTAATGGGCATCAACTGGGCTATTTGTCCTTCGTGGGGGAAGGTCAAGAGGTTCAGTGACAGTGTGGAAAGAAGAGGTTTTTGAGGGAGTGGAGGAGCTGATTGGCAAGTTTATTGTTTCTATCAAGTTTAGACACAGGGTAGATGGATTTGAGTGGGTATTAACCAATGTGTATGGTCAAACTGGTTATAGAGAAAGAAGTGAACTTTGGGAGGAATTGGGAGACATTAGGGGACTCTGGGAAGGCCCTTGATGTTTAGGAAGAGCTTTTAATGTCATTAGATTCACATAGGAGACTAATAGGGTGAGGAGAGGCAGTAGCATTAGCATGAGAAGGTTTAACAGCTTTACAAACAATTTTGAGTTGAAAGAGGTTCCTCTGCTACATGGTCTGTTTACTTGATCCAATCTCCAAGAAAACCCTATATGCTCTAAGTTGCATAGATTTGTACTCACAACAGATTGGAAGGAGCACTAGGGGACTGTTATTTCTAGAGCATTGCCTAGGGTAACATCAAATCATTGGCCTAGTACCTTAACGAGAGAGGATCTTAGTACTAAAGGGCCCACTCCTTTAGATTTGAGAGCATGTGGCTGTCTCTCCGTGGGTTTATTGAGTTGGTGGAGAATTGGTAGTGACACTAACCCAAATGCTATTTGGGAGGGGATGAAATTTCATTGGAAGTTGGAGTTAAAAAGCAATTAAAACTATAAAATATCTTCTTAAAAAGCAATTAAAACTATAAAATCATTATTTTTTGTGTGAAAACTAAGAATTTTTAAGACCTTAACGTGGACTTGTTTGGGCTTGCCTTGAGGGGTGTGGCACGAGGATCTGGGGGCAAAGCCCCCGGTCCAGCCGCCAGACTCAAAAAAGCGTCAAATTTTCAAAAGGGGCACACCTGGGTTGAGGCGCAATAGGCGTGCACCTTTTGAAAGGGTTGCGCCTAGGACCTGGGCGAGGCGCCTACCCTAAAATGTGCTATCGCCTGTGCGCCTAGGCATGCCTTTTAAATCATTGGTCGGATCCCTCTAAGAGAGATAAGAGACTGTGGACCCTAACTCCCTCTGGAACCATCTCTTGTGCCTCCTTCAAGTCCCTACTGCCTTCATCCAGTCGATTTGCACAAATTTCTAAATAAGGATGTTTAGGGAGAACCAATTCCTCCAAGGATTGGAGCCTTTTGTTGGGAAGCCTTCCTCGAAAGATGTAATACTTGTGACGTACTCCAAAGAAAAAGGCCTTTTTGGTGCTTGTCTCCGAATTGGTGCATTCTTTGCAAGGCTAATGGTGAAAGCTCCTACCACTTATTAGTTTCTTGCCCATTTGCTGCTAATCTTTAGGAATGGTTTCTTTCCTCTTTTGGTTGCAAACATATTTTTCAAGGCGCCAAGGCAAGGCTAGGCAACAGGGGCGCCTTGTCCCTTGGGCGATGGATTTTTTAAGTAAAAACATGTATCCTAGGGTAGTTCCCTAGGTTCCATTGCCATATTTCCTTAATAAATATCCATAATTTTCATAATAAAAGTATAAACTTCATATTAAAAGTATAGAAAATCAACATATTCATGAGAAGAAAAAGAAGAAAGAAAAGAAAATTCAAAAAATATAAGGGCTGAACCCCTATTTCTGTTATAGGAAAAGAAGAAAAGAAAAGGTGGAAGAAGAAGAAGAAATTAGTATATAAACACACAAAATTAGTAAAGAAAAAGAAGAAAATGTGTTGATTGGGCAGCATTTTATGTTCTTCCATACTTATTGGTTCAGGTTTTGAAGTCCTTGAGGGTTTGATACAGCATTTAGCAATGTTTGTGTTGATTAAACCCTAAAAAATAAGAAAATAATAAAAGGAAATTAGTATATAAGCACACAAAATGAATATTTTAGTTTAAAAATGTCTATTTTATAATTATAACCTCAAAAAATTAAGAATATAAAAGTTTTTTATAACACGCTATAGAAAACTACTTGGTGATTAGGCAAGGTGAGCCTCCAAGGATGCCTTGTCGCCTAGGCATCACATTGACAACTATGGTTGCAAGTGGACCCCACCGCCAAACATTCAAAGTTTGTTTAGCCCATCGTTCTTTGGTTGGCCAAACAAAAGGGAAGGATAGTGTAGAGATGTGTGAGGGCTGTTGTTTGCTGGACTCTTTGGGAGGAAAGGAACACCAGATTTTTTTCTGATGTTGGAAGAAGTAAAGAAAGCTTTATTGAAGTAGTAACAGTGAGGGTGGTACACTGGCTGAAATCCTTGGACCTGTTTGTTGATATTCTGATGGATATGTTGCTGAATAGCTGGCTAGAGGTGCCAAATTCTGCTCTTGTCCGCTCTTTAGTTTGTCCTGTGTGGTCACCACCAAGAAGTGGACTAATAAAGCTAAACTTTGATGGAAGTAGTGAGGGAAATCCATGTCCATCAGGTGTAGGAAGGGTTTTCAGAGATGAGGATGGGAAGGTTCTCGCTTTGTATCCAGGTCCCATTGGGGTTGGAGACTCTCTTAAAGCTGAGGTCTATGCAGTACTGAAGGGTATAAGGAAGTCTAAGGAACTAAATATACAAAAGTTAGTCATTGAAGGAGAATCAAAACTGGTCTTAAGTTGGTTACAAAAAGGTAGTGGACTTTGGAAATTTGCTAATGAGAGGACTGAGGAGGGAGATTAAATGGCTAACTAGAGGACTGGAAATCAAGTTTCAATGGGTCAAGAGAACAACAAATGCATTTAATGATGCTTTGGCAAAGCAGGGGGTGGGAAGGGATCAAATGTTTTGGACTGTTTATCTCTCTCTGGAGTGTTGTAACTAAATTCTTTTAATCTAATGAATTCCAGTTATTGATCAGAAAAAAAAAAAAAAAAAACTTCTAACCCATCTCTTGTCAAACTCTACTAGTCTAGTCTACTGTAACATCACAATGTCTGGTTTTTCTCTTCCCAAAAGGTCCTTGATCAACCTTCTCTTCCTTGCACTATCTAATCCCCTCACATTCCAATTGAAAATTTTCATGGTAATTATGTGATGACAGCCCCTCAAAGGTATAGTTCCCAACTTAGGGACCTTCCTTCTTTCCCCCCTTCCATTGAATTCAATATCTCCCTCTATGTCTGAAAGCAATCTCTCTAGCTCTGATCTGTTCTTTTTCCTCCAGTTTTTTCCATCTCAGGTTTGCTAGCACTCACTCTAGGCTCTCTCAGGTCCTCAATCTTTGCTAGGTTTTCCTCCCGAAGTTCTTATGCATTCTTATAATCCTCAAGAAGGGTACTGATTTGTTCTTAGATCCTTTCTAATTCCTCTTCCTTTAACATTTTTAATAACAGACCTCCCCCCTCAACGCCTCCCCTCTCAGGTTCCCCCTTTTAGATCTCCTCTTTACTTGGATTTCCTTCCTGTAACTCCTCTATTTGCTTGAACAATTCAAGATGGGCACAAATTTGATCCCATATCCTCTCTACTTCATCCTCTTGTTTCTTTTTCAGGTCAAGCTCTCCCCCCTTACCTACACAAACAATGTCCCTTCTCACCACCTCCCCTCCATAGTTGCTCCTTCCTGTTGAGGAACCAGGATACCTGTTATAGGCAGAGAACCCATATTAGTAACCAAAACCGAATTGACAAGTGTACTTGGACAGGTTGGAAAAGAAGAGGGTGGAGCTGGAAACCCAGAAGAAAGCATTGAATCTAGGGCTGATCCTTCTCCCTGTGATGCCTGTAGAGGAGTATCATGTTCCATCAATACCCTGTTAACCGTGGCATCCAAATCCACCTTAGATTGTTGTTCCAAAACTAGTGACTTAGTGTGCCATAGCAAGAACGAACCCTATTTCTCTGGGCTGCTATCAGGACTAAGCTGCTCTGTAGAACTGGGAGAAGTTTTTGGGTTAGGTGTGCCCTAACTCTCTTCTGTAAATTTAACAAACTTGACTGTCACCTTCTAGGGCGAACGAGGTTGAGAAAACTCCAACTATTCTTGTACAGAATCCAAATCTTCTCCTTCGATGAAAAGAATCTCAGTAAAAGAGTTGTCTTCATCGAAGACGTCCCTTAATTGTGGTGGCTCTACACTCCCAAGACTGCTAGTGTCATCTGTTTCACTGTCTGAGTACCTCTCTTCCTCTATCGATCTGCCTACCTCAAACATATCAGAATCTAAGCATCTTACGCTCTTTTTCCCTGGAGATTTCATCAATGGAGCATCCAATGGAGGCTTCTTGAACTTGGGGCTGCGGCATTCCAGCAAGGCAGCCTATCTTCCTTTACTTGCAACGCATTACCAGTTCGAAAACATCGTTTCTTATTCATCAAAAGAAAACATCCTTTCTTCCCTATTGCTGCGCTTAAGTCTTGAGGAGGACGATGATGGACCTAATTTGGTGTCCATCAATGCCCCACTTTTCATAGTCACGTGCCCTTTTAAAGTGGCACACGACCCTTTTAAAGATGGGCCCAAAGCGTTTTGTTCTTTTGGCCCAATAGGCTCAAGTGGGCCTTCCCGATTACCCCCTCCTTTATCACCCACGTGACTAGTAGAGAGGTTGCATGCTTCTGCCTGGTCCATTTCACAATCCACCCCTGCAGCCTGGCCCACATTATAAGACCGGTCCACAACCTGTTTTTCTGCCAACCCAAAACTCTTTGTTTTTAAATTTTGAACTTTTCGTATAGGTGTACTAGCCTTAACTCCACCTGTCACCGCTGTAGCATAGGAAATCCCAGTCTATCCAGCAACTTTCCCCATTATGCTTAAGCCGGCATTCTGCCTCTTAGCTTTTGTATTTCCCAGAACCTACTTTGTCATTTTAGTGTTATCATCTCTTCCTTTCACCCCAAGTAAGCATGTCTTTGTTTCTTCATCTTCCAGCCTGCGACCCTCCTTCCAAAGCTGCACTTCAATGGAAGTCGCCATCCAGACAGAGTAAGAAATGTCATCTATTACCACTTCTACTCTTCTTGGGATTTCTTCAGGTTTCACTCCGCTTAGCTTAAGAACTATAGAGTGTAGATCAAAATCAAAGACCTCATCCAATCTGGCATTACAAATCATAGCTAATGACTGTAAAACATCATTTCTCCAGAGATGAAATGGCAGTTGTAACACACGGACTATCACATTATCCTCCACACTAAAGCTCTTTGAATTTGAGAGGAGCCCATCTTGAGATTGTAAAAGCACTTGCTTCAACTGAAAATTTAAAGCCATGATTTCAACTTTGGATTCTCCCAAATCGAGTAGGGCCTTGCAATTATCAAAAGGGGCAATAATAATTGAACTTTTTAATTTTAATTCTCGCAATATCACCTTTGCGATTTTCCTCCAATCTTTCGGTTGAGTTGAAGTCTCAACCACAAGCTTTCTCTCCCATTCCTCTTTTCCTTCAATTGTCACCAGTTAGCAACTTACCCTTCCCTTCTCAACAACTGTGAGACTTTGTTTCTTGCTTTCTACCTTGTTGGGACTCTTATTTGCTTCTTTTTCCTTTTCTGGTGTATCGGAGTTTTCCAACCCAACTAAGAAATTATCAAGCAACCCTGCAACTTCCTTCCAACCTTGACCCTTTCTTCCTTCAGGGAAACATACCATTTGCTTCCTTCCTTCCCCAAAGTATTCCAAGAGTGCAATAAAAGAACCTTTGGCATTCTTCCTGCATTCCACCTCATACCTTCTCCCTTCTGAACCACAACCCTTATGGTTTGGTTGCTTACCTTTGGAGCTTGTTGCTACCAGGAAATCCTTCAGCCAATCGATCACTTCGAGTCCAACCAGCAAAAAAGTAGCCTTCTTAGCCTCCTTGATCTTCATGCCCGGTATCCCTTTGATCTTCATCTCCTAAAGGAGGAAATCCTTAGCTTCAACCTTTAGAGATTTCTTCCATCTTGATGCTTCCCAAAATCTTCCTTCCACTGTCCTATTTCGTAGCCAAGTTTCTCAACAAGATTTCTCACAAGAAGCTATGGAATCATTCTACATTCCCATTAAACAAGAATTGAAGGGATGAAGGGAAGAAAATGTCCTCTACTACTTGATTGCCAGCATATCTTTGTTGAATGGCCTTAATCTTTCGCTGAAGGTTTTGCATTGCTAATGTCAATTAAACATACCAAAAAAAATAAAGAAAAACAATCATAAGAAGTTATACTTGTTTAAAAAAATAAAGAACAAGTTGTTATATTCCCATTACCAGTTTGTCTCCTTTTTGTCTTCTATATTCCCAAGAAGCACTTGCCTCTCCAGGGTGGTGCCACGCCTCTAGGTAGTGGAACACCTCCACGTTTTAAAACATTGGGTATATGTAAATGGCATTGTTATCACCAGTAGTGATACTTAGGGCATTGTAATATTCCTACAAGACCGCTTCCAAACAAAAGATCCTAGCAAGTTGAAGTACTTTTTGGGTATAGAAGTTGCAAGGTCAAGGCATGGCATCAATCTATGTCAAAGAAAATTCTCGTCATCAATTAAAGGAGATAGGATTGTTGGGTGCTTAACTGGATGAATCACCTATAGAACCTAATGTTAAGCCACGGATCAACACAACGTATCAGCCCACATTGACCGCTACATATCGTATTAGTAACCCACCAATACACAAAATATATGGAGTTTCGTGGTAAGGCCTCTTTTTGGGGATAGTCAGGCCTTATACCAACCCCCTGAACCTATTTTAGAAAAAAAAAAAAAAAAAACTAAAAAAAATAACTACGTGATGTTAAAGTTCGACATGCCTTGTCTAGCATATTGGACTATATCAATAGATTCAATACTTTAATCCTTGTGTTAAGCTTAGCAGTGACACAGAGTAGCAATTTGATGATCCTAGAAAATACAAAAGGTTAGTGGGTAAGCTAAATTATCTGACTATTACCCAACCAAATATTTCCTTTGCAGTGAGTGTGGTGAAGTCGATTTATGCAAAGTCTTCAAGTTCCTCATTGGAATGTAGTTATTAGAATTGCATGGTACTTGAAGGGAGACCCAAGTAGTGGACTATTGTATAGACCTGATGGAAATCTTAAGATAGAAGGCTATATTGATGCATATTGTACTTGTTCTACTTTTGAATCTGATAGAGGTCCACTACAAGATATTGTACCTTTTTGGTTGGAAATTTAGTAACCTAGGAGAGTAAGAAACAAACTGTTGTGGCAAGAAAAAGTGTTGAAGCTGAGTATAAGGTCATATTACTTGTTACATACAAGAGATTGGTTTTTCAGTGGACAACCTCATGAAGCTATATTGTGATTGTGACAACCAAGGTTGTCTATATTTCATCTAATCTGATATTCCATGAGAGGACCAAGCACATACAAAGTTGATTATCATTTTGTAGGAGTAAAGATTCTTAACGAAGTAATTGGCACTGCACATGTCAGCTCGGAAGATCAATGGCAGACCTGTTTACTAAGGGCTTGAGTGGAAGAAGAGTGGATTACATATGCAACAAGCTGGGACCATCAACCATGTGATATATAGGCAGTGTTTGGAACCGTGGCACTGCACACTTCAGCATTACACCCATCATGCTGATCCGTACGCATAGAGACTTGCAAAAGCAGGCCTTGATTTATGTGCGTGCATATTGTTGGGGGAAGCTTCATCTTAGCGCTTCCCCTAACAGGTAGGCATTTAGTCACTATTTTGTTGATGTGGTGCCTAATGGCGCCTAGTGGGGCCTAATTGTCAATAAACAGTTTCATTATTGCTTTTATCGATTTTGCAAACAAATCAAGTACAAACATTTAGTGAATAAATGGAAGCTATACCAAACACATACATAATCTCCAGCTTGAGGGGGAGTGTTAATAGTCAGCCTATTGAGGATTTTTTACTCTTTTCTCCTTTATTTAATGATGTGTAATTAGTCTATATTTTCCTACTTTAAGTTGTGTACCTCATACTTAAATAGGGGCACAATAATCTTTGTAATTAATCTTAGTAATGTATAAATATAAGTCAGCTGGGCTGGAAAGTGAAGGGTTTTTCTCTCTGGCAAATCATTCTTTCTCTTCTTTCTTCTTTCTACTGTGCAGCCTTTCTATTACAATCTTAAACTGTTACCTAATTTGAACCATTGTTTCACCAACAAATAGCCACATCCAAATTTTAAAATATCAGATACAGAACCATATCTCTAACTTTAGTCTATAAAGGAGTCTAATTATATCAGTATACACTATGAAAAGAACTCCCAAACAAATAAAGTTATACATACACCTTCAATTTTAAGAGCTCAGACAATTCATGTCACCACCAAGCAATCCATTCTGCATATACCTAATTTACACAACATAGGAAAAGACGACAATACCATATAACCATGCACGGGAAGTCTTTCTGAAAATTCCAATAAACCTGGAAACGCAGTGACCCATAGACAGAGTTCTATGCACCTCACAGCAAGCACATGAATGGACTAAAATTTCGGACCAATTTGCACATATCGAGAAAGCATTCTATCAAAAAGTGTGAATTATTTGTTTACGAAAAGAATGCTGTTGTTCATTCCAGAAGTTGATAAAGAACAATAGGGGCAAATAAACCCAATATAGCTATTTATAGGATTGAATTGGATTTCAGGTATTGAATGTTTGGTAATTGTTACAACTATACTGTTTCTCCCGTCGTCCATTATCGAGGTGTTGAACATTGTTATCTCGAATTAAACAAATTAAGCACATCCTTCTAAAACAATGCAAATCCATAAGAGAGGAAACTGAAAATCAATAACTTCAGAATTTAAGCTGAACTCAAATTTCAAGTTTACCTCATTTAGAACAAGATGGAGGACGTTTTCGCATGTCATTTGCCTTGCTGTGTCACCGAAGATGGTCAGAGCACCGGACCCTGAAACCAAAGGCACATTTCTTTTGTCTGAAACATCGCTTGAATCTAGCCATTGCTCCAAGCACCTCAAAGCGACCCTCTCCCGCGCATCCTTGCACGATTCATCCGAGAAATCCGATACCCTACTTATCAAATCTGCAAGAAACAAGACATGAATCTAATTTGCAGACAAGCAAAAAGGAGAAACACAAAGACTGAATTATCTTCCCCTCATTTTCTCTGCTTGATTGCGTACCACCGAGGAGAGCGATGTCTACTTGCTTGAAGCTTGCAAGGGCTTCGATACACCAAATCCATGGAAGCTTAGAGGAAGAGGAATTAGTGACCATGGAAGAAGGTGATGAACATTTGCACAGCATACAATGGGGGAGAGAAGTTCGAAAAAAACCCTAACTCTGTCCGTTTTAAAGATTTTTACCCATTCAGATCACCTTTTTCCTCGCTTCTTAATTTTGATTGTTTTTTACCCGAAAAAAAAAAAAAAAAAAAAATGATTGTTTGATTTCATTTTCGTTCTCTGGGACAAGTGTCAGAAGTGTCGAAATTTTTGGTGACGTGGCAAATCAGAGCCGCTCAGGTTGAAGCCTGTTCTTCAAGTAAGTTTTAAGTTTTGGACCGATAAGAAATTGACGCATCATCCAAAACTTCAATAATATATGACAAATAAGAAAAGGGGAAAATTCTCGATTAATATCCTGTAATTTGGGCTTAGTGCCATTTTCGTCCCCTGAACTTTAAAATGCGATTTCAGTACCTAACCCTTTAAAGCGTGACAAATATGTCGTTAACTAACAGTTAATCAGCCGTTAAATACCATTTGAAAAAGACACAAATGCCCTTCAAATGTCATCTAATTTTCTTTATCAACCATTCAAACTTTGACAAAAAATTAATAGTCCCAAATCTTTGCTTTTTTCATTCAAGAAAGTTGAGGTCGTGTTTGAGTAGCCATCCCGGTGATCCCAACTTTCTTGAATGAAAGAGGCAAGGATTTGAAATTATTAATTTTTTGTCAATGTTTGGATGATTGATAAAAAAAATCAGATGACACTCGAAGGGCATTTGTATTTTTTTCAAACGCTACTTAACAACTAGTTAACAGCTAGTTAACAACAGATACTGGATTGTCATATTTTGAAGTTCAGGTACTAAATTGTTGCATTTTAAAATTCGGGGACCAAAGTGGCACTAAGCCCAAAATACAGGGTACTAATCAAGAATTTTCCCTAAGAAAAATCTCTTTTAGGAAGCCATAAATGGAAACAATCTCTAGCATTCTGTGTGGGAGGGATTTTGCATTTAGGGAGTATTGTATTAATTGTACGGGTGTCAATTGGATTGGATTTGGTCCAATCCGATCAAATCCAACATTGGTCCATTTACAAATGGATTGGACCAAATCCCATACAAACTAGATCCAATCCAGTCCAAATGCAAATAAACCAGATTGGGTCCAAACCAAATGAAATTTCAAAAAGTACCTGAAAACCCAAAAATATAATAAATTGTACAAAATATATTATTAAAAAATTCAAAAAATATAAGAAATTGCAAAAATGAATCCTGCATTAGCAAGAGAGTAAGAACCAGATGCACTGCATTAGCAAATTCATAAATAAGAATCACGATAGTTGAAACATTGTATTGCTAAATGAAATTCACATTCCCACTTTCTTTTTATTTTTTGCTGATATGTCATAAAATCCTATGAAAACTAAAAAGTTACAAAAAGTATTTCACACAGGAAAAAGATCATATTAATTTAAATTAATCAACATTGGGAGGAATTAAAAACTATCCATTATGAAGTGCCAATAAAATTCCACTTTGTCTGAAAATTAGTAGATCAAAGTTGGATTTAGATAATATTTAATTCATTTACACCTCTAAAGTCTAAACTAAGAGCATGCTCTATTATTTAATTTGATCCAATTCAGAATATCTTTTTGTTTTATTTCAAGAATGAACCAAACAACTCTTATCTTCCATTCAAGCACATCTAAAAATGTCCATGGAGAATGACTAAAAATCTTTGATGACCAGGAAACTGGAATCAATAAAATGAACACAACACAAAAAATACATGAAAGACAGAAGAGAGATGAGAGAAGAAAATCAAGAAATAACTAAATGTGGGATAAGTATATTGATATAACTGTTCTTGGTCACGTATCAATTTTTTTGTGATGTATCAAATTTTTTGGCTAAGTACCTCGTCAGTGACGTCTGCTCCCAAGTGGCCTGTGACTCAGAGGCTGAAGTGGAGCTCCCTAGTGGCGAGCTATCTAGTGGTGAATTGCCTGGTGGTGAACTACTTTGATGAGCTGTTTGGTGGTGAGTTACCTGGTGGCGAACTGCCTTGTGGTGAGCTACCTTGATGAGCTACTTGGTGGTGAGCCACCTGGTGGCAAACTGCCTGAGAGGTGCCGAGCTGCCTGTGAGGTGTCGGGCAGGTGCCGAATTGACCAAGTGCCGGGCAGGTGTCGAGCTGACCAGGTGATGAGCTTCCTTGCTCTTTAGAGTCCTACAAGGAACCAAATGTCAGAGGGCCCGGGGTGGCTAACCTGGCGAGGTCACTCCGATGCTTAAGTCAATACTCTCATAGTAGACTGCGAGCTAAAAATCATAAAGTATGAGAGCCAAAATATGCTTACTTGCTTACTTGCTTTCTCCTTGCCCTTGGGGTTGGTGCCTTTATATAGGCATTGTTTGGCGTGGGCTTCACGCACCATATCCGAGATTTCTGCGAGGTCGTCTAAGTAGGTTGAGATTCCTGGAGGTAACCGCCATGCACGTTGACCACCCTCCAGATCGTTCGGCATGTGGGCAAACTCCCAAGGATCGTGGGAGTGTTAGGATATGCATGTCGAATTCATCGGCGAGCACGTCTTGTAAGTCGCCAGGTCGGTGCCTGGGCCAGGTTGCCAGGTCGTGCTTGTGCTAGGTCGCGCCTGTGCTAGGTCGTGCTTGTGCCAGGTCGAGCCTGTGCCAGGTTGTGCCTGTGCCAGGTCGCGCCTGTGTCAGGTCGTGCTTGTGCCAGGTCGCGCCTGGCCAGGTCGTGCCTGTGCCAGGTCATGCCTGCACCAGGCTACTAGCTCGCGCTTGTGCCAGGCTGCCAGCTCGTGCATGTGCCAGGCCGCGCCTGCGCCAGGTTGCCAGCTCACGCCTGTGCTAGGCTACCAGGTCGTGCCTGTGCCAGGTCATGCCTGCACCAGGCTACTAGCTCGTGCTTGTGCCAGGCTGCCAGCTCGTGCATGTGCCAGGCCGCGCCTGCGCCAGGTTGCCAGCTCACGCCTGTGCTAGGCTACCAGCTCGTGCCTGTGTCAGGCCGCACCTGGGCCAAGCCGTACCTGTGCCAGGCCGCCAGGTGGGACACCATCAACTTGGCTAAGGCAAGTTGTTGCCAAAGTGGTTTCCGGTGTCACCTACTTGTTCTGAGGTGCCATGTGTCACAATATCATTGGAGGGCCAAATCCACCCTCATCATATATCACTAGAGAGAGAGAGAAAGAGGCGAGACGGAGTATACCACCGTGAGTACCACTGGAGCTGGGGAAATATCACCGGAGAGAAAAACTTGATCTATTGTTTGTTCAATCGTCGGAGGGAGCAGTGGAACCCTAACGAACTTATGAAATCTCCAAACGAGAAGATAAGCTCTTCGAGCAAATTTCTGAAATCTCCAAGTGAGAACTGGACCCTTTCGATCAACGGTTCTGTCCAAATTTAGTTTGCAACATATATAGACCATTTATTTTTGGACCAGTCCAAGTCCATTCAACCATTTGGACCGGTCCATTCTGTCCATAACACCTTTCGGTTGGATGGGGTCCAACCTGAAACCGGTCCATTGACACCTCTAGATAATTGAACTTTAGTTTAGGTGTTTGGAAAGTCTAAAATTACACGTTGGCTTTATGGATTTTTATCATAAACTTTATGGCATTCCCGTGTGTCAAAAGCTGCATCACGAAAGCCCTCTCAAACAGCTACTAGGTTTAGATTTTTGGTGACTTGAAGGATGTTTGGTTCTTGTGGCGTTTTTTGCAAAAACATTGCTACATCACCACCACATAGACATGACCACATGGGCGTTTATTTAGGCTGAAACAATTGTTTAGGTTCAGTGTTTATCAATTAAACATCGAAAAACCTAAATGATTGGGATTTCATGCATTAAACCATTGATTGGGGAAAGCTCACATGCCATTAATATGGGATCTTACGTGGAAGCATTAAGACGTGATCCGATGCGTCTTGGATCATGAATGCATCTTACAAACAAAATATTATAACAACAAAAGCCGTGGACCATTATAGACATGTATGATGTATGGGCCTTTTAGTTCGTTAGATCAACCATTAGATCTCAATTTCAGCCATTATAAACATGTATAGGCATTCTAGACCATTAGATCAATTTGATGGAATTCCAACATAAAGCAAGAATGTCACACTGTCACACTACACTGTTTATGTTTGTTGTTTCTTGAAACACCCCACCAAACAGCTAAAAGGTAAAAAAAAAAAAAAGAAACATTTATTATTGCTTAGGCAGCATATGCTTTTACGAGGTATTACTAGAAACACCCCACCCCACCAAATAGTCAAAACCAATAACGTTTAAACCGATGTTTTTCAGATAAAAAAACATCCATCCATAACTGTTAATAGAATCAAATACACAATCAGTCCACTCATTGTTTCAAAAGGCTTAAGCTTTGAGTATGAGACGTACGCTTTGAGGTGAGGCACACAAATTCTACTTCAAGGTTTAAGCCTCATAATTGAGGCTTAAGTCTTTGTTAGAATGAGGCATAAGCCTCAAGTCTCAAGGCATGAAGTGTAAAATTGGGGGCACCTTATAGTTTTCAATGTGCTAAGACGAGGCTATGCGATAGGGAGCACCTTGTCGCCTAGTCGCTAGGGGTGGATTCGAGCCGAGCCGAGTCGAATAGTTAGCTATTTGAGCTCAACTTGCCAAGGCAGTACTAGGCTTGAGCTTGAGCTCGAGCTCAGTTTGACCCAAGCTCGATTTGAGAAAATGTTTTATAAAAATAAAAAATTATATATAAAATATTTTTATTTGATATTGAAAAAAATAAGAATTACAATAGTTAGTTATTATTATATATAAAAATAAAATATTATATATATTATTTTCTATAATAATAATAATTATTATTATTATTATTACTATTATTATTATTATTATTATTATTATTATTATTATTATTATTATTATTGTTATTGTTATATGTATGTATGTATGCAGCTATTTGAGCTCGGCTCGCTAGCCTCGTGAGCCGAGCATTATTAGGCTTGAGCTCGGTTGAAACCGAGCCGAGCTGAGCTCGAATAGCTCGTGAAGAGCTCGGCTCGTGGCCACCCCTACTAGTTGCCTAGGCAATGGATTTTCTTATGTAGGAAATATATATAGATCCTAGATAGTTCTCCAAGTACCATAGTCATATTTCCTTAATAATTATTCATAATTTTTATAAGAAAACTATAGAGTTCATGTTAGAGCATAAAAAATCAACATATTCATGAGAAGAAAAAGAAGAATGAAAAGAAAATTCAAAAAATATAGGGGCTGAACCCTTATTTCTGTTATAAGAAAAGAAGAAAAGTAGTAGTAGTAGTAGTAGTAGAAAATGTGTTGATTAGACAAAATTTTAAGTTCTTCCTTACTTATTGGTTCAGGTTTTAAATCTTTGAGGGTTCAATACAGCATTTAGCAATATTTGTATTGATTAAACCCTAACAAATAAGAAAATGACAAAAAGAAATTAGCATATAAACACACAAAATGAATACTTTAGTTTAATAGTGTCTATTTTATAATTATAATGTCAAAAAATAAAGAATAAAAGAGTATTTTATAATACATAGTACAAAACTTCTTGGCAATTAGGTGAAGCGAGCATCAAAGGGTGCCTTGTGCCTAAGTGCCTGCCTAGGCATCACTTGACAATTATGTATATATATATATAATGCATTTTTTATAGTTCAAATTTCAAAATATATAGAAGAATCTCTTCAATAATTATAGGCCAAATAAAAAGAATATAAATGAAAAACCAATAGGGCAAATCAAATTCTATTAGGCCCTATTTAACATCAATTATGGGGGTTCTCGTTCTCAGAATCTATTGATGAAAGAATGAATTTTGAGAATTTTTATCCAAAGAATCGCCAGATATATTTAATATAATGATATGATTCTTATTTAACAACAACAACAACAACAACTTTGGCTAATGGTTGAGGCCTCTGTAACCAAATGAATTTCTTGGCCCAATAGACAAATAAACTAATCAATTTGCAACTTTTTAATGCTTTCAACACTACAAGTTATCCCTTAATCAAACAAATTCTAAGAAGACAACAAAATTTCAATTCCCCCAACCAAAGGTATAAAGAAAGGATTGTGGGTGGGTATGGGTCTCTTATTACAATTGCCTTAGCACATGCCAGTGTTTAACATTGGTGTAAGGGCTATTGTTGTTCTATTCAGCTCGGGAGCTTAAGTCAGTGACCCATGATCGCCTTAACAAGAAATTGGGCCGACCTCCAATTAAAGTCATCAATCTCTATGGATTGTGTTTGTTACAAGCTACAAATACAAGTTTAGTCGTGTCCGTGGCAAGAGAATCAGAGGGGTGTTCTTCAAAAAATAAGAAGAAAAAAAAAAGTTTGTATCCCACTTACATTCTGCAAAAAAAATAAAATAAAATTTTTAAATTTGTCTGCATTATTTTCTGCTCTCCAAATTTAGCACAAAATTTGTGTCAATAGTGTTGAAATAGAAAAGCAATACAAAATATTTGTGCCTAATCAATAACCTAAAATAACTAAACAAAGGGTTGTTGATACAATCATGTAGGTTTAAGATAAAAACGAAGTTATTGATACAAACACATTGAGAGTACTAATGGTATACTGATGGTATATCTGAGTGTGCAATATCTTTAGTAAACTTCCTTATGTTTAATGGGCATAAAAGGCTAAAGTTCTATAATTGATGAAATGGAAGCTCTTTAGTTTTTAAAACACTATGTCTAAGAGTTCCTTTGATGCTCATTGCCTATACAATAGCAATTAATTGTTTCATTGAAAAGCCTTCATCCAAAACCTTTTGTTCATGGAAATAGCCACAAGAAAACCCTTGAGTAGAGCTTTCTTTGGTGTGGTGCCCTCTACACCCAAAAGCCATAGAGGCCTTGATACCAAATGGTGAGATCGGTAATCTCCAACGAAGGAAAACATATAGAGAACAACTAACAATAGTGACACTAAACCTTAAATTTTGCAACCTGATAAGGCCTAGTGACCCAAGCCTCTACACAAGTAGATGATGTTAAGAGTTTAAACTCTATGGCTCTAGATCGAACCTCACTAGAGAGAAACAGGAAAGAAGAAAACCTTGGAGACCAAGGAAAACTTTTGTATTCAAGGCTCTAGTTGTTTGCAATACAAATGCCAAGCCAGAGTATTTATGTATCCTAGTTCGCGTTTGCGAGCGTTTGTTTGAAACGTAAAAAAGTAATGATCATCAGAGTAAAAATGTATTTTCTAACAGTTTTATACTCTAAGAAGAGAGCATTACTGTACCTATTTTTTGGATACAATTTCGTGTTCTTTTGATAATTAACTTTTTGACCAAAGTTAATGCATTGAAGTATAAGATAGTTGGAGCATTTAATGATGGGCCTACACTTTTGCACCAATTTCAAACAAACAAGATGAATGTAAAAACGGTTTAAAATGTGAATCGTGTTTGCATTTATGAACCAAAAAATGGGTAAATATGTAGTGTACATATTTACATTTGCATTGCAACCAAACGCAACTTAAGACTCAAAAACTGTAATTTACAAAGCTCGACCTTGGTTTATATAGTGTATATTGATATGTAAATTTTGGGACCAAGAAGTGAAGTAAATAGGGCCCAATATAAGAATAAATAAAAATAAGCTATTTGGTCCACCAAGAAAAGAATAACAAAAATTGGGCTCAAGAAAGATGTTGGATGGGACCCAATGTGAAGTGTAATTAGAAAATAGGCCCCCTATTGTATTCCTCAAAAAGATTTAACCAAGAGAGAGAGAGAGAGAGAGAGCATTAAATCTAAACCCAAGAGTGTATTGGGTATAGGGCCCACTACAAATCAAATTGAATAGGAGCAATGAGCACCTACCATGTGGAGGCTTGAATATTGAGACAGCCCACCATTAGAAATTAGAAAGATTTTCTTAAACTCTCAAATCAACTAGAGAGATTTTCTCTAATCAATTTTAGTGGGGCCCAATTGATTGGAAATAATGCCTAATTAGCAATTTGGTTGAAAGGTAGATATGGTTGGCTGACTCAATGAAAACTCCCATCAAATTACTTCAAACAAGAAATCTTCTATCAAATTGTTGTAATCAAGATCTTCATTGAATAATTACAACCAAGGGACCTTCTACAATTAAAGTCGCCAATCTCTACGAGTTGTGTTTGTTACAACCTACAAATACAAGTTTAGTCGTGTCCGTGGCAAGAAAATCAGAGGGTGTTCCTCAAAAAACAAGAAGAAAAAAAGAGTTTGTATTCCACTTACATTTCTGCAAAAAAAATAAAATAAAATATTTAAATTTGTCTACATTATTTTTTGTTCTCCAAATTTAGCACAAATTTTGTGTCAACAGTGTTGAAAGAGAAAAGCAATACAAAATATTTGTGCCTAATCAATAACCTTAAATAACTAACTAAACAAAGGGTTGTTGATACAATCATGTAGGTTTAAGATAAAAAACAAAGCTGTTGATACAAACACATTGAGAGTACTAATGGTATATCTGAGTGTGCAATATCTTTAGTAAACTTCTTTATGTTTAATGGGCATAAAAAGCTAAAGTGCTATAATTGATGAAATGGAAGCTCTATTGAATTGTTGCATGTACTTTAATGTGAATTTACACCATTATCATCCTCTTTCTAGCTAATAAGGAAGCTCAAAGAAATCAAGCATTAAGGCTAATCAAGAACTTAAAGGCTTTGGAACTGTTGAAGATTGATCTACCACAACAAATCATAAATGAGTCAAGAAGTCTACATCAAGTTGTATTTAATTGTTTTCATCTTTTCAGAATCTTGACATAAACCAGTTGTATGATTCATTCCATATATGTTCAACAAGTTTAAACTTAGACATCCTTAGAAACCATAATCCTTATTGGGTTTGATTTCTTGGCTTTTCTAACCTTAAACATGTTATAAAAGTTAGGAGAATGTTTTTAAAATCCAATGTTGGTATTTCCAAAGCTATGGGTAAAATGTGCCAAGGTTTCTAAGTGTTTGGCTTATTTGTCAAGTAAATTGGACCTGACTATAAGAAGTAGTTGATTAGCCAAATAGATGCGTTAACTAATTGTGACAACTGAGGCATACATAGCCAGAACTGATAAGTAGTCGACTACTCTGGATATATGTGTCAACTAATTGTGACAACTGAGGCATGCATAGCCAGAATTGTGATACATAGTCATCTACTCCAAATATATGTATCAACTAATTGTGACAACTGAGGGAATGCATAGCTAGAACTATGATAAGTAGTCGATTACTCTAGATATGTGTTGACTAATTGTGACAATTGAGGCATGTTGCCTAATCTGAGAAGATGTGTCAACTACTCAGTAAACATGTATTGACCACTTAGATTAATTGAGCTTACAAGCTTACTAGTCGACTAAGGAGAAAAAAGATTCCTCCCTTTATATGTTGTAGTTGACTATCATAATAGTGCAATTACTTACCACAAAGAAATTTGACTGTTTGAAGGTTCTAATGGCAATGGCCACTACTAAATTTGGAAAACCTTATATTGAGTTGGAGGAAATTTGAATCATTTCCTAAAGAAGTAAAGTTCCTCCAACGACTAGAAAATGGTTACTTGCTCTCAAATCCTCTATAAATAGAGGCTCTTAGTAGCTTGATTCAAAAAAATGTAAGAAAGCAAGAACAAGTTTTGAATCAAGGCTTGTGAAAAGCAACTTGTGCTTTCACTTGTATATATTGTATATAGTTGTTTTTTAGAGAGAGCAAGATAGAGCTAAAGTCCTTTCGGAGGAGATCCTTGAGCTTCACCAGTGTTAGAGGTAAGCTTTGTTAAAAAGCTTTTGAGCTTGTTTCTCACCCGTCTATTGGTATCCTCCTCCTTGAGCTTCATCAGTGATCATCATATTTGTTTATCAATAGGAGTAAGGCTATTTTCATCCTATACATCCCAGACCCTGCAATGGGAGAGCCTCATGCTGGGTTGCCATTTTTGTCTTTGTTTATCAAGAAGAAGAGAATACAAATACATTCTTAAGAGTAGATAGGGGTGCTGAGACCATAGGCTGTGTTTGGTTGCAGTGCAATTTTATTTGTATTATTACAAATGCATGAGAGTGCAAATGTAAAAAGTGCAAATTCTTGTTTAATTTTGTTTTGGATTTTACTTTATTATGCTTCATGTCTTAATTTATTTAATTCATACAGCAATCAAACAAAATAAGCTTAAATTTGAAACAAAAATAGGTTAGAATTTACACTCAAATCATTTACACAGTCGGCTCAGTTTGGAAAGAGTACAATGCAAATATATACAGTACAAATATATATAAAATAATATAAAATACAAGGTTTTGCACTCTACATATTTGCATTTATACTCCTTCCAAACTAAGCCGTCATGGTTTTGCATAAGTGCAAATTTATTTGCATTGCAACCAAACACAGCCTTAAGAACCAACCCTGCATTATTTAGCTTGTAATTTGCAACCCAAATCCAACTCGACCTAGAATTTGGTTAGGCGCCATGCATAAGTCCGACTTGATCCCCACTTGAGTTTTCACCAGTCATTTTGAACCATATCAATGACCTTGGGAATTTAGATCTATTTTCGATAATGCACTTATAAAATAATAGAGTGTTAGATAGACTATAGAATATATTACCTTCTTCTTTCCATGAGGACATGACATGGGAATGCGTAATAATTAGAGCCTAGCTAGGATTGGTGGAGAAAAGAAAGGGAATTCTACCCAACCTTGTGGATATTATTACCCTACAAAAATCTCCTTAACTCATTAGTACTGTTTATACATGATACAGCTTCTTTAAACAATAAACAAATCAAAGGTACTGATGGAGATGGAGAATATCGGAAGTGTGGAAGTAATTTTTATGTTAGAGAATAAAAAAGGACGACTAAGGGAATTGAATATATCTAAGGGGAGAGAAAAATTCAAAAAAGTGAGAGGCTTTTGGACATAAAGGATCGTTAATACCAGTTCCAGATATAATTTTGGGATGTCATGATAATTTGAGGCCGACAATAGATGGAGGAGCTAGCTCATCAGTCATCATGTATTGTATTCTTTAATATCTCGTTACAGTCTTCTATATATGAACTCATATGGCGACCATACTAGTGGACCCCACACACACACAAATGGGGAAGAGAGAGAGAGAGAGGAGCACTTTTATTAACAATTGAGGCTCAGAATGCATGTTCATTTCTCATTCCTTCAATGGTGAATTATCAATCTAGTGCTGCTTCTGCTGCTGCTGCTCTGTAATGTTGCTTGGCTTTGTTGTTTCTATGATTCGATCTGCAGTTCCAGAGCTCATGTTCCTGTATATGGATCTTGACAAGTTCGATACAAATGACAAACTCAGGCTAACTATATATGACAGAAACCACATCAAGCCAAACCAAGTAATTTAGTTTGGTTTTGTATAAGAAAATAGAATCTAGCCAACCAGGATTAGTAGGGTTTTCTCACTTTTTTTTAGTTTCACCAAAAATTGTAGTAAGCTGAAAGTTCTCTCTCTCATGGTACACAGAGAGAGAGAGAAAGAGAGTACAGATCCTTGAGAAATACTCTTTGAGGGCCCTATCATCATTGAGAGCCTAAGTAAGGTCTTTGTATCTAGACTGATGACCTAAGGTAACAGTACTGTAACACATGACTGCAAGCTCCCAAGTCCTTCACAAATGAGCCAATGGGGTTTTCTCAGAAGATCTTGATTATCTTTTTCTATTAAAATCTAAGTTTGTTAATGGATCCGTTCAATTAAAATCTTGATTATCTTTTTCTAATCCTATTAAAATGTTATTTCCTATTCAAAAATTCATGCATTGTTTTTCTTTTTAGAGCAATTCTACAATATATATGCTATGGGAGCTAGTACCACAAAATGCACTTTGCGCTGTAAAAGTTGCACTCGTGAAATGTTTCATTTCAAGTATGGGGGTCTCATGATGCAAAAGCACAAAAACATGGCTGCAACATTTACATCCCAATTTGTGGTGATCAATATTGCATCACAGAGTTTGCTTTGTCCTGGGCTGCAGTTGTTCCATGTAGAAGGGGCAAAAAAGAAAAAATTTAGCTGTAAAAGGGCCACAAAGTTCTCTTCCAAGGTGAAATAAATGGAGTCCAAGGAAAACGTATGTACTCTATCTGTATCGGATGCCCTTGAACCTGAATTTGATCTGGACAGGCCTCCATTTATGGAACCAGTTTGTAATTAACCAGATGGTCTGGTCCAAAATGTAAGCTTAGATGCTACTATATCTGGCACTCTATCATGCAATATTGGATAATTTGCATGTTAAGGATCGTCTCAGTTGGTATTGCATGGACTCTCCCAAACTGATGGTGAGCCTTTCGAAAGAGTACAAATACAAATATGTACAGCTAGCGCAAATACATACACAATATAAGGTTTTGCACTCTACATATTTGTATTTGTACTCCTTCCAAACTGAGCCTTTAGTAACAAAGGCACCAATTTTTGTAGGTATATAATGTTAGAATTCAAAAGTATAGTATTTACATTTTCCATAGACTACACGTACGTCCAAGAATCCATGTTTTCTCATCTTGCTGAGTCCAACTCTTGGACACGCATCGGATTCTGACTCCCATGTCCATGTCCATACAACACTGGCCTCAATCAAACTATGGCATGTGATAAAAAACATTGACAAAAATAATTAAGAGACATCAAAATTAACAAGTTGCATTTAAGTAAATAACCTTATGGCTTAGTGGGAAGAGCATCTCAAATCTCATTTGGAAGGAGCTTGAGTGATCAAATGCAAAGAATCTATCTGTAACAGGTTGTGGTCTGCTTCAACCTAACTTGAATAAAAAAGAACATATTTGATATTTTAATGACAATGCTCTTCCTGTGTTGTCTAATCAGACCTGATGTTCATCTCTAAAATAAATAACCCTTTCAATCAATGCTCGAGGGACAGGCTTAATTACTAGTGTATACAACCAAAAAGATTTCAAACTTGGCAGTCTCTTTGAACCAAAAAAGAAGTAAGGAGGGACATCCCTACTAAAAATGGAAAATATTCTCCTATTATTTTTCTCTCATCTCTATTACAAAATTTATCAGCTAACCCTGCCATGTCTAGAAGGAGTCGTGTTTTGTTTTTCTTGTTTAAGAAACTTAAAAAAACTAATAAGATGATTGGAGGTGGGGCCTAATTTTAAGTAACATACAACAGCACTATATATAGTTGGGTTGTGTTACATTCAGGTGTAGAACTCCATATAGTGATCCAGAGCTTCAGTAGTACTGTCCGGTCTGGTTTATTAGTTGTTATATCTCTTCCTTTAGTTACAACCTTAATTTCATTCACTTTTCTCTGCAACAAGCCTCCCTCCTTTCCATCCTTCATGGCTTCATCATCCCAAGCAGTCCTAAAGTTTACTCTAGTTGTGGTTATCCTTCTAGTTCAAAACTTCTATGTGGTTCTGGGAAGGAATAAACTAGAGCCGCATGCATCTTTGGTCCCGAAAGACAGTACTACTACCAAGACCAGATATCCACCTGTCTATGGCTTCTCGTTCAACCATTACAAGAACATGGAGACTGATGCTTTTCGGCCCACAACTCAGGGTCATAGCCCTGGCATGGGCCATGACGACCCACCAAGTCTGAAGACTTAAGTAGTCAGACTAGCTCTATATATATATATATATATATATAGCTACGCCATGCATATTACTGATATAAGATGGTTTATAGTGATTGCTTCGTCGCATAGGTGCAGATGGGTTTCTTCAATAGAAAATAAGTCTACTCCAGAGAGTAGTTTAATCTTCAGGGTTCTACTGTAGTTTAGTTATATGCAGAAAAGTGTGTTCAGGTAAGAGTTATAGGGAAGCTCAAGGCAATGGTGATTGCATGAGCTGACTCTGTGTAAATTAAAATTGGGTTTGTTCATAGTTGTTTCCTGTTGTGAATTATGAATGCATGGCTCATGTTTGCAGAGATCAAAGAATTAATAATTAAGTGGAGTTTTTATACTGTTTAATCCGACCCAAATTATATATGTATTTGTGTGGGAACCATTAACTGTTCTTTCATGCAACATAAGCCCTAGAAAATTAAACCACTCTCTGTGATCAACTATGGCCATGTTATGGTTGATGTGGCATCAAAGGAAGGGTGATGTGGCAACATAAGTGGAACCCATCATTCCAAAAATGGTTGTATGTTTTACTTTTTTTTCTAAGTTAAGTTTCCTCTCAGATAGTTGCTCTCCATCTTTCTTGGAGTCAAGTATATCCATATGTTTATGTTTTTTCTTTCATTGGCTCATGGAGAATGGTGCTGTGATTGTTTAAGAGCAAGGCAACATGTTAATTAAGGCTCCACTTCTAAACTGTTGTTAATATAGTAAACAAATGAAGGGAGGGGGTTTAGGGGATTTGTTATTTCCGATTAAACACAAACCCCTTAATTTCATGGCATAGATCTGGAAAGCATATCTTACAACTTGTCTCATCACCTTCAGTATCAAATCAGTTCACTTTTCTTTTATGATTTCCAAGACTAGTATATATCCCACAACTTACGTACTTCCCCCCTCAGACATTGGCCTCAAATGCTTATCTAATGGGTCTTTGGGATAGCTTGTTTGTAAAGGATCTGATCATGGTTATTCTAGACTGATCTCTAGGATATCTTATGAAATTCAATTACCCACTAAACTAGAGATCACTTGCAATATTATAATTTCTTTAGGAAAACCCCTGCCTCTCAACATAGCATAATTTAAAACTTTTCGCAATTAAAGAATGACAAATATAATTAATATTCATTTATCCTAATTAGTTAACGGGGAAATGTTTCTCCCATCTTTTGTTCTACTTGTGCATGATAAAAAGAAAAGGAAACGAGAGGAATCCATTCCCTTGTGTCATATGTTAATGCTAATTGGTTATTACATGTGTGTTCCCAATAGCTCAATAGGAACAATATTATTGAGACATACAAAAACGGCATCTTATGCAAAGTAAGGTGGTCATTGGGAAAGTGTACTACTTCCTTACTATAATTTGAGGATGCATTATATCATTAAGAAATGAACTTGACACTTCATTTGGAGCCAAGAAATATGAGCTAATGACTAATGAGAACATCTAATTTCTGGGGGAGATGTTGATCGAGAGGGATCCTAAAACAGAATATATAACTTGTATAAGATGCATGTTTAGTTGATGAATTCAATGTTTAGAGAACCAATCCGGAGGTTGAACCATTTCGTCTTTAGGTTGTGGGTCGTTGTTTCAACTGGGTCAACCAGTGACACCTCATTAGAGTAAAATATAAAAACCTCCCTTGAATTTGAATTTTCTGACAATCATATAAATCTCCCCTGTATTTTCATTTTAATAAAAACCTCCCCTATAATTTTCAAAAAACATACAATTTCCTCCCTTTCCTCATCCTTCCGAACTGAAAGGCTATGTAATGCATATATATTTTTTTTAAATACCAAATTCACCCTTACGGTTATCCATTTTAAATTTACTAAAATTGGTATTTTCTCTGTCATTAACTTGTTATACTCTTCGAGGAACTCCGATTTTCTTTGAAACCTCCGCTATAGTCATTCCTATTGCAGCACTGCCACCACCACCAACGGCAGAATCGTATATAGTTCTATTAGATCTCCCTCCCCCCCACCTTTGCTTCAAAGTAGTGCCACCAGTACAAACCTCAACCCTCAACCCCAATACTTCTATCACTCCCTTTCTCTAGGAACAGAAACGGCCGGGGGACTGTGATGGTGAGGATGAACCATCACCAGTGTCGTCACTGCCATTATTATCTCCAACTGTCTCCACTGTTGCAATATCTGTAATAAACTCACCACTGATTTAAGTTCCTGTGGTCTTTCCTAAATAGGAAACCATCAAAGATATAAAAAATTAACGACAGTAAGTTAAGAAACACAAACCCAAAACTGAGCCTGCTTTTAGACTGTAATAGAAAAAGTCCCTAACTATTTTGAACTATAGAATTGAATCACATAGTAGTATCCCTACGTTTCTCTCTCTCTCTCTCTCTTTGTGGTGTCGTTAGTATTGTTTTTCATTGAGGTATTCCTCAGAGATGATTGGCATGCTCCTTGAAGTTAGCTGCAATCTCGTCTTTGATGACAGTTTCATAGTGATGGGTGGAGACGAGGACAGTGTGGATGCGGATAGGAATCATGGCACCATTGTCATTGTGGTACTCAAAAGTAGCAAAAGAAACAAAACTACGGCCATTAGCTTCTGAGAACAGAACACAAAGGAAGATCAATGGATTGCCACTAGAGAAAAAGACATAGTGGTATTGCTGTGTTGGTGGGTTTTGAAAAGAAAAGGAAATTAAGAATCCAACCATTAAATAATCTACCGAGGCTACGGAGAAAGGTATCCATTTGGGGCAGGCGTCGAGCAATGCATCCGATTTGATCGCAAAGCTTTTCTTGGCCTTCATTCACATATTCAGATTGGATAGAAAGGTATCCATTCAAAAAGCTTGACAAAGAGAAAGGAGATATTGCTACTTAAGATGTTTGTTTCAACTAAACTGGTGTCAGATTTTTGGGAGGGATTTAATCGAAGGATTCTGCTCACTAGGCTCCGTCAAACGGATCAAGGGACGGGGGGATCGATTTCTGAACATGGTAGTGAGTTGGCTCATCCTAGGTTACCCAGTTTCTCTCTCTTTTGTCATTTTTATTTTGAAAATTTAAGCCAGATATGATAGGGCCATAACGGTGATAAAGGGCATTTTATTAACTACAACGTCTTTATCATGGAAAAGTCAAATAAAGGGAGGTATATGCATTTTTTTAAACTATAGGGGAGGCTTTTGTTACGATGAAAGTATAAGGGAGGTTTTTATGGTTGTCAGAAACCTCAGGGGTGGTTTTTATATTTTACCCTAATATTTAATCAAACATATTCAAAATATATTAAATTATATTCCATATATATTTGAGGGAAAAAAAAGGTATTTTTGGCAAATATAGTCAGCCAAGGTACCTTCCGCCCCTTGGGAGCATAGATCGCGAATTGTTACCTGAAACCAAAAAATAGATCGCCCTAATCAGACAACCAAGTATAAAGCTGTAGCCTTCAATAACAAAAAAACAAAACATGGTCAGTTTTACGAAATTGGGACTAGTTCACTGGTTCCCTTGGAATTTTAGGTCAAGTTTGGCATCAATTATCAGGATTCTCATTTTTAGAATCCTAGAAAATGATGGATTCTGAGAATTTTCATTCTGAGAATCACCTGTCTTGTTTGGCACAATCATCTAATTCCTATTTCTCAGAAATAGAATCGTGTTTGACAGCAACCAATTTTTTTGAATCAATTCGTGTTTGGCACAATCACCTGAAACTTGATCGGCACCAGAGAACAGGAATTTGACATAGAACACTGGATCTATAAGGAAGGGGAAGAAGAAAATCGAGCATCAGAGGGTAGCTAGGGAGAAGAAGAGATGCAAGAAACACAGACAATAAAAGCTATAGATTGACTCGGTTACCTGGAACTGGTGAAGCGACCGGCACCGGAATCCTTCTGGAGTACAAAGTCGAAGGGATGCTAGGGAGAAGAAGGGAGAACTGTTGAAAGAAGGGAGAAGAGAAAGAAGAGCTCGGTAGGGTTTTCTCAACCAGTTGAGATTAATGTTAGGGAAATTATGCTTACACCCCTGCCTTCACATGTGAAACCCGCACAAGTGTTTGTAAATCTTAAAGCTCCGTGGCGAGAATCGGAGGCTTGCTAGAACCGTGATTCTGTGAAGTGAGATCTTTTCACTCCATGGAATCGCATGCCGGGATGAGTTTTCTCATCCTGATTTGAATGAGAATCAGGCAACGGGTTTGCACCAAACGCGATTCTCATCTCGAGAATCACAAGAAACGCCAGAATCACTCCCGGGGAGTGATGCCAAACAGGGCTTTACTGCCTTATAGCCTAACCAAACCATTCAGTGAACTGATTCATGGTTTTACTAGTCAGACTAGCTGGTCCGATGCGATTCTCTAAACATTATTAAATGAAATTGAAAATTTTCTTAAGATGGATCTCCTTATTGTATTATGAAGGTCTTTGTGTTTCTATTGATTTATGATTTAAGTCTATGAGGATGTTTGGCTTGGCTGCATTTTACGACAGTTGCATGAACATGCTACACCAACATTTGCGCTTAAAAAATCATAAAGTGCACCGGGTATTGTCCGTTTCTACACAAACAGGTCCGGTTGCAACTCGGGTTGGCATTTTACACTATTTTGCGCTTTGGCCTTTGAATCAGGTTCATTAATCAAATTTTGGCGAAAGCTTAACCCGAGCAAACCCTAGTTGTACCCCTAAAAATAGGTACGTGATGGGGATATTTAGAGTTTCAAAAATTATATTTTTGATGTTTCCTCCCCTTTGATGTCCCACATTGAAAGTGAAACTGCAGAACATTGTTTTAAGTCGTCACACCCTCATTGTAGCAATTTTCTTTTTCGATAAAAGCAGAAAACTCTGAATGTGATTTCAATGGGTTGTCACATGAGAAGCTTTTTTAAAATTAAGTGATGGAATGCTAAAGGTGGAGCCAAAGTGCAAGATGCTCAACCTTCATGGTGGATCTTTGTCACAAATAAAAGTTCAGTGAGTTAAAGTTTCATTCCCCCAAAAGTACAGGGTTGCAGTCTATAACTTACCCAAAAGAAAAAAAATCATAAAGATTGTCACATGACTCAAATGAAGAGATAACCTGAAATTATTAAGATCCACGAAAAGATTTAGACAAACAATAGAATAAAGTTGGATTACATTACATCTTCACTAGTTGATGTCAAAATATATGCTCCTTTATTCAGTCATTTTCAATGTATAGCATAGTTGATGTGATTTTAATCAGAAAGGAGAAGTCCCACTTTTGTAGGAGACCTCCTATTTTTTATTTACTAACAAGTGTGTACGTGATAATTCTAGATGATGATAATTATAGTAATAATATATCTAAATTTATTTATATTTTATATTTTTTTATTATTAATCAGTTGCAATTTGCAATATCCAAATATAATTACGTAAACACCTCATCCAAATATGTGATAATTAGATCGAATTGTGAAGTTTCATTGACATGCCACTATGCTTGCCTAGACTTTTCTTTTTGTAGTGTTTTATCTTTTTGGTGTATTTTTCTTCTTTTGTTTATTTATCAAAAAAATGAAAGATTTAAATAAAGAGAATTGAATGAGTTGAAAAGTAATAGTTCAACTTACAATTAAATAGGTACTAAATTCAAAAATGAATATTTTAGTTAATGTTTTAAAAACTGAACTAGACCAGACAGTCAAACCATTTGGATTGGGAACCGGTCAGGTCATTGGTTCCATTTTGGCCCTAAGGCTCAGTTTGGAAGGAGTACAAATACAAATATATACAAAATACAAGGTTTTGCACGGTACATATTTGCATTTGTACTCCTTCCAAACTGAGCCTAAACTACTATTTTGCAAAAAAAAGTTGAAATGGCCAAAGAATCGTTTGACTTGGACTGTTTAACCGTTAAAATGTTCAAGCCCGATTAACAGTTCTCAAGTTGCTTTCAAACTAATTCCAAATTTTTATTTATTTTAAAATAAAAATTAGAAAATAAAATTGAAAAAGAAACTTTCATGTCATAATCTTGTTCAATTATTCCCAATGGCCAAAATTATTTAGGGTTTTTAGTTTTTCAATTTTGATTTTGAGTTTTCTTATTTATATGATTATGTTTAAATTGTAACAACAAAAAATTTGCAACTCCAATGAAGAAATCAAAAAATCGATGCAAGAGATGAGAGGTTAAACATCAATCTTATATTTAGATAAATGAAGCAAGCAATTTGGGATTTGAGAGATATTTAGAGAGATGATAGAGATGTAAGAAGAAGGCAAACAATGTTGTAGTGGCGATGATGATGAACATGGAGATAGCTGCCGGCGGCGGTTCCTTCTTCTTCTCCTCAAGGCAAAACGGTTCTACAAGGACAACAACCGATGAACATGGTGACAACCACCTCCAACAATGCTTCATTCTCTTCTTCTTCCTCTCTTTCTTTTTTCTCACTTCTCAATTTTAACCAGTCGCCTCCTTCTCAAAGTCTCACACGACCCTATCATAACAATGTTACATTATATTTTACATCTTACCAGTTTGACCCGCTCAAATTGGACGGTTGAACCACTCACCCGGAAAACAAAAGCCAAACGATTCTATTTCTGGGTTGATTTTCAAGACCTTAATTTTAGTCAAAATAAAGTTCCACAATCTTATTCATATTTTTAATAGTAACTTAAATATAGAATTATAGACGTGTTCAAATTTTTCTATATTTTTTTTTGTATTTTTGTGTAAAAATAATTTTGATATGTCATACATGTGTCTGAATGCATATCTTTTTGCAAAATTTATGTTTTTTTTTGTATTTTTATAATTTATAAATTTATATTATTTATTTATGACATTAATGGTTAACATACATTTAAACCAAAAGTTGAACTATCTATTATTAATTTTTAAATTTCATTTTTTGTCAGTTCTAAATTATGTATTTCATTTTCATTATCAATAAAAATAATTCTTGTTTATTACACTTATTTTTTTATATTTTTTTATAAATTTCTCTATTTATTTCTATTTTAAAAGTTTGGGTGAATGACAAAGTCCCCCTATACTTTTTTGTGACAAAGACCCCCCTAAACTTTAGTCCTTAGACCAAAGACCCCATTCCGTTAATGTTCTATCATTTAACTTCGAAAAAATTTCATCCAACTGTTTAAAGTTTTTTAAATGTCCAAACTACCCTTTTTATATCGTTCATTGTCTTTCTTCATTCAAGTTGGGAGTCCGACTTCAATTCAGGCAGCTTCAGTCAGGGCACCGCTCGCACAACACAACAACGCACCACGTGTTCTTAAAACGTGCACATGTTTGAAACGTGCGAAGCGACAAAGTTGAAAGATTAAATCAGAAAACATTTGCAGAAAAATAATAGGAAAAGATAAAGAACCTTTTGACTCACCATGGCGTGAAAACAATCTCCTTAATCGTGTGAAGCGACGAAGACGTGATCGGACCCACCGCTTCAATTCCAGCATGGTATTTTAGATGAGATGAGTTGCACCACTGAAGCTAGAAGAGTCCGCGCGCGACCGATCGACGGGAATCCATTAACGGTACTGAAGTTACAAGACACGTAAACCGAAACGAAGAAGAAATAGGCTTCCCATGGATTGAGTGTCCGTACATCACTATCCAGCAATTGTGTGTGTATCACCATCTCCGCTGCAAAGAGATGGTTGCTACATCTCTTGTTCGATATCCAGTCCGTGTCGTATCTTGAAGGGAGCTCATAGATATAAACCTTTAAATCGTTGAATAATCCTACAGAAAATCAAAGAAAATAAATATGAGCTTAAGTAACCAAAGCAAAGAAATAGAAGAGAAACAAAACAAAATGGTCCAACCTCGAGATAGGTGCATGTATCTCATTCATTCTGTGTTGTTGCGAAACAGTCGTATTGCTTTCAAACAAGGCTCAAGAGACAAAGCTGTCTTTTGAAACAGAGACGGTGGTTTTAGGAAGCGAGGTGGTCTTGCTGGAGCTACTGATGAGGTAAGAGCTGAAGAAATAAAGGGACAAAGAAACCCAGAGAACCCATCTGAAATATCTGTAGTAGAAGCTCTTATCATGTTTTCCATTCTTGCTCAAGAGCCTCATCTTGACAAAGAACCCCTGCTCTTGGTGGTTCTTTTGAGCTCCACCATCTCATCGTATGTTTAAAAAATACAAGAGTTAGAGATGAGTTCAGTTATTGAGATGGGGCTTTCATTTTTTAGTTGGAGATGAAGTGAGGATGAAGACAGACATGGAAGGGATGGGTTGGTGGTGGTTCGTTTTTACATCATTTTTTTAACAGACGAAATCATTCTTCTTTTTATTTTCTTTTGGTTTCGTTGGTGGGTTCGGTTGGGTTTCAGTGTTTTTGTTGTCTTTCCCTTTTTTCAATTCTTTCTTTTCCTGCTCTTCTCGCAAAAAAACAGAGGAGGAGAGAGGAATCCAGCTTCAGGAGGAGTGCGTTTAATTCACCTCGCATGTTTCAAACACGTGCATGTTTTAAAAACACATGGTGCGTTATTATATTGCACGAACGGTGTCCTGACTAAAGCTGCCAGACTCTGAAGTTAGGTGAAATGGCATAAAAACAACTGTTTTGAAACATTTTATGGAAAACATTAACTGAATAAAGGGGACCCCTTTTACGACAAAGATGGGAAAAAGGATGAATTAAAAGACTTAAGCAAGACAAGATCAAGGCCATAATCGTGGTATGTGAAGTGGAATTCAAAAAAGAAGGAAAACAAGAGGTTAAATAGGTTTTAAGAGAAAAAGGGTATGAAAAAGAAAATAGAAAAAGTTTAGTGGGGTATTTTGGTAATTTAATATTTTCCGTCAACTAAGGAGGTTAACGTTTAGGGGGTCTTTGTTGCAAAAAAAAAGTACTGGGGGACTTTGTCACTAATCCCATAATACAAGGGGGGCCTTTGTAATTTACCTTAAAAGTTTTATTACCTAACTATGACTTCATAGGTTCATAAAATTGATTTGGATGGTTGAATTGTTTATCTAGCAATTGGATAAAGAATGGTTTTGTTTTTGAGTCAGTTTTAAAATATATGGTTTTATATTGTTAAAAATATTAACATAGATCTAATTAGTAGCATTTATTAGTGAAAAATAACTTAAAAATATAGGATTTAATAAGAGAAAAATGAGATTTAATACCTTAAGTATAAGACTTAATGAGAGGAGATTAAATGAGATGGAAAGTAATAATTGAAGTTACATTTTCAACCCTTACAATTAGAGATTGATTAAATACACAAATATGACCATTATACTAGCCATTAAAGCTGACACTAAAACTATAATAAAATGACTTTTATACCCTTTCTCAAACAAAGAAATTAAGGATAATTTTACTTCAAAAAAAGTTTCACATTGCATTCACACTTTTATATATAGTATCATGGTTCAAAGTATCGATACGCTCCTGTGTATCAATAGGGGCATATCGGTACTAAAAACTCACTGCTCAATGCTTTTTTTAGTTTTTTTTTTCAAACTTGATTTCTAGAGATGATTTCTAAGTGTTTTTAATTGAAATAGATGTGGGTCTCGAAACACCTATAAATAGGTGTTTTGACACCAAAAGATACGACACAATATGCCTAATACGAGGCATATCGTACCGATACTTTGAACCTTGTATAGTTTAGATTTATTATTAATTTTTGATAAATTTTTAAAATCTCCCATGGAATTTTTAACAATTTCTAAAACATCCCTTGCTTTTTGACTTTTGTTAATAACAGTAAGTTCCCTTGACTGAACATCATATCCGCATGCCTCTCATTTCAAGAAAGTTATATATCTATTTTCTCCTTTTTTGTAATTTTCTTTTTTTTTTTGCTTTAAAAATATAAAAAACAATCATTGTAAAATTTGATTGAACAAACTACATCATGTCATGAACAAAGTTGTACACTATTATCAAGATTAAGTAGGCACACAATTAAGATAGAGTGTAAATAAGACATTATTGGGGGGGGATAGTAATACAACATAATACAATAAAATGCTAATAAATCAAAGAATTTAAATAGATTGAGGTTAAACAATAAAATATAAAACAACACAAATAAAAAATATTATTCTAAATTATTAATTTAAACTTCACTAAACTTCCATTTAAAAATAATAACTATTAACAAACCTTAGTAAAAAGTAAAACACATTTATCTTATAATAGCTAATAAAAAATAAAGAAAAATGGTTTCCTTAAAATGTTAACTAAAAACATTTCAATTCCACTTAAAAATCAAACTTAATAAACACTAATAAAAATAAGAAATTTAAATACAAAAAATATTAATTGAAGTTATAATAATATTATGATTTAAATTCCATTAGATATAATAAACATGGACTTGATATATTGCACAAAGAACCTCTGTTCTAATGTTGTATTATGTTTTGTTTATTCCTTTTATTTTATTAGATAACTTTATGGTAATGCATTTTAAATTAATTAATTAATTAATTCTAATATTAAAATTAATATTTTTTTAGTTTAGACATTTACTATGCATAGTGTACATACTACATAAGAGATGTATATAAAACAAAGGATCCGTTAAAAATTATATAAACATAAAAATTAGTGAAAATTTTAAAATCCATTTAGATTTCATTAAAAAAAAAGGGTTGTACTTGGACTAGCTTATATAAAATGGGAATATCTCAAGGCTCCTTGCAGTTGTTGTGACCCAATTTCAAATTACCTTATAACATGAGACAAGGCTTGCATATGTAACATGTACAATACTATGTAGTTATAATGCAAGGGACTAGGGGTGTAACTTGGGCAAGCCCAATCCGAGTTTATATTGGCCCTGGGCTTTTCAATTTTTGGTGTTGGGCTTAGCACTAGCCACTAGGTAGCTTTATCTCGACTTAAACCCAACTTGACCTTATACTAATATGAGCCTAGCCTCATTATACACAAGCAACATTTTATTAATCTTATCTAACTTAAACCTAACATGCATGTATGATACATGTACAAGATTCCTATTTAATGCTTTAAATTAGTGATGATAAATGGGCTCATGCAACTTTTTAGTACATTGAGTCTTAGGCCCACTTCAGCCCAATTGACCAATCCAACCTCAATCTGAACTTGAGTAATTCAAGCTAGGGTTGGATTGGAAAGATCATGCTTGACTACATGCCCAATTAGGGGTCAGGCATTAGATCCAACTTTAGGGTTTTCTATTTTTTTGTGTTAGGCTCAAAACTAACCTCTAGGTAGCTCTTGCCCCAACTTAAACCCAACTTACCTTAGGCTAACCCACTTGAGACCAGTTGACCAACCCGAGTATGTCAATTTTCAATTCATACTAGGCTTGGGTTGAATAGTTTGGGCTTGACCTTAGGCCCAATTTGCACTTAGGAATTAGGTCTAATATTTAGGGTTTGGGCTTAGATTGACCTTAAATCTAACCAGTCACCCTTCTTCGCCCATACAAAGAACAAGACCCGTATGTGCTTATGGTGCATGGTACCATGCATTTCATTAAATGGGTGAGGCTAAGCCATTTACTATACAAATCATCAAATTTTAATTTTTAAGATTCATTTAAATTCTATTTAAAAAATAAAAAAGTTAATAAAAAATAATAGATAAAAATAATTTTATTATTTTAATAAGGACCAAAAGCAAATGATATACAATTTTCTTATTTACATGAAGTTCAAATAGATTTAGAGAAAAGAGGAAGCCTACGTATAAATTTCCTTTAAAAGCCCAAGAAAGTTTGTATTTGAAAAAAAAAAAAAACAAAAAGTTGGTATGATATGTGTTTAAAACTATACTTAGACCAACTGTACATAACTCAAAAATAATGCTTGAGTAGAACTTGGACCGTCTTAGTTCAACTGGGAATGCCATAGCACGGGTTCCTTCCTCCTCATTGCACGGGTCCTGACAAGTAAATACATAAAACTATCCCAAATGACCAAACCTAGGCCCAGCCCAGCCCAACAATCTACGACAGTGTAATTCTAGCTCTTTCATCTGCATCTCACCCGTTGCATTTTTCAGGCCATGGCATATTCCTCCTCTCTAGTGTTCATCGTTCGAATGCACCAATCTGAGTTGATAGCACCTGCTAAACCCACACTCTGTCCACATCCCTTGAAATCAAGCTGCTCTCGGACATTGATGATGACCAAGAAGGGGTCTTCGGTTTCAATCTCCATTTATTCATTTTTTATGCGATGATCCTTCTATGGGCGGTGGGTGAGATCTAGTTCAAGCCATCCAAGAGGCTCTTGAGAAGGCGCTAGTGTTCTACTTAGGTGTGGATTTGAGTCAAGTTGAGCTGAATACTTAGTTATTCGAGTTCAGCTTGTTGGAACTGTGTTAGGCTTAAGCTTAATTCGAGCTAGAGACTTGAGCTCGAACTCGGCTCTGTTCAAAGCTTTCAAATTCGAGCTTGACTCAGCTCAAACTCGACTGCAAGCCAATTTTTTTTCTAAAAAGTAAAAATTATAAGTATAAAAATATATATATTTTTATTTTACATACAAAAAATTAAAAATTATTTACTATTATACATAAAAAATAAAAATATGATTATATATAATAAAAAATATTTTTTATATATATTTGTATGTATGTATGCATGCATGACATGCATGTATGTATGTATGTAATAAAAAAATATTTATTTATTATACTTGGCTTGCGAGTCTTAGGAGCCGAACTTTACTGGGCTCGAGCTCAGCTCAAAACTCGATTTAAACCAAGCCAAGCTCAAATAGCTTATGAAAAACTCAGCTCATTACCACCCCTGGTTCTATTACCCTCTCTCGGGTAGATTTAGGGAGGGGCTTAATCGTAGACTTATGGTGGAGTTGCACCAGGGAAGGAATCATGCTCATTGAAGCTGATGCCGACGTTAGGTTGGAGCAGTTTGGTGATGTTATTCAACCATTTCCGTGCATGGAGGAGTTGCTTTTCGTCGTCCTTGGCTCGGGAGAGATCCTGAACAGCCCTTCGTTCTTGATTCAAGTGAGTTGGAAATTTTGGAAAAGAGTGATGTAAAGCAAGATATGTCATTAATGCATTTGAAACTCATTTCCACTTATTTGACTGTCTTTGCTTAGACAAGGCGCCAACTATCTGCTTCGTAAGGTCCCTTACTGGTTGTTGTAGATTTGTAGATGTTTTGTCTATAGGAGAAATTATTGGCTTTTATGTGGTTGGAGGTATGGTTTTGAAAACTCAAGAGCCGATCAGGCAGTCGGTTTCTTTTCACTCTAATGACCCGAGCGGTCAAACCATTGAATCATTGACCTGGACAATAGTTTTTGTCTGTTTTTTTATTTTTAAGTCAAAATGAGCTGTCCATTCAAACGGGACAATTGGATCATTCGACCTGAGAACCAGTCCCTAGAACGAGACCCTATTCGGTCTGATTTTAAAAACCTTGACCGAAGGAATTATGTCAGACTAAATGCAATTTTACAGTTAAGTTTTAGGGTTTAAGATTTACAATTTAGGGTTTTATGATATTAGATTTAAGTATAGAAATAAAGAAGTGGTCAAACACTTTTCTCCGACCATGGTAGGAATGAAGTAAAGCCCTGCCTTCACTAGGGTTCGGGGGTTATAGGGTTGGGGATGTACTACCCGTTGTGTAGCCCCCATGAAAAAAAAAGAAAAACCGGTGAAAAACAACCCAGTTACCATGTTTTGAATTTTCCTCAAAATTTAACAGAATCTTGGAGTATTTTTATTTTGGGTTCTAAGCTATTGCCAAAATGGCAATTTAACATTTCACTTAGATTAATTATTTTGGCAAAAGTTTTAAATATCTTTGTTAATTATGTTAAAATATTCCAGAATAATCTTAAGTAGAAATTATTTGAATATTTTACATAACAGAAATTTCAGTAAATAAATATGATTATAGTTCCTACTTCTCAACAAATGTTCTGCCTGCCAAGATTTTTAAAAACATTAAAAACCAAAATGTCGGTTTTAAGATTTTATTTTTTAAGTATACGCCAGTGTTGTTGCTTATCCCTCTCCCTTCAAGTCCACCAAGAGAAAAAGGTGAAATCAATCATTTATAAAAATGAGATAATTACGCATGTGATGTTTTAATTTGTTTTGAAACCTAAAGGATATCATTAGACAAAGGAAAAAATTACAACTGACTGGGCCAGTCCAAAAAAATCTAAAATCCCATAAACAGTTTTAGCCCATTGAGCTATAGTATGGGCAGCCAAAAAGTCTACTTTTATATACAAAGAGAACAAAAAAAAATTTTTTAACCAAGTCCAAAATAGCAGATTAGGCTGAGTTTGGAAGGAGTAAAAATACAAATATGTAAAGTGAAAAATCTTATATTCTGTATTATTTTGTATGTATTTACGCTGTACATATTTGCATCTGTACTCTTTTCAAACTGAGCCTTAGGAGTTTGAAACCACAATCATCTTATTCTTCCAACCCTTTTTTTCCAAAATTGGATACACAATATGGGATGGACAAAATTCATACATGTTATAAGAGTCCACCAACAGTGCATTTTAAAAATTTTATGATATATTATGTCAAAATTCAACTAATCATATTAAAGATGTCACATGAATAATTTAATTTTCTTCAGATTTTATAAGATGTATTTATCATTAAAGATTTTAATAATATTAAACATGTTATTGTAATATCGGCATGTCACAGAACTCATTGTAATGTAATATTGGCATGTTGTAGAGCCCATTGACCCATGGACATCAGACAATGTACCAAACACTACCTAACTTTAACAGGACTGATTTGATCACATCCCATCCCATTATTTGAAAATTGGACACAAACTAATGAAAAGACAAAGAAACCAAAAGGTTAATTAACGTATAGGGTTGTTTTGGTTTTTTGATGCATATATAGGGGGTATGCTCCTTTATTAAAATTGTATATATGTGTTTCATTCACAACCCCTTTATTATGTGCAAGGAATATACTTGCTCACACTTCCGCATGTTAAGATTAATTCTTGCATGGCAAAGGATAATTTAGGAGTAATTCGATTAGAGCTGAAGTTGCTGAATCGATCGACTATTAGTTACTGATTCGGTACTATTGCAGGTACGGGTGCTCATGGTTCGGTTATATTTTGTAACTAAATCGGTAGTATTGGTTTTTGGAAAATCAATAACCGAAATCGGATCGAGATTTATCAATTAATCGGTTGATCGGTTTGATTAATCATCGGTTCGATTCATTGGTTTTTTTAGTTTTTTAATTTTTATAATATATATTATAAAAATATATAAATATATATAAAATATTATATTTTAAATAATAAATAATATATCATATATTATATATAATGCATATTTATTAATTTATAATATATAAAAATATATAAAATATATAATATACATAAATATATATAAAACATATAGAAATATATGTATACCAGTCGGTTCAGTTAATTGTTGGTTTTCTATATTGGTTAACCGAAACCGAATTGGTACCCTCAGTTTTTTAAAAACACCAAACCGAAAGCGAACTGACCGGTTTAGGATGCTCCTCCTATGTTGTAGACTCATTATACAAGCAGTAAGCTTGAAACATTTAGACTGAGTTGTTTTCTACTTCATTATTTGATTTTGCACTGTACGCATTTGTATTTGTATTCTTTCCAAACTGAGCCTAAAGGATACAATATATATATATATATTGAATTTAAATTTATTTAGTGTGAAAGGTTAGAAGGAGCTTGTGTACTTTGCAATAGTGAATAAAAAACTAAGGGTCCATTTGGTTTATAGTTGGAATCGGAATCGAAATCGAAATCCTCCGGAATTGGAATTGGAATGGTCCATTCCCAGAGTCTATTTGGTTCAGACAGAAATGAGAATGGAAATTAGAATCAGTAGGAATGGGATTTTATTCCCAAGGGAAGGGTAGGAAATGGCCATTCCCTCAAATGAGGGAATACCATTCCAGTAGGAATGGGATTTTATTCCTAAGAGAGGGGCAGGAAATGACCATTCACTCAAATAGGGGAATGCCATTCCAGCAGGAATGGAAATGAGATTCCGATTCTACCCAACTAAATTGTTAGAATCATAATAGCCTTCCAAACCCTTATTCCCGTGAACCAAACGGGGCCTAAACTGAACACATAGCCACATAAGAGAGAAATTTTAGGAGGAAAGGACAGTTTTGAGATGGGAGATAGCAAAGCATTTTAAAGGAAGAAAAGATTAAGATTAGGGTGCAACTCGGGAACGGTGAGTCAGGTTAATTCGGGTTGAGGTAAAAACCCAGGCCCAACCTGAAAGTTGTAAAACCTTGGGCTCGGGCCAGGCCCAACCATAAGCCCAATCAGGGATGTCAATGCGCATGGGCTTAGGCGGTAAACCCTCACTAACTTGACCCTATCGGCCTTTGAAATATTAGTTTATATATTTCCAATTGAGTATATTGTTCGGGGGTGTGTGTGTGTTTAATATCTCTCCATTTAAGGTTGAGGTGAACCCGTACGAAACCCAACCTGTTGACATCTGTAGGCCCAACTTCAGCTTAATCCAACATATCTCAGGCGAGGTTTGAGATTGGGTGGATTGGTTAGGTTTGAAAGGATTCGTGAATACATTTTTGGATAGTCATTTTTTGTTGAGTTTTATGGTCTAATTTGATAGTAGTATAGATTGAAAATATGTGCAAATTTAATTTATAAATGTACATAAACATATTTTATACATATATAGATGTATATATAATTAAATATATATATTTTTATAAATAAAATACATATAAATATGTGTTTGTTTGGACGAGCCCGGGTTAGATTGGACTGGGATTGGATTGAATTGGGGCTATCCAAGGCTTTAATCCAAGCCCAATCCAAGTTTAGGTTAGGCATAAATCTTTTGACCTAGGGTCAACCTATAATTTAAAAACTCAGCTCAACCAATACAACCTATAGTTTTTGCAGCCATGAATTGAGAACAACTTCTTTGTCGAAGATGTTGGTACTAGGTGCAATGTCTGTTGGGACGGTTGTTGGTACTAGGTGCAGTCTCCAATAACATTTAACAATATAATTATACTTTCATCTGACTGATAAAATGAATGTGGATGACCCAGCTGATGTGTGGTCTCATCGTTGCTATCCGGTTGAACCATACGGTGTGCGGTGGTGCCAGTCCAATTCATGAGTGCTGTTAGTGGGATGATGCAAGGAGCAAATACCCCATCTGTGCAATCCATATGGCAAAGGGAGCTGCTCAATTCCTGTGACCCATAAAATCGGATTCAGTCCTCGCAAAACTGTGCTCATACCATACTTACAATCACTTGCAATTAGACCTGTTCATGGGCCGGGTGGCTCGACGGCCTAGCCCGGCTCCCAAACGGGCTTGAATAGGTATATGGGCCCGCGGGCCAAAAAGCCCGGTCCGCAATAAATTCGATCCGGGCTCGGGATTTGCTAAAATAGCCCGATCCAAACCCGGCCCGACCTGACCTATAATTAAACCTAAAAACCCTAGTCGTATACCCCTCTTTTTTTCACCTCTTTCCCTTATTTTTCCAGCCGGACCCTTCTTCTCCACATCCTTTTTCCCTTCTTTATATTCTTTTTTTAATGAAAATAAATTTTGAATTTATATTATTTTTTAATATAAATAAATTCTAATTTATATTGATTATTGAATAGGGAAAAATTCTAATTTTTTTTATTAGGTCGGGCTTGGGCTCGGGATCGGGTTTTGGGCTTTTTATTAGGGCCGGACTCGGGCCCAAGTTGTAAGCCCGTTGGTCAGGCCGGGTTCGAGCTCGGGCCTAACATATTTCCATTAATGAAGAGTAAAAGCCCGGCCCGGCCTATGAACAGGTCTACTTGCAATTTGTATTATAAATATTTTTCTATTTATATATTTTTATTCATGGATGAGGGATGTATTTTCAATGTACAGTTTGCAAGTGATTGTGAGGATGGTGTGAACACGATCTTATCAAAATTGAATCTGAGTTCGTGACCCACCACGCGTATCGTGCGTGCATCGTGAGTACGAATAAATGGGCCGCACA